>OX276381.1:20672879-21272879 GCA_946251855.1 Alsophila aescularia
TTCAAATTTTCCCCTTTCCGAAATAGCTTTTATAACCAATTTACTGGGTCAGTGGAATAACCTTTTTAGGCAACAAAGCTACTTTTCTCGTTTCAGAATGTCCACCTCCCGATTCAATCACAAGCACGACAACTAAATTGATCAAAGAAGGTGTGAGGGAACCAATCCAGTGTTCTGTTTCTCACAAAGAAGTTGATTTGGTTGTTTGGTATAAAGTAAGTATATTTTTCCGTTGTTTCTGAAAGAACACTGTCTAACGGCTTTTAGATTTTGTACATCTATAAACATAATGGTACCAGGCAAATTGTGATGGCAGTTCAGGCGATTTTCCACTATTGGACGGCGAAATGGCTCAACATCGGTGATGCAATAGCACAGTATGACCACAGTATGAAAACATAACTGGAATTCCCCACTGGCCAGCTGCCGGGGCGGCGAATTATCCATTTGCCGTCGCTTACCAATTAAAGAAAAACGCTCTTTCAGTGGTTCAGATTTTCAGCTTGTTCTGATTTTAACGTTTAAGCTGCGGTGAGGTGAAGCCAGGTCGTAAAAATATTAAAAAAGGACTGTAATGTATTCATGTATGTTTGTATGTATGTATGTTTATACGTATGTATGTTTGTATGTATGTTTGTATGTATGTTTATATGTATGTTTGTATGTATGCTTGTATGTAAGTTTGTATGTATGTTTGTATTTATTGAGTTTCTTGATTCCACCATAACTTTTAAATGCCTGAACAGATTTAGACGTATGAGGTATCGTTAGAATCCTTACATCCCCCAAATAAAATAGTTTTTTTTAAAATACTTTCGTTATGGAGGCGGCTCTATTTTCATATGCGATACACTGTTGGAATGTGCTTGATAAGCACATTGCAACAGTATATAATTTATAGGCATAAGTTTTTTTTTGGCGTTTGTCGGTACTCCCTAATTCTATTCTCTCCTCTTATTTTCCTTACACTCCTGTCAAACATTAAGTTTAATATTTCAGGCGTTTACTAGTTCTATTTTGGTATAATTTAAACTTTATCGTGGCATTCCCTAGCGTTTGTTAACCCCCGAACAAAGAGACGGGTGTTATAAGTTTAGGGTGTATATGTGTATATGTAAAATCGGGGAAGCTGACTCATGTAATGGGTCCAACGATTTACAATCGTCTACCAGCGTGCGTGACGGATGCGCCGAGCCTAGATTCATTTAAATTCAAGTTGACTTGTCGCTGGCTGGTCGACTAAACCTTCTACACATATGACGAATTTGTTACATACGCGTAATTATATTTAGATTATTTTAATTTTGATTTTATTATTATTTAATTTCATTTTTGCATTGATTTATTTATAATTTATTGCAATTTTAATGATCATGATATTTTTAATTTATTTTTATATGTAATTTTAATCTGTAAATTTTATTTTGTTAATTTTTTAAAATACTATTTCATTATTATTTCGTACTCAATGTACATAACATTATGTGTTATTTTATGACGTGTATTTTCGTATGAATAAATAACTATTGACTATTGTGTCACGTGTGTGCGTGTCTGTCTGTGGCATCGTAGCTCTTAAGGGAATGGACCGATTTTGATGCGTTTTTTTCTGTTTGTAAGCTGATGTGATCGAGATGGTTCATAGCTATATGGGGGAGGAGTGAGAGGTGTGGGGAGGTGAGAAAAGGAGGGTGAGACATAACTTCCAAACGAATGGACTGATTGACCTTCACCTAGTACCGCATTAAAATCCCCCATCACTATTAGGTTGTCACCTTCTTTTGCCATATCTATTATTGCTTGACTTACCAGTGGCACAACTGCTTGGCACTACCAGTTGTGCCATGGTGAATTGCTATTTCCTTGGGCGCTACCAGTTGTGCCAAAGGGACATATATTATACCAATGACACAACCAAACAATGCCAGTAGTGCCATGGGGAATTGCTATTCCCTTGGGCGCTAACCAGTTGTGTCAAAGGGAAATATACGAGTATTATACCAATGACACAATAAAACAATCAAGTAGTGCCATGGGGAATTGCTATTCCTTTAGACACTACCAGTTGTGCCAATGGGAAATATATTTCCAATGGCACAACCAAACGATGCCAGTAGTGCCTTGGGGAACTGCTGTATCTTTATCCCTATACATGACTACTATTTCTTCGAAAAGGTGGCTATCAGTAGGCATGTACACTTGAATCACTACCATTCTGTTGGAGTGGCTTTTATTTTGATGAATGTTAATCAGTCGCTATGATATATGGTGTTTTTTACTTGTTTGCCCCATTCTTTGTTTAAAACTATAATAGATCAAGTTAACTAGTCTATAAACATTCTGGTTTTAACTATTAAATTAATTAATTTTGTTATTATTTCAAGGTATTTAATCTACAATATATTTCGCTTGTCATTGCATTGCAAAATGTAAAATGAAATGTTATATAATGAACAATTAAAATTTTCAGGATGGAACTTTATTCCACAAAGGTGAATTAGAATTACCCAAGCCTAAACCTAGAGACTCTGGTGTATACACCTGCCGAGTAAGCCACAAAGATCTCCCTATAATGGAATCAGCAAATACTATAGTCGTAGTCGGATCTAAACCAACCTTCGATAGAGAAGAGAAGGAAAATGTAGAGCTGGAGTTTGGCCAGTCTGGTTTCCTTATGTGCAAATTTTTTGCTGAACCAGAACCAACAGTAAGAACTTAAATCATTTGTTATTTGGTTAAATACCTTTTTCACGCACACTCGGTTTCCCTTTTACACGGCTGAATGTATTTAACACGTACTTGGCACACAGTGGATCAACTCCTAGAAAGGGTCGGTTATTGGGGAAATTGCTATCATCTTCTTTTTTGTAGGGAGAGCAGGTCTCTATCTTCCCAATGCCTACATTCTAGGAAAACCTGGAGATTGTTGAAAAATGGACATATGAATCTCAACCATTTGAGATCTATATGTAGTGTACAACCAGGAACAGCAATTTCACATGCTTCACATGCGCAATTTCACTTGGTCCACAGGAGCTTGATGACATAATTACTTAAAACACAACATTTCGCGCTCATATACTTCACTTAGAAATTCGTTTTCTATCAACTAAAGACCCGTGTGTAAGCACCACTGACATCTTAAAAAGATATTTAGAGTCAGCAAAATTTTTAGAACAAAAACACACACACACTACTTCTTCTATTACTTACATCATAATAGATTAGCAATGTTTTTGCCAGGAAGAGATGCCTCCATAAAAGTGCATAGAGTGCGGCCGTTGCAATTATCTGTGTACTTCCTATCTTTTTTGGTTAATAAACTTATCTGAGCCAAAACACAAAAGCGAGATTGCTCCTAAGCCAAAAATGTTTGGAAAATACTAAAAGTAAAGATTAAAGTATAAAAAAAAACAAGGCATATTTTCAATGTTGTATTTACAGGAGGAGGTTCTTAGTTTTTTCCTACAGTTCCGATTTTCGTTACAGGTGATTTGGTGGCACAACAAGGAAATCATGAAGTTTTCAGAAATGGTATATAATTTCGAAATGGATACTGAAACTATCGGACAGTACAAATGTACAGTAACTAATGACTTCGGAAGCATCTCTCGGACCTTTCATTTAAGTTTAAGCGGTAAGTCACAAAATAAAACATGGAAGGAAGACAGTACAATAAAAATAATATCGATATTTTCCGTTATAAAACCGGCTTTGCAGTACTTGGTTTGGCGCTAAAGCTACCAGCTGCGAGCAAGAGAATAACGACATTGGATAAGTTGGTATAACGATAGTAATAAGTTAATAGTTTCTAGATGTACTCACAAAACTCAATTACAAGCTTTTATTTACCTCTCCGTGTTAGTATTTTAGAATGTATGTATTATAGGAAAAAAACTTGCAAAGTTATAGACATAAGCTATTGACCTATCACGCTACATCAAGTTGAAATGTTGTGCATAATAATAATAGTAAAGAGACCCAATAACAAATCAATATTTTTACACTTGTGATCTCATGATGCACTCAGGAGTGATAGTACAAAAGGGAACATACAGTCTATAGTGCTAGCATTTCGTATTTGGGCTACATTTTGTTATCTATCATAATCATCATCATCAGCCCGTGACAGTCCATTGCTGGACATAGGCCTCTCCCAAAGCACGCCACAGAGCCCAATCTTCGGCTCCTCTCTTCCAACCGCTACCAGCCACTTTGCGTATATCGTCGCTTCACCTAGGCGAAGGCCGCCCTACACTACGTTTACCGAATCGCGGTCTCCACTCAAGAACACGTCTACCCCAACGGTTATCAGTGCTTCGACAGATATGACCAGCCCACTGCCACTTCAGCTTACTTATCCTAAGGGCTGTGTCGACAACTTTGATTCTCTGCCGGATCACCTCATTCTGGATACGATTTTTCAGAGAAACTCTAAACATAGCCCTTTCCGTAACCTGCTGAGCGACTTTAAATTGATGGACTTGTCGTTCCATGAAAGTCCACGACTCCGAGCCATCCAGTGTATCCTACCTGTATGTCCTAACAGGTAGGATACACTTGTGGAAGACTTTTGTCTTCAAACTTTGCGGAATTGGCGACGAAAAGACTCGATGAAGTTTCGCAAATGCTACCCAGCCCAGCTGTATTCTTCTGCGGGTCTCTCGCTCGACGTTGTTTTTACCTAGTTGTAAAGTTCCCAGATAAACATACTTCTGAACAACTTCGAGGGCAGTTCCGTTAACAGCAATTGGTTTCTGAATAACATTTTCGATGAGCATAACCTTGGTTTTGTCCAAGTTCATCCGGAGACCGATGCGTTGAGGCAAATCAGCTAGGCTGTACATCGTCTGTTGCAAGTCTTGCAACGTATCTGCTACAATGACGATGACATCCGCGAATTCCAAGTGTGACTCACCGTTAATGTTAATGTCCTATCTTTTCCAGTCCAGAGTCTTAAACATATCCTCCAAAGCATTTGAGAACAATTTTGGAGAAATAACGTCCCTTTTCTCACACCTCGATGCAGGGGGATATGCTTCGTCTGCTGGTTCTGTACTTGGACGGTTATTGTTGCGGCATCATACAGAAATCTCAACACTTGGATATAATGCCAGTCGACGTGGCATCGTTGCAGGGACTCCAAAACAGATCAAGTCTCGAATAGAGTCAAAAGCTTTCTCATAGTTCACAAACGCCAGGCAGAAGGGCTGAATATACTCTTCTGTATAATCTGCCGCACTGTGTATTTGGTATATGGTATATAGTCTATGGTGCCGTATTCTTCCCGAAACCCGGCTTGCTTTGTTGGCTGGAATTCGTCGAATCTCCGCGCATGATGAGTCTCGAAAACAGCTTGTAGACATGGCTCAGGAGGGAAATGGGCCGATAGTTTGTCACCCTTTTTTGAAAAACAGGACGACCACACTCTTGTTCCATGCCTTTTGAGTTCTCCCGAAGAAGTGGACAGAATTAAACATACGCTGATGCTCTTCAAGCGTGGGAGTACTTTCTGCTTTCAGGAGCTCTGTAGTAATTGCGTCCTCACCGGGGCTTTTCCATTATTGAGCTGTTTCAGAACCATCTTGATTTCGTCAAGGCTGACTTTTAGCAGCTCTTCAGTATAGTGGCGGATCAAAGTGGCCCTGGAATCCTCGATATCGGGTTCGGGTTTGCGCCGCGTTTAACACGTACAGTTGGGCATAGACATCTTCAACTACCGTGATAATCTCCGGCTTAGAAACGACTACTTTACTGCTTGATGTAGTCAACTTGTCCGATGGCTTCGCCCAAGCTGTTGTACGAAGACTTTTGACCCCTGATTTCACTCTATAGCTTCTTCTGTAGCGCTTGTATAGGTCTTGCCTTACCAGTTTTGTTATTTGTTTTTTTTTTCAAAGTACGCTGTTATCTATGTAAATACCATATAAAAATGTTTACAATTTTACAGAATGTATCTTAAAAGTTGACAAAGACTCCAAATATCAACCACTAATGTTAACAATGTCTGGTAAATGGCCCGCTTTCAAAGTAATCGACGGATTGACATTTGTACCCAAAGGTCAGGATTTCCTGTTAAAGTGTCCAAAATCTTTCAAAAGTTTTGGCCGTACCGATGTCACCGGCCATTGTGTCCAAGGAACAACACTAAAATTCAACGGTGTATTGTATGATTATACTGATATTAAATGTAATGAAGAAGTAGAGTCAAGTACAATCCCAACAAGAACAACATGTTACGGCAAAGATACTAAAATGAATAAGCAAGTATTGGATGTCAACCACAAGACTATTGAAGTGTATGAAGTGTGTGTGGACAAACACGGATATCCTATATACGCTAAGCACACCATGAGGAATCCAGCTGGTAATGAACCCAAAGATACCAGTATATTAGACGATAAAAAACTTGACGGATTGTATAAGTGTAAAAATCAAGAATCATTCTTCAACAAGTTTAGGAGACCTTTCCTTAAAAAACGAGATTGTTGCTTTGCTAGAAGACATCTGGTGAATCCGAAAGATGTATCTCCGGGGCCGTCTCAAAGGGCAACATATAGTCGGTTGAATATGGTGCCGCATTGGAGCTCTTGTCATGCTGAGGTATGTGGAGTGAAGTTGTTATATTAGTAAATAAAGGAGAATGGCAGGCTGGTTATGTACCACTGGTCAAAGATCGCCAAAATTTCGTGTTTTGCTTTCGTGTTTTCGTGATTGTCAGTTTATTACAAGTTGGAGTTCAAAAAATCCACACACTGTACACGGTGAGCAAAAGTGGTACCTACTTACTACAACGCGTTATTGAAATATCTGTCAAAGCCGAAGTACTTCTTCTTCTGCTATTTTTTATTATGATGGCGTCTGCGTTGAAACTGCTAGTAGACCAGAGCGTCTACTGTCAATTTTGTCAATGTCAAATATAATTTATTAAAAGTATTGTTAGGTCACAGTCAATAATTGACAAAGTCACGAATCAGTATAATGGTGGACGTTTTACTTAAAACTTCGTGGAAACTTTTTATCCCTTGCCTACACTCGTGCACGTTAACGGACACCTAATAAATAATATTCCACCAATATTACTCATTAATACTAAAAAAAAAACAAGTATGAAGAAAATATAAAAATTAACAATAGGACAGCTTGAATATTTCAAAAACCCCCATGTCGATAGTAATCTAAGATATTAGAGCATTGACCTCTGTAGAGTAATCCTTAACATTGGCATTTAGTTGTGATAAAAAGTGTTTCCATTAATCTTTTGTCCTAAAACGTATCGATTATAATCAATACAAAAAACAAAATATTAATAAAACGTTTGATGAAAATAAGGTAATATAAAATGATTATTTTTGTTAGAACCAGTTGTAAAATATTTCATTTATTACATAGCTTGTTAGTCACAAGAAAGCATTAAGTCTTATGAAAGTATTAAGTTAGATCTTATCTGATTAGATTATGCAAATAAGCCGATATTAAAACGTTTCTTAATAACGGACTTCGATTTGATCGTAACTTAAAATCGGATATAATTATATATGTTTGCGTATATAACTAAAACGCCTATGCCTATTTACTATTAATTATAATTAAAGTTCTTATTTGTCTATGCATTTCTGAATACTAATCGATACCAGGTTAGCATTGATTAGATAATATATATTCTTACATATGACAACTTTGGATTTAAATGGTTATTTCATTTGAGTATTTTTCTTATCTCCCAACTTTAAAAAATATTTCAATAATTGGAAAATAACAATCGATTATTCATCCATCAAACCATCCCAACGTGGTTCCAAAATAACTTACGACTGAAGAGTTGACGTGTGCGCGCATTCTCCTTTTCACAAGAAATACTTTTCCGCTCAGTGACCTCGCTATAAAAAAAAAACAATATTGTAAATACACTCCGACAGCACTGCGGCAAGATGGCAAAATGACGCGAAAACATTGTTGCCGAGTAAAACTTATTTTCCGTTCCTTCCTCAACGGTTGGGCGGATCCGTACAAAACTCGGCCTGTGATTGGCTGAATATATGTAGCCACTGAAAAACGGAACCAAAGTTTTATGAAATAATTATGTAAGGAGAGGGCACCGCGGAAAAATGATGAAGCCAAAAGTGGAAGTAGTTTCAGAAAAAATAACGTATTTTGGAAACGAAAGCGATGATATACTGTTTTTTTGTTTTATTTAAATACTAGATGAATTTACCTATCCGTTAACATTAAAACATCAACACAGTTTAGTACAAAAAGTGACCAGAATATTTTTGTGAAAACCAACAAAAATTTCAAAAATTTACGACTCGCGGAGAAAGGCAGTGGTTTTATTTAAAAAAAAAAGTACTTTTTTGATGTTTTTACGTATAATATATGTATCCCTTTGAAGAGAAAACACACTAATTCCATAATAAATGCGAGTTTACATTTAAATCGATTTAAATAGATCAAATTTTTTTTTTGGTTGCTCTTTGGATTTTGGTCACTACAGCGCCATAGGGGATTCAGCGGTAGTAAACTCAAAAACTACTGAACTTATTTAAGAAACGCTACTTAATTACAGATGCATTACTGTGCACCAGTTTGAAGAGCAATCTTTCCATCTACATTACCGTGTAATATTTTAATCAAGGAAAATTTTGGATCATTGACGGGACTCCAACCTGCTCCATCCGTGCCTGTGCGCGGCACATGTTTTAACCAATTTGGCTACCCTGACGACTACACCACCATGCAAATTTCTGCTGTCCCTGTATCATTATTTTTTCAGAATTGGAATGAGGTAGAGGAGAGGGTGAGAAAACTGTCCAAATCGATCAACCAAGACCTGATCGTATACACTGGCATGTCCCATCACTTTTTTTTACCCGCAAGAAACGCCAGAGGTACGATGAAAACGACACCCCTACTTTTGGGTCGAAAGAAGACGAGCCAACCAATCCATGTCTACTTATGGAAGGTAAGAAAAAAATAACTAATAGTGAAAAACGATATTCGCATAAATATTTAGAACTTTTTATTTTGTCGTATTACCAATAATTGTATTTAAGTATTCTTATTATCGGTGAAGTTTATTTAATTCACCTGGATTAATTCACCTAAGTGCATTTGTATACTATTCGTAAACATTAATCACCTGGACGCATAAAATTCACTTCAAATAAACTTTATTCACCTAATTTACCTGGTTGTATTAGCTACACTAATAGTAAACTTTATCAAATTCATAAGGGTTGTAACTACGGCCATATTTGACAATTATACCTTTAGAGCGATGGTGGTCTAGCGGTTCTATAGTACAATTTAGAATCCAACAATACCGGGTTCAAAACCTAGGCTCCGCACCAATGTCTTTTCTAAGTTATGTGCGGTTTTCCATCGCTCCGTGCTTCGGAGGGCACGTTAAGCTGTCGGTCCTGGCTGTTATTGATTAATAGCAGTCGTTATGCCATGTCAGAGACCCGTGGACGGCTCGACAAACTCTGACATCAGAGGCAAGCACTATCTCATACTACAAACAAAACAATACCTATAGTAGGTAATTTTGCTATTAATTTCTCTTGTGATTAAAAACTGAGCTCAGCCAATTTTAACTATGTCGTAGTTGTAATATGTACACAGAGGATCAGGAATGGTGTTACTGCATAGCGTAATAATAATCATAATGAAATGATTTTTGAGGCCAAGCAAGGTCTGCTTGATGATCATACAACAGAGGGACATTTCTAGATTTTCTTACATTGCTTTGCAAATGGTTTTCAAAATTAGTTTCAAGAATAATATTTTTAGTTTGTGTTACTTTATTGGGGAATAGAGTTTACTTAAGATTTATGTCCAATATCTAAGACTAGTGTTTAAAGTTTACGAATAGTTTATTTCCTGCACCTAAATAAATTAAACCAGGTGAATAAACGCCACCTAATTATCTATTTCGTGTTTTTAGTATCGTAATTAGTGTAGGTGCCTAATTCAGATACTGGATATTTTCACAGGTGATCCAATTTCCAGCAGACGGGTCGTCCGTAGCCATCATCCAACTAAATATTCCCGATGCTACACCATCAGAAGTAAGCAAGCGCGTCCTCTGCAGAGATATTTGCCGAGAATTACCTTGGATTAAAGGACCCAATTGGCAAATAATAGAAAATGGATACACTTTTTGTTGTGCCTTGAAGGATTTTGAAACGATGTTCGGTTACAGTGGAGTTTTTGAGCCTGGTCTTTATAATAATATTGATTTAACTATTTCGAAATAATAATAGATAATATTTTAAACTTGTTTTAATCTCACCTAAAGAAACAACGCCAAATGAAGTAATTCTATTTATTAGGACAGCAAAGCGCGCCACCCTTTTATGGTTGAAATAGCTCGCACAAGAACGAAGCGTTACGCTTCTTCATTTATTATAAGAACTGCAAAGGAGTGGAATGCCCTGCCCTCGTCAGTGTTTCTGGTAGTGAATAGGTAACTATAGGTGACTAGGCAAGCGTGCTACACCTTTGACCAAATCATCGCTTTCCATCAGGTGAGATCATGGTCAAACGATTGCCTAGTCAGTAATAAAAATATATACATTAGATTGTTTGAAAACTGAAGCTGAAAATCCTATCAAATCTATCTCATAGTTTTTGAATTTATAGATAACTAACAAGTACACAAAATGCTAAAATCACATTTTGGATATAAAATATGGTCTAGAGCTGACTTCCAGAAAATATAGTTCTCTGAGATTCCTTTGAACAATGACAAAAACAAATAACAAAGTTTTTTTTGCGCGAAATCTTTTGCGTATCGATGCCCATATTATGCTACAGTTGATAAATAACAGTTTAACTTTGACATGAAGATAGGCAGGCAAGTTTGAATGATAAGGTTGACATTCGTACAATTTCTATGCTGTTTATTTCAAACATAATTATATTCATAAAGTAGACGATCGACGAAAGCTAAAAATTTAAACGAAATAATATATTAAACTTATTAAAACATAAAACTAACATTATAACCTCTATCAAGATTAGCATATTTGCGCTGATTGAGAGATTCCGCCGAAGTAACAGCACCACATGACCGCTGTGATGTCTCTGAAAGATGAGACGGCGCCAGTTTATCAACACATGTATCATCCCACATTGAGCGTCGTTTTATCTTCCAGGGGATGAAGGTCATACTGTATAGCAATTGAAACGGTGCAAGAAATGAGTTTTCTTTGATATATCGCAAATTATAAAATGGAGAATATTGTTTTGCTTATGTGGCAATTGCCAAATGGCTGCAAATTACGACTAAATCATCACTTATTGATCCGTGGGTCAAATTATATATATAAGAACACCACTACGTCCCAATAGCGGCTTTGTTTGGTTAAAAATAAATAGCTTATTTATTTGCTGAATACAACTTGAATTTCGTATTCTGAACGAGGGTTCCTATTACTTGTTGTAAAAGGGAGCTACTCATATCAAGAAAAGTCGACGGTTTCATACATGGCAATGTGTATGTCGTGGCAATATCATAGCATTGATCATTCATTTCATGAAATGGATGGCCACATCATGAAAAAGTTCTATATCATGGAATGGTTTGGCCAGATGAATGAATGATCAGCGATTGACAAGACAAGCGTGTGACAATATGAACAGCTAACGAAAGGCTACTTCATGCTATAGTCGTACATAAGTGATCATAAGATAAAATAGAAGGGCGGAAGCCCAACTTGGCCGTGATAGGTTAGAAGTCGTCACTTGTTTTTTTTTAACCTTGAAAACCCCTTTGTTTTCTTTTGGTATCATTAAAATCCTACATTAATGATATATAATTATATGACTAAACGCGAATTAAACGTTGATGTTTCAACGATATGGTCAGTTTTAGCTGGGTATTTCATGAAATAGAACCATTTCATGAAATAGAACCATATCATGAAATGATAAATTCTACGATATGGCCACGACATCTGCACTGTTCTCGTACTTTTCTATGTTGGATCGCTTTTTTTCGTTATATTATTGCTAGCTTAGAAGCGAAAAGTATTTGAAGACACCATTACGGTAGGGTCATTACCCTACCCTAATGGTGTCCTCAAATATGTAGTTAGGGTTTCTCAGTGGAGCCTCTTCCAACTTATCCCAGTCAAGCGCATCTCAAGTCGCAAGGAAACACCAGAATTTGTAGCTGCCTGCTGGTCGTGATCTTCAAGACCTACATGGGAATTCGACCTGTGTCTGAACAGACTACAGACACAGGTCGGCCGCAGAAGGATTAATTTGTTCGAATGGGGCTCGTAATGAAGATGCATACGCAGAGTGATTGTGGGGCTCCTTATCAGACCATGACACTCTTGATGTCATGCATAATTTGCCGTTAGGTACCTCTAATGAAATTTCATTCAAAAGGTATATTTTTCGGTTTTTGTGATCCTTTTTTTATTCGGAAAGCTCTTGAATTGGCTAACCAAAAATTTGGTGTTCTTTTGTTATTTTATTAGTTAAAAAAACACGCCTGCCCTGCCAAAAAAGAAAATATGCCAATAAATTCTATTCCGTTGGAATATGCTTATGAAGGCCTTCAATTTGAAATACATATTGAAAAATTCGAAGAAAAAAAAAAGAGTTTTCGCATTTGAAAATGGAGCCGCCAAATTGAATTTAAAAAAATATATACATATAGCTCATGTTACTCGGGGGGGATATAAGGATTCTAACGATACCCATACGTCTAAATTTGTTATAAAAAGTTATGGTGGAATAAAGAAACTCTTATACATACAAACATACATGAATCCTTAAAACATAACACTCCTTTTTTTGGGCAGTCGTGTTATAATATTTTAACAATATTTTAGCACAAGTGGTTTTCATTTTTAGTGTCTATAACTTTATATATCTTATGTTACTATTGTATTGTGTAATTTTTATTATTAAGTTGTTTAAATATATACTTACAAACAGACATGTCGATTTCAGTATGTAAAATATGTCATGTTCTGGATACTTTTGATAAGCTCAGTGCAATCCCAATTACAATCCAACAGAGTTGTATAAACAATGTTACCAAAATGGATATTATACTTTACCGTGTTTTTTTATTTAAAATATTATGTAACGGGACAAAGTGTAAATAGCAATAGTTCAACATTTTTAGACGACAGAGGAAGCATGGGTAATATTATTATTAATTTATACAATATACTATTGATATAGAATAGCACATTTTTAGTGTGCACAGTGCTGAAGACAAATTAGGATACAGTGCTTTCTCTTAATTGATCGCAATTCTGAATAATATATGTAAAAAAGTACTATTATTACCGATAATATGGAGTTTAAAAGCAATTTATAGACATACTAGTTATACACCGTAGTTTCGTACACAGAGATTGTTTTTTTTTTAATCTTTCTTAATAAAATACTGTATCTTTTTCCATTTACAGTTTAGTTGCTTTTTAACCTCTTGTATCAAACTACATACTGAAAATATTATGAAATATCACATCTTCATAACAGTGAGGTTAAATAGATAATATTGGGGCTGAATAATTAGCTAACAGACTATCGGTTCCTCATGTCCTTTTGTCAAGACATCTGCTTAATACCCTGTATAACCCCAACTCTATAATGTACGTGTTATAGGTCCACCAACAATCAACAACTTTGTTGAAACGATAATAGTCAAAAAGGGCGATCAAATAAATATAACTTGCCTAGTGCAAGGTGTACCTACACCAGAAGTTGTATGGCTTAAGGATAAAACGCCTTTAAGCAGTGAAATCTACGTCATTAATGATCACACTTTCAAGTAAGTTCTGTTTTTTTATTCTCCTATTCAGGTCAAAACATTGAACCAATGACTTACATGCTTGTTTTATCTAGTCGATGAACTATAACTTTACAATCATTTAAAAGCTTGGAGTTCTCAGATGGTGGTGGCATCGCAAGATGATAAGAATTTATTATTTTTCAGAGTTGAAGCTGATTTCCACCACGGAGGAAACTATACATGCGTGGCTACTAATATACGTGGATCCGCAGTTCGAACCGTAGAAGTTTTGGTTTACAGTATGTTGGATTCAAAATAATAATAATAATTATTATTATTATGACTGATTATGTTTTAACTCTGTCCCAAAATTTCAGTCTTCTGCAATGTCTTGTTAATAGCATCCCTCTTAGGCCATTCATCCTAGTTTTGAATCATTCTTGGCCAGGTCTTTCCAGACACTTTTTTAATGTCATTACCAACGCGTGGTCACCATTCATTGCCATTACGGCATCTTGCAAAATTTCGTAAGCACAAAGAACAATGGCGAACTCCCATACATACTTTTATGTCAGTCAAATTCACGGCGTCTTTAGACAAAAAATATCGCTAGTAATTCAGTATCATTTCCTGAGATTGTTATTCTAAGTTATTTTTTTGGAGAGGCCAGGTATAATTGTTATTAGGCTTCAAAGTTTTGTAGGTTATGTTACTGTTAATGACCTTTGAAACAAGTCTTAGAGATTTTAATTATTTTATCCGCTTAATTAGGTAGGCAAGTAATTACTTTTGCGTGATAAATATAATGTTTCAAGATATTGTAGGTACCTATTCAATTACCTATCTAGTGAAACAGACTAGGCTTTTGAATAAGAATTATTTTCTAGTTTAAAAAACAATATATTTAGATAGACTGCTGCTGTTTCACTGTGCAGGTAACAATTGTCCATATTAGCACAAATATTTTGCAACAATTCCTTACACTAAATATTTTATTTACACAAACCTTTGTTTCTTTCGTATTTATTGTTCAATACTCTAGCCAACACGCCCTATATACTATTATTTCTTTCACGACCTGGCTGACTGGTAGATAATGCTGTTTAGCATTAAGTCTTGTACCTACACTATTTTTCTGGAAAACAATTAAATCAATTAACATGTTAATACAACAATTCTTTACACTTGCTTCATAAACTATAATGCATTGTATTCCCTTTGCTACGAGTATAATGTTTTGTATAGAGGTTTTATATTGACGTACCATTTTGTTTATAGCACAGTCTATATTATTATTCTGTTTATCGTAAGGAGGTTGAATTAAGCTTCCTGTTAAAAGATTTAACGCCAGTAAGCTTAATTCAACCTCCTTTGGTTTAAAAAACCGGGTGGAAAGAAAGCGTAATTCAACCTTCTTTGGTTTAAAAAACTGGGTGGCAAGTGTGCTGTGTTGACAATGTTGACGTCCAAACCAGAAACGTCATTGTATTATATATATATTTTCACTCGTTGGGCAGGCAACAAGGCCGGTTAAACATTGTAGGAAGGAAATTAAGTTACAATTTCATGATTTTTTTAAATTGATTTTTTCACCTGGGTTTTTCTAGCTTACAGGCTATGTTGAAAAAACATAGAAAAATAATTACTTAAGTTATGTAGAAATAATATGTCAAGACGCTGCAAGATTTATCGCATAAAATTCCGCCTACGTTCTTTAAAAAATAACAAACTTTTTCAGCTCTTCATATAACGCCTCCAGTGGGAAAAAAAACAGTAAAGGTCAATAAAACATTAACCATAGATTGTGAAGTTGAAGGTATCCCAAAGCCTGACTTAAAGTGGATTTTTTATAGCTATGATAAAACATTTGTACCCGAAATTCTTCCGTAAGTAATATAAACATACTACATAGGTTTTAGCACTTGTTAATAATCATATTAAAAACTATTATATTTATATCACTCAACGGCTTCAGCCAGCAAAAAATAGAGACTAGAAAAAAAAAGTTCCTTGAAGTATTTACCTTCAAGAGAGCTTTGGTGAAATAATCCAAAACAACCCTGTATGAAGAGTTCTAACTTTTTAAGTTTACCATCTAACTAAAATTATTATATATATATTTATATTTCAGCACGACAGAAGGTACGCTAACTATTAAAAAAATCAGGGATAACCAGCGTGGTGCTTACGTGTGCGTGGCAAGCAACATTGGATGTACATTGAACATCACTCACGAAGTTGACGTATTGTGTAAATACTCTTATATATCTATCGATTTTATATTTGACACTTTGAAAGAAATTGAAGGATGTAAATTTGACCATTTACCCTTTGTTTCGAATAACTTTTTGAACACTAATTTACACTGTCATAATGAGTTATCCTTAACAATATATAAAAGTGAAACGTTGTTTGTTTGTTTGTTTGGGTAGATTTAACGCGATAACGAGATAGGTTATACTTTGAAATAAAACATAGAATACTTTTTATCCCGGAAAATGGTAGATTTCCACAGGAAAACTGGAAAATGTTGATTACTCGCTGTAAGGAACGGTTTCCATGGAAAATAAATAACAATTCTGTCAAAAACATCAAGTGCGTTGGTGCTATACCAACTTTTGCATTGGTTTTTAATATCGTAAAAGAACATAGGATGCTATCATTTGCGATAAACTGTAGTCCGCGCGGACGAAGTCGTGGGTGGGTAAGCTAGTAGGTAATATAATCTAGATACTTTTATGCTCCTATATAATATGCTTTATCATTATGCTAACTTTAGATACGAAAAAAACACGATTATGCTTAAAAATTTATGCTAATTATTATTATACTTGCAAATTATTAGATTAAGTACAATAATTATGCCACACTAAATTATGATATTATATTTTATACGTATCGATAGATAACCACGTGGATGATAGTCGAATTTTCCCTTATCTACTATTTATTCTCTTTTCTACTCACACACGGCTTACACGGTACCAGAACTATCCTAAAACATTCTGTACCTACGTCTAATGAGCTAACCCCATGTTAAATTCTTACAGTTCCGCCAGTAATACAGTCAAGTTTAAAAAAAGAATTTACGGCGGTAGACGGAGACAGTTTACTGAAAATACATTGCAGAGCCACAGGTAACCCTCCGCCGGTAATTGCATGGTGGAAAAATGGAGTCTCCCTTAATGCAGGTGCGGCCATATTTTATAGATATTTTTTTCAATTAGTTCTCGGCAAGTAACGGAATCAATATCTTCCAAAAAATAACGGCAAGTAATTGATTAAGCATGGCCACGATAAACACATTAATTCGTACATTGACCCTTAACTTCTTATCTCTATTGCTAGTGCATAAATTGTATTGCCATCGCGGTCGCACATATGTGCGAGCTTTTTGCGCTCGCACAAAGCTCGCACATCCGCGACTGCAATATACATTTATGCGCGAGCGATAGAGATAAGTAGTGAGGGGTTATTGTACGAATTAATCTGTCTATCGTAGCCGTGCTTTAGTCTAATGTGTATCGTCATAGATTATCATAGTTTAACTCAATCCAGTGGGCGTCCTCGTGGGCTTTAGTATTTGTAATCTCTCATAGGAAAGTTTGACGGCGCAAACAAGAAGATACTATTCTGTGCACATGGACTAGCCAGAGCTACATCCTCTGTTTGAAGAGAGTGGTGATCGGTGATACTAGACAGCAGCGCCATTGTAAGAACCTCGTTGGTGATTTTGTTCCTCGAGGATATGCCCAAAATGCTCCAAAAGCAAAGCATGTGGAATGTTTTGAGTTTTCTTTCCTATTTGGCATACGGTGTCCATGTCTCAGCTCTGTACGAGAGAATGCTAAAGATGTTGGTCTAGTAGACCATCAGTCTTTATTGTCTCATATTCTTGTAATATGTATTAGATTATATGTATAATAGAATATTTATAACAATAACAATTTTTAAAAGGACCTGCATTGTTATACCAAAACCTAATAAAGCGAAGCCTAATAAAGTACAACAAGACATAAGTTCACTCTTGCCATGAAGGCGAATTGATTGATGCTTCGCTTGTTAATATTGGACCAAGTTTTTAGTTTAAACAATTTGAATTTATGCCTAGATAGGTAGTTACATTACGTTTATAATAAATAAGTGCTCAGGTGAAAAGTGTTAATTCTACAGGTACTAGATACCACATGGAAGAAGACTGCCTGATAATAAAAAATGTGGAGAAGTCTGATGCATCAGAGTTTTATTATTGCGAGGCCAAAAACGACATCGGCACTGACACTGGAATATTTAAGGTGCTGGTATATAGTAAGTACCTACTAAACTTTCCCACCCCCGTTTAACCCCTACATGATGGAATTTCAAACAAGACATAAGTTCAAAAACTAAAACCAGACTACGGTCGGTTAAAAACTAGGAGTAAAAATAGCCTATGACATTTAGAGTGCTAAATGAAGATGAATCGATTGACACCTTGCTTGTCAAAATCGGACCAAAAGGGGCGACGATGGTGGAACATCCACATACCCACATAGATACATACATACATAATATACATAACCCTTCCCTTGCTTCGCTGTAGACGGGTAAAAATCCTTCACCTCTATGATACGCAAGGAATATTTCCTAAAAATTTCAAGTGGTTCCACTGGTTTATGTTGTTCATAGTTTGTCAGTCAGTCAGCAGGTATGTCACGGTACTGTTATATAGACTACGAATAATAATATAGGCATAGATTATGAGTAGGTATAGTAACTAAGGTGCCCTGCAGATACGCTCAGTTTTTTTCGTATTGTCGCGGATGTTTTACAAAATAAAAGTAGGCCATGTTTGTTATTTAGGTCCAATTGAAAAAATATGGTAAAAACACTATTTTCTAAAAACTACGAAAGTTTTTAGAAAATAGTGTTTTTTAGTAAATCCAATTAGTTTTATCATATTGTCTCAGATATCTAAGATTTCTAAACCGATTTGAATAATTCTAGTTTTATTCAAATGGGTAGACGTTCAGTGTAGTCCCATATAAACTTCATCAAAATTGGTTCTGTAGTTTTTATCAGAAATCCATTTGTCTTAATGTTTAAGTTCTCTCACACTCCGGGATTTCTGATCCGAAGTAAAAGATTATTTTTACTTAAATGAATAAACCTCCAGTGTAGTACTGTATAAATTGCATCAAAATTGTTTTAGCAGCTTTTTACAAGCTTTTTTTCCCATACGTATACGTGGTCCGACAGCTTAGTCCGCTCGATCGGACGACGTGATTCATGCACCGTGTTATTATGCTTTCAACAAGTTTGCAAGTCAATTTTGATTTCAAGCCGTTTAACGACGTCCAATGAAGCTGAAGTTTTGCACATGGGTACAATTCTATGGCAATACAATATTATGGTACTACTGAGCTGGTCTCATGATGGAGCTGGATGGTAGTCATAGGAACTCAAACCCCTTGGATTAAGGACTCATTTGGTTTCTGATGATGAGTTTTCTGGTTTGATTTGGTATCCAAGGTCTGACGACGGAGGCGGAAGGTAGTCAAAGGAACTCAACAGTCAAATGATGGAACCCCTTTGAGTTTGGGTTCAATTGATTTGTCTTGATGAATTATCTGGTCATATGAGGTATCCAAGGTCCGATGATAGATCCAGAAGGTAGTCACAGGAACTCAACAATCAAGTGATAGAACCCTTTCTAGTTTGAGCTCATTTGGTTTGTCTTCATGAGTTCTCTGGTCTAATGTGGTATCCAGGGTCTGATAATGGAGCCGTAAAGTAGTCACAGGAACCCTTTACCCAACAATAAATCAAATAATGAAACCCCTTCGAGTTAAGGCTTATATGATTGGTCTCAATGCAACTGATGAAGACGTGAAAAGCTTGCTATCAATATTTATTCCTCTCATGAATTGATCAATTCTATGATATCGCCACGGTATATACTTGTCAATTAGCAGGTTGACACTTCAAAAAAATCATATATTATGTTTTATTTTCGTATAGAAGTTGCTTAGGTTTTTTCTTGCCATACATACACACATAATTAAACACCTAAGAAATGTCTAAATAAGGCAAGCTCTCTTTATGCTGTTATGTCATGTTACAAATACTTTACAATTAACATGAAAATATAGTTTATTAAATTGTGCTTAGTATTAATATATAACTAACATATAATGTACGTGTTGCAGATCCACCAACAATAAAAAACTATGTTGAAACGATAATAGTCAAAAAGGGTGATCAAATAGATATGAAATGCCTGGTACAAGGTGTTCCTACGCCTGAAGTCGTATGGCATAAGGACGCAATGCCTTTAGGTAGTGAAATCAACGTCTTCAGGGATCACAGTTTTAAGTAAGTTCAGATTTTCTTTGTCGAAGCCCTGTAATTATTTTCAACATATTTCTGCATTTTTTATTGGTAACGTAACACTGTGTTTTTGAATATATTATGTGTTCGAATATAACAACAGTATTTACTATACTATACTACAGTAGGCCTATTTACTATAAATACTTTGATTTTGAGATGAGGGTAGTTTGTATACAATATTTGCTTTTGCCGGATTATTTTAATTTAATGAGGTTAGCATATAGTTGCATTGCCCATTCAACGCCCGTTCGCCCACCAGTTCTCAACCTACGTCAAAATATGAAGAGCGATAACGGCTCTCAGTATCCTCGCATTGACCTGTTCTCGCAAGTCACATCGGTATAGGGCTTCGTCGGTAGTGCTCCGTTATATCCAGAACAATCGTTTATGACCAATAGTTTGGTAAATAGTTATAAACGTAATGCGCCGTCCATTTTCAACGTCCAAATCACAATATGGACGTCCCGCAATATTGTGATTTGGACGTTGAAAATGGACGGCGCTGTCTGTACGAGGATCCAAACTCGAATCTGTGAGTGGGCTTGCGACTTTATAACTTCCTCACTGAAATTTCAGAGTCTAATTTATTTGTTTGTACATCGCACCTTGAGGACCGATGAGAAGTTGATAGAGCTGGAAGAAGTAGAAAGTAAGTTGCGCTGGGGTATTATAGGATTATCAGAAGTCCAAAGAGAGGGAGAGGATACGATGACCCTCAATTCCGGCAACTTACTCTATTACCGGGAGGGCGACCAGCAGTGCTAACACGGTATCGGGTTTCTCGTCCATAAGTCCCTCGTCAACAACATTGTGAAGATCGAAAGCGTTTCGAGCAGGGTAGCATACCTTACACTCAGAATTACCGAACGGTATTCGTTGAAGGTCATACAGGTGTACGCCCCACACTCGAAGCGCTCGGAAGACGAACGAGGCTATGTATGACGACATTTCTAATGCCATGCATGTCCCGAAAACACACTTCACAGTGGTGATGGGGGACTTCAACCCACGGCTGGGCATGAGGATTGGCGATGAACTGAGAGTGGGGCAGTTTGGATTTGGACAGCGGAATCAAATGGGTCAGCGATTGGTCGACTTCATGGAGAAGGAGGGACTCTTTATGATGGACTCCTTTTTCCTTCTTTTTTTTTGCGCCCTCCAGGAAATGGACTTGTATGCATCCCGGCGGTCATAAGCACGAGATAGATTTCATTTTGACGACCAATAAGCATATATTCAATGATGTCTCTGTGATCATCCCCTTTTCCCTCGGACTCCACAGTGTACAGACGTCTCCTCGCTAAATATTTAAGTAAATTTTTAACATTTTACAAAATTTTAATCGCGTTATAAAATAGGACATAATAAAGACACAAAAGATCTCCGAGAAGTATCCAACACTGCCTTGGCTTTTGGCCGCCTGGTATAACTGCGCTGCGAGTAACGAGTGAGTCATCTTTGTAGTTTACTTCATTGAGAAACAGTTCCTACTGCGTGGCTGTTAGAAATATGCGTTATCTACAACCAATAAGAAGCGACATTAGGAAGTTCATTGTCACACATATGCAGACTTCCATCGCCCGCTTAGTGCTCGTGTGAGTGTGAGCAACTTTTGCACACTCGACACTGTGACACACACAGGTACAGCTTTACCAGTACCTGTGTGTGTGTCACCAGTCTGCAGCTACGTCTGCGACGGCAACGTTTTCTAATAGGCCTAAGCTAGAATAAATCTATCAACGACAATGCCTAAAGTAGCTAGGTCTCCGGTCAAAAGTATTTCATCAACACCTACTGACACCGAAAATGTGAAATCTGTAAAGGATGACATTGTCTCCCGTCGGGAAAGGGCTGATAAGCGTGAGGGCACGCCAATGTTGTGACAATATTGAAGAAGGTTATAGTTTCAAGTGCTTTCTAAAGGAGATGAAAGAAATGTTTGATTCTTATAAAACTGAACAAATGGCTCGTATGGATTCTATGGAACAGCATATTTTAGATAATTTGAATTTGCAAATATTGAAAGTTCGAGATTCGAACCTTGAGATCGGAAAATCCGTCGACATCATCTCAGATAAAGTTTCGTCGATCCAGGAATCGATATGTAAGTTGAAAAGTGAGCGAAAGGAAATGGCCTCCCAAATAACAGGATTACGTGAAACTTGCGAAAACCTGGAGTTGAATCTAAGGAAGACTTGCATTGAAATCCGCAATGTCCCTAAACGCCCTAAAGAAAGGAAAGAAGATTTATATGCCTCAGTTCAGCAACTCTCGCATTTTCTAGACATCAAAATTTCAACCAGCTGATATACGTGATGTTTACCGGCTCAATACCAGGCAGTCAATGGACTGCTCCACCATGATAGTGGAGATGTGCAGTACGCTTCTTAAAGGCAGCATTCTAGAAACTACTAAAAAATATAATAGATCACACATGAGTAGCCAGCTGAACTCAAGACATCTGGGCATCGATGGAGTCATCACACCTTTATATATCTCTGAAAATCTGACCTCAAAAGCTATTTAGCACGCGAATTTGCCAGAACAGAGAATTACCAGTATTTTTGGACAGCACTTGGCAAAGTCTATCTTTGCGTTCTAGTGACGGCGAACCCTACATCAGGATAATCAGTGAAGAACAACTCCAATCGCTCAAGAAACAGGATTGACTATGTTTTGACATCTTTGTTTTGTTCTTTTTCATTCATGTAATTTTTGTTTCATTCGTTGTATACCAGTTATATGTACCTGTCTAACCTTTTTTCAACTTTTTATATTCAAATCTGTTTGTTAATGCTGCAAAATCTTTTAATCCCAGCAATAAAACTTTTTCAACCTCTATCAACCCAAATACAAGCCATTACACTCACTTGCGAAAACAAACACATACCTCATATTTATATCTCTCACACAATAACACAACTCACAAAAGAGTATTGTAAAAAAATATACCACTGCATATTGGTATTTTCTGTCTCTCTCTCTGACAACGCCAATACCCGTATCAATGCGGTCCACCTAATTACTACAAGCCACTTTGCCCCAGCCCATTTACCTTTTATTCTCATGAGCTCTGATACATTTCGCTAGGCTGGTGTTACACTGAGTAACATTCTTTTAGTACAATTTTTTCATGCTATGCTAATTAAACTTTTTTCTGTTACTAATAATGTGCTTACATTAGACTTGTTTGCCTTTTGCTCATCTTAAAACAAAATTCGATAACAGAAGCATTATTAATGAGTCAGACGCAACAACATTTTTCTCCAGTTATAGGGTTTATGACCCCCTTTTATGCATAAGTAGACTTGGTAATACTGATAATCAACTAACATAACACAAAATATTCGTAGTATTCGTAAAAAATTTGATAGCTTTATTGTGTTTCTCTCTAGGTTCGAATTTCTACCAGATTTGATTTTTCTCACAGAATGTGGGCTTGACGACGACTCACCAGAAATTGCTCTTGAGCATTATTCATATCATAAATCTGCTATATACTTAAACCAAAATGATGGTATTATAATCTATTCAAAAATTGGAATTCATGTCAGTTTAACAGAACCACGGATTAATGACGCTAATTGTCTTCAAATCAATATTGAAAACGTGTACACTATACTTTGTATATACAGGTCTCCATCAAAATATAATATAGATTGCTTCCTATTATCGCTCGAGAGTCTTATTCAAGAAGTCAAAACTGAGACGCTTATTATTACTGGAGACATTAACATAGATATATGTAGCGAATCATTAAATCCTCGAGCTGAAATTTATTTGGATCTCATCTCTCACTATGGGTTGATACCAAGACATAATCTACCAACTCATGGAACATCTTGTCTTGATCATGTCCTTTTCAAGAGTGGTCACTCGGCACGAGTGATTGTTTGCAACTCAGATATAACTGATCATGATACTATCGTTGTCGGTGACTCCGTTGAATGATGCAAAATCTATCACAAAAATTTATTATCAGGGTGTCCTTGACGCTTTGAGTATCTTCAATTGCTCAAATTTATATGGTACCTCTAACATTGATCAAGCTTTTGATATTTTTGTAACAGTAGTCACTAATATCATTGACTCTAATAAAAGTACTGCCATATTTCCTAACTCAAAATATATCCGTAGGTCGTGGATTACAAAGGGACTTCTGAAATGTATTAAGCGCAGAGACAAATTACATGCCAAAGCTAGACTGAAACCAAAGGGCGATGAGCTTCAAGAAGAGTTCAAAACTTACAGAAATATATGCAATAATACATTACAGAATCTTAGAAACCCTTACGATCAGTCCTCATTAACAAATGCAAAAGGGGATATAAAAAAGACATGGAAAGCTGTGAAGGAAATATGCAATATTCATACTAATAAGACCTGTAATGCTGTTCTTCTGGAAACTTTCTCTTCACCAACTCTATCTTTGCTTGAAACCAACAACTTTTTTACCACTGTCGGAGTCAACTTAGCTAATAATATCATGTCTGACATAAATATGACTGAAAATGAACTAGTTAAATCTTATGTGTCTATATCCCGTTCTCCGAGTTACTCCCTCTATTTCAATCCTACAGACGAAACAGAAATATCTAAGTTGATCAGCTCATTAAAAAGTGGTTCTTCTCCTGGGTATGATGGAATTAATAATGACATCCTAAAATTTTGTAACCATAGTATCGCTGCGCCATTTGCGTATCTCTGTAACCTTAGTTTCACAACAGAATCTGTACCTAATTGCCTCAAGGTTGCCAACGTAATACCGATAAATAATCCGTTGGACTTTACAAATTATAGACCCATATCCCTGTTAACGTCAATCTCTAAAATCCTTGAGAAAGTAGTTAACAGGCGTTTACTATCTTTCTTGTAAGATAATTCCTTATTGGCCGAGAACCAGTTCGGCTTTCGTGGGGGTATATCTACGGAGGATGCCGTTGCTTACATGGTAGACTTTATCTCTGCAAACTAGGTGTCTTCCTGGATCTAGCTACAGCATTCGATACGGTTTCTCGCCCAATACTACTCAAAAAGTTGTACCATCTTGGAATTCGAGGACTCGCCCTAAATTGGTTCGAATCCTACTTACAAAACCGTAAACAGAGAATATGTGTTGGAGATCATTGCAGTGACTATGCGGACGTATCTTTTGGCGTACCATAGGGTAGCGTGCTCGGACCAACCTTATTTTTGGATTATAAACATGACTTATTTACTTAAATCATTCCCAAACGTTGGCGTTGGCTGATGACACAGCATTAATATTTCACCCAGATTCTTGGGCCTCTGTTAATGAAATTGCTCAATCAGTATTGCATAGCGTGTTTAAATGGCTCAATAGCAACCTTCTTACTCTTAACACCTCGAAAACAAAATTCTTAACCTATAGCATATCTGACAGGACTGCACCTGAACTCCCATTAACTTCAAAAATTCACAGCTGCAATAAACCCACTAACTCTTCTTGTAACTGCCAAGCTTTAGACCAAGTTTCGTCTATCAAATATCTCGATGTGGTCATTGACGACAGACTTTTTATATTAAAAAAAGAAACTGCACAACATTAAAATATTATCTAACATTGAAAAAGAACAACTGTAAGAATGGAAATATCTTAAATAAGTAGAAAATGATCCAGATCTTTTCATGTTTGTAGTAGCAAGGATTGCACTAGTTTTAAAATGTTTGTCGCAAATGTTAAGAATGTATTATTTCGCAGGATTCAAGCTGATTTCCGTCGCGAAGGAAACTACACATGCACGGCTTCAAATACGTTTGGATCCGCAGTTCGAACCGTAGAAGTTTTAGTTTACAGTATGTTATTAATATATTTTTTGCTTCGAATGGCGAGTTGAGCATGTTGCTCGCTTGATATTAAGCTTCTTGCCTGCCCATAACATAATTATAAGGTACTAGCAGTGCCTGCAGCTTTGTCCGCGTGACAATTTATCTTGGTTAAAAGTACGATAAGTGTTATTCCAGGACACCACCACACCAGGATCGTCATCATAATCTGTATATATGTCCACTACTGGACGTAGGCCTCTCCTAATGCACATCACTGAGCTCGCTCTTAAGCTTTCCTCGTCCATTTTCTTCCAGACCCTTTTTGCAGGTCATCACTCCACCTGGCCACAGGGCATCCTACACTACGTTTGCGTAAACGTGGCCTCCACTCGGGAACCTCAACGGTTATCGGTTCTTCGGCTAATGTTGGCAGCTGCCCACTACCACTTTGGCATGCTTATCCTTAGAGCTATGTCGGTTTCCTTGGTTCACCGTTGGATATCTTCATTACGAAGGTTGTTCTTCAGAGAAACTCCAAGCATAGCTCTCTCAAAGCTCGCTGAGCGACCATAAATTTGTGGACAAGTTTGACCTTAACTGTCCACGTTTCGGCTCTGTAGGTCTATGCTAGCCCGGGGATTCTTCGCATACCCTGCTCTGCCATTTCCGTGACTGCTACGTTGGTCGGGAACTGGACGCCATTTTGTCATTGTGCCGTTCATTAGAGGGTTTTGCCCATAAACGCCACGCTGGGCATGCGGGTTGGCAATCACAAGGCGTAGCTTCTCACACGGATGACGCTGATGCCCGTCAACGGCAAGTGTCATTTGATGAGAATAAAATATATTTAAAAAAAAACAGAAAGGTTAGCTTGGGATGTGACGATCTTTCTGCTTGCATATAAAATAAGACGATCCCTCAGAATTACCTCATATAATTAAAATATGTATATTATTTTATATGTTTACAAAATAGTGTCACCTAATTATATCAGAATAACCAAACGTTGAGCGTAGGATGAAAATCAGACTCTTTATTTTGCTAAAAACATTATTTTAGTACATTTTAAAGATAATTGATTTAAAAGTTGGGTAATGCTATTTTGTATGCAAGTGACTGTTTATTTATAAATTTTAATGCATATATTATTTAAATGAAATTTTTGATGCGTTATTTATTTTATAACATTATAATCATGATTTTAATGGAGTTATCATCAAATAATCCTACAGTGACATTTCGGAAAATTACTCAAATTTTAATAAAACATATTAATGAATTTCTCTGCCATAAGAGCATCATCATCACATCTTTCCCTCTATTTGAGGTCCTGGAAAAACATAAAAGTACTTTTAACCCAGAGAAGCGACCACGCGGGTAAAGCCGCGGGCGCAGCAAGTTTAAAAATATATGTATTTAATAAAATAACATTAAATTTTCAGGTCTTCATATAACTCCTCCATCTGGGACACTTTCAGTGAAAGTCAATAAAACTATAATCTTATATTGTGACGCTGAAGGTGTCCCAAAGCCTGATTTAAAGTGGATTTTCTACAGCTATGATAAAACAATTGCACCAGAAATTCTTTCGTAAGTAATACCACATTAGATATAATGTATACTATGGTAATACCTATCTACTACTAATAGTTGTAATAACAGAGAGAGTACCATGATTCTTTCTCGAGAAAAATAACATGTTTGTGTCATGAAATGCTGAATAAGATCCCCGACTCCTCCCCTCTCCCCCCTAGAAGTATCTCGATCACATCAACTTTCAAACATTAAAAACCGTATCAAAATCGGTCTATTCGTTTGGGAGGTACGATTCTCACCCCTCCTCCTCCCTATAATAGCTAAGGACCATCTCTAACACATCAGCTTTCAGAAGAAAAAAACTTCACATTCGATACATTCGCTTAGGACCTACGATACCACAGACAGACACACGGATACATTTTTCTTTTATTTATTTTTTACGGTCTTGTCATTCGTTTACAGAAAAGCTATGATGTGGTTGAAGATGTAGCAAGTAGATACCTGTTCACTCTTGAATTGAACACACCTAGGCTGGCTTTTATTTTACCGGAAACACTGATGAGGGCAGAGCATTCCACTCCTTTGTAGTTCTTTTAATAAATGAAGAACTCTTCGTTCTTGTGCAAAGTATTTCAACCATAAAAAGATAGCGCTTTGCCCATCGTCTAGTCGTACGTTGATGAAAAGGTGATTGGGGAATCAGATTGTGCAGTTTGTGTGCACATTTTCCATAGTGCAATCTGTAGAATACTGGCAGGCTTGCAAACTCACGACGATGCGCCAGACTTCGCTTTGGATTCAAAGTAAGCCCCAAAATTCATGTTCGATATGAGTTCGACACCCAAAAGCTCAAAATTTTCGCCATTTAGAGGACATTCTTTGGCAGAGAACAAACACGCCTGCGTTTTACTAGCATTAAAGTTAACGAGGTTAGCATCGCTTCAATCGGACACGGCTTAAATTCTTAAGCTAAATTCAAACGGTCTACCCTAGCCTCTCTCTTTGAAGCTGGACAGCGTTGCATCTGACTTAAGGATTGGGAATGTACCTCTCAACTACACAGTACTGTGAGGCTTCAATAGGTCATTAATGTGCAGCTAAAACAGTGTAGCCGAAAGAACAGATCCCTGAGATCCCGACATTGACAGCAATTTTATCAGAAGAACAGTCCTCTAGGACTACTCGAATAGATCGTTCTCTCAAAAAATCAGCTATCCAATTACGTAACCCAACAGGTAATCCATATGAGGGAAGCTTGTTTAAAAGGCCATCGTGCCAGGCCCGATCAAATGTCTTCGATATGTCAAGGGAGACGGCAAGCGCATCACTATGCATCTCGATGGCTTCTCTCAGTACATGAGTACCCCAGTAGACTGGTTTCGGCGAAATCCGTATTGCTGGCCACTTAGGAGATCATTATCCTCAAGGTATGCCAGAGCCTAATGCTGATGATATGCTCCATACACTTACAGAGTAAGGATGTTATCGAGATGGACGATAATTGGCCGGATCAGCACGACTACACTTTTTAGGTACTGGTTGTACATTGGCAAGCTTCCAGCTCTTCGGAACTTTGCCTGATTGAAGAGAGAGGCGGTTCAAACGCGTTAAGATGGGAGACAATTTAGGTGCACAGTTTTTCAACACAATCTCTGGAATGTCATTAGGACCACTGGCATTGTTCATATATAGAGCCGAAGCGTTCTGAAAACCTCATGGCGAATGCGTATTTTGGGCATAAAATTCCCTCAATGAGGAAGGCAGGAAGGTATCTAGACGTCATAGTCTAGATGTGAAGCTTCTGCAAAAAGAGATGCATATAAGTTCGCTTTTTCGCCAGCAGTATGAGCCAGTGATCCATCTGGTTTCAGCAATGGTGGCAGTGAGGGGCGGCAGAAGTTCACTTCGACCGACTTGGCCCTCTGGCCAAGAACCTTTGCTACCCACGGGGTATGAAGCCAAATACATAAACTTGCCTAAAACATATAAAACCCCTCTCTTTTCAGATTTGGAGGTTAAAATAGACATACATATATACATACATGTATACAAATATACATACAGACATAAATATATACAAACATTGCAAGTTAAATTAAAAATCATTCTGTATGGTACCTACCGATCGAAAGTAAAATCACTAGGATGAATTCTTGCTAAATAACATTAAATTAAAGAAACGCCTTTTTTATATAATATATACATTTTCCTGTTTCTAATGAAATGTTATGTGTTTCTAAATATAAAATAGGATTGACGGAGTACATAAACTTAAGTTTCCTGTAATTATCTTTTTGGATAATAATAATAAACTTTGTCTTATTTCAGCACAACAGAGGGTACCCTAACTATTAAAAAAATCAAGGATAGTCACCGTGGTGCTTATGAGTGCGTGGCAAGCAACATTGGCGGTACATTGAACATCACTCACGAAGTCGACGTATTGTGTAAATACCCATAAATCTATTTATTTGACAATTAGAATGCACAAAAGCAAGTGCAAAAAAATAATCTCGCAACTGGGCTTGTGACTTTTTGTACTCGCAAGTAACAAAGAAATGCCGTAAGCAGACTGTACTTTTAATGCTCAAAAATCCCCAAACTTTAAACAGACACACACACAATAGATGTAAATATATATAATCAAAATTGCACTTATTTGATAACTTCCAGGATGTCCTTCTACCGCCAAAAATATGTGTGTTCTCCGGGAGGCGTCTCGAAATCCGCTCGTTGACCCAAGCGTAGGTCAACTACCGTTTTTTGAGAAAGGCCCGTTCTTTTCTCACAGATAATAAAGACCGGGTGCCGCGAATGACTGAGTGGTTATACGTGCGCCCGAGATTCAAAAGAGCAATTTAGAATATAGACATATACATTCATAATGCGTGCACACTTGTGACCTCTGGGATGCCGTTCCATCGCTCTCCCAATCGAGGAATCCGTGGTGATGTTGCTGGTGGTGGATGGGTATTCGCTCAACTGTGACTTAAGCGACCGTAGATCATGTCGAATATTTCCTTTTCGTTACTAGTCTTCGATGTTTTCTCTTTTCTTATGCTTATATCGCAGGCTGATTAGCCACCATTCAACAAACGACCTGAAAATAAAGTCCCGATGTTGCCGATTCGCGCTTAATCCGCGCCATCGGGCAAAAATCCCATTCTACTTGAGTTTTCTTCTTATTGGGATTTCATCTTCATGAGAATGGGTAAAAGCATAATAAAACACGATTATTTAGGACCACTTGTTGCAATGTTGACTGAAAAAAAACTGCAATTCGAATACTACCAACGGTAATTTTACCCGCTTTGTTTTTTTTTTATTACAGTTCCGCCAGAAATACAGTTAGATCTAAAAAAAGAATATTGGGCTGTAGAAGGTGATAGTTTGTTAAAAATACATTGCAGAGCCACAGGGAACCCTCGACCAATAATTACTTGGTGGAAAAATGGAACCGTACTTGCTGCAGGTAAAGCTATATTTTTACACGGCTACCAAAAAAAAGGAGTGTAATGTTTTTAGGGTTCATGTATGTATGTATGTATGTATGTATGTGTGTATGTATGTATATGAGTTTCTGTATTCCGCCATAACTTTTAAATAACTGAATTGTTTTGGATGTATATTATGGGGTATCGTTAGAATCCTTACATCATCCCAAGTCATATAGACTATAATGTTTTTTAAAAGTCTTTTTTGGCAGGCAGTCGTGTTTTTTCTCTTACCTTGCTGATTTTTTACAAGTTTTAGAATTTCTGCACTTAAGTTTTCAATATTTTCTCGGAAAGTTCAAATCAATTTTGACAAATCTCACTTAGATTTGTCAAAATTGATTTGAACTTTCCGAGGAAAAAATAGTGCATTAATTTAATGTTTAGAAGATTTGTTGTGAAGTTAATACATTTTAGTTCATCCTCCAGGAAAACACAATCTGACTGGTGTGGATGGTTGATCCACCGAAGAAAGGTACAAAAGGTACAAATATTTTACAATAGTGTGTATTTATATTTGAACCTATTGGGGTGGAGACACTAGGGCCGCCATGAGGTGCAAGAATCCACCGAATTTATTACAAAGACTTATAGAAGTGTCTGGTGTTGATGCAACAAGTGACCGTTATGCAAGCCATTATTTTGCCCAAATACTAGGCACTGATACAATCTGGCAACGCTGTTAGCATTTTGTTAATTTTCCCTATTGGTAGTGGTTTTTTAGACGAGGTTATGTTTTACATTAATATTAGGTTAGCGACATCTTTCTTTCTTTTAACCCGACCCTGAAGTAAGATCATGTTTTTGGGCTTACTTATCACGTTTTGTATGTATGTTTACTTTGGCAAATCCTAAACGGATTAATGCTCGCTTGTAGCTTGCTTGTCATATGAGGTAGTCGTCATCATCATTTCAGTTTTTAAACGTCCACTGCTGAACATAGGCCTCCCCCAAGGAGCGCCACGACGAACGGTCTTGTGCCGCCTTCCACCAACTTGGTGCGATGGCTACAATATCTTGCTTGTTCGTGGTTGCCATTCGAGAATATTTATTCACCAATGGTTGTCGGCTCTGCGAACTATATGGCATGTCTATTGCCACTTTAACTTGCATTCTCTGATAGCTATGTCGGAAAACTTGGTTCTTCAATGGATTTCCTCATTTCGGATTCTATCACGTAGTGAAACACCGAGCATAGCTCTCTCCATTGCACGCTGCGCAACTCTGAGCTTGTGTATGAGACCAATAGTTAGCGACCACATCTCAGTGCCGTATGTCATCACTGGCAACATACACTGATTATAAACTTTCGTCTTGAGACTGTGCGGTATCTACGACGAGAAGATATGGCGTAATTTTCCGAACGCTGGCCATCCGATTTGGATTCGTCGCTTGATCTCTTTGTTGAAGTTGGATCTACCTAGTTGGATTGTCTGACCTAAGTAGACATAGTAATCAATAGCTTCGATAATATCGTACCCAAAATAGACTGGCATGGGTGCGACATGGGCATTTGACATGATGTTCGTATTACCCATGTTCATTTTAAGAGCCACTTGTTGAGAAACAATATTGAGGTCACTGATTTGTGCAGCATTATGCTAGGTCTTCCAGGGTTTCTGCCATGATGACAATATCATCAACAAATTGAAGGTAAGTGATGCATTGATGTTAATACCAAATCCATTCCAGTTCAGAAGCTTGAATATATCTTCCAGTGCAAAGGTGAAAAGTTTCGGAGAAATAACGTCTCCTGTCTCACCCTTTTTGCAATTCGATAGAATTCGTGCTCCGATCTTGGAGACGGACAGTCATGGTGGCCTTGCTATATAAACACTTCAACACTTTGATGTATTGGTAGTCAATCTGGCACCGCTATAATGACTTGTACTGCCCGGGTCTCAACTGAATCAAAGGCTTTCTCGTAGTCCACAAACGCTAGGCATAGTGGCCAATTATATTCTTCGGTCTTCTGTTTAGTCTTCTGTGGTGTGCTGGCTTCTAATGCCATAGTTTATTTGGCTGCTCGAGAGCCTCTGAATTTGCGATGTATTCTTGTTCTTCTAGCGTATCAATCATTTGAATGTGACTAAGATGGAGTTGGACCAGAAAGTTGCCACCTCAATCGCGCCTCTGTGGCCTCCATTATGTCGATTCTAGTGCAAGAGTTCGGGCACGCGGGGCATTCGAGTAAATGCAGCATGGTTGGAGCTGGGGCACCGCAATGCGTTTGTTATGAATCAGTGATACCTCATTTACTCATGTTGTATCTACACCGCCCCATACCAGCTCGGAGCCGATTTAGGCACTTCCACACCGGCCAAGGCTGGCCACATCCAGGAGGAAGCGATTATTGTTGGGCTACGTAGTCAGGTGGTGTTGTTGTCACAGCTGGACTTCTGCTTTGGCTGGGTGGTCTTGCTGGCTCTGTAAACCGTATGAAGCTATTACGGCTTAACTGATGATTAACCATAATATTTAAGTTTGTACTGTCTGTCCGAAGGTGAAAAACATTATGTTTACAGGCTCCAAATACAACATGAAAGAAGACTGGCTAATAATAAAAACCGTGGAGACGTCTGATACTTCAGAATATAAGTGCGAGGCCAAAAATTATATTAGTCAAGACACTGGAACATTTACGGTGAAAGTATATAGTAGGTATCAGATGTATCATGACTAACTGGGTGCGCCCAGCAACTTTTTTTTCCAGAAATAAGTAGGAGATTTAAAACTACTCTTTTAAAAAAAAGCCTTTCAAAAAATCAAAGTGTGATGCATCAGATTATTATTGCGAGGCCAAAAAGGACATCGGCACAGACTTCGGAATACGCAGTAATACACATGTAATAGCATGAAGGAAGTCTATAGCGCCCTTGTCCATACACAAAGACTAAACACCTATCTACCACTGAATAATACCCGATCTAAAATATATATTTTGCCTCTGTTTGTTTCATTATTAACTTCGCTTATAAGTCTTCGTTTTTTTTATAATTTTCAATAATTTGACAGTTTTAAGCACTGTAGCTAGCGGTTTTTTGCGTTGAAACTATGTTATGTTGAGGATATTGGCACCGCAATAAATCAGCTTAACGAAGATTTCAATGCTCCGCCGTAGACGCCCTAGAAACATCTTAAGCGATCCGGGCGATGAAATCGCTGCCGCAGTGCAGGCATCGATAGATTCGTCCAATCCGTACTGACCATCAGTCAACACACTTAGACACAGATACCGCCATCGCCAGCGAGGTCAAAGGTCCCGTGATTAAAGTCAATTTTATTCGCCTTCAAGTTTCTTGCCGATTCTTCTCGAATGTGTATTCCGAATCAGTGGTCAGTAATGCAAATAATTCAAAGGGCTCCAGCCATTTCTTAGTGCCCCCTCGATCACTACTAAAAGTAGCGACCCAGGGGTGTTTAGTCAGACTCCCATAATCAATGGCAACTGTCCAATCGAGATTCATACCCCCTGGGTGCCCTTGAGCAAAATTTCGGGCTTCCTATTAATACAAGTAAAACGTATATGATAGCTGGTAAGAACAAAATGTTGTCCAAGTTAGATTTACTGACAATCCCTTCTGCTAAATATAATGGTATACCTCTTAAGTTCTGTAAAAAGTAAAAAATCTTAGTCTACACATATCTCATAACCTCTCCTGGGACTCTCATATCACTGAAATCAGCAAAAGGATGTATAGATCCATGCATAATTTAAAGAGATTGATTGTTTTTTACCTAAACATGCAAAACTCTCTGGTTTCTTCCTTACTCCGTTCGTGACTATGCAGATGTGTGCTACCCTGACGCAACTGAAGACCAACTTAACAAGCTGGAGCGCCTTTTCAATTTGTGCATCCTTTTCGTTAACGGACTGCAAAAATACGACCACGTATCTCTCAATTTCGAATCCAATTCACTTTCATTGGTTTTTATTTGATCTGGAAATACGATCCCGGAGGAATGCACATATTGTGAATCTTGTCTTTAACATCCTCCAAAATCAATATGCTCCTAGTATTGTGATTTCCAATTTTATGTTTAAATTGAAGGGTTTTTGCAGTAAATTTCGAATTCAATTTTACTAATACTTCAAGAATATTTAAAAAGCATGACTACCGGAACGTCACATGAAGGTGGCGCCAACTGGCAATCGTTTCCCGTACCATGATTCTACAGGAAACTTAGTCTCATGACGATGGTGCCATTTTTTCTTGTAGGGTAAAAGATTGTGAGGAGGTAGTTAATTCTATTTTTGTTGAGCATCGGAATGGAGAAGTCAACTGTAAAGTAGAATATAAGTGACCATTTTAATACTAGAAATAAAAATAAACTAAAAGTGTCTGGATTTCGGTTAAAGAAAGTTAGTGGTTCATATATAGGGAACTGTATACGATTTTTTAATAAGTTACCTGACGGCATTGATCAATTACCAATGCATAGGTTTAAAACTTTTGTTAAAGTAAATCTCATAAAGAAAGCGTATTACAATGTAAATGATTATATTAATGACAGGAATGCATGGCCTGATGTCTCCAAGCTCCATGATAATAATAAGTGATAGCTTCGATGTTAACATTAAGTGAATGAAATGTTCAAAGTACTTTGTGAGATGTCTCAAACATACCATGAGATCACGTTGTATTATGCAACATAATTATCGAGTTAGAAGTTTTTACTTTATTTTTTCCAGTATGATTGTTTGATGTTTGTCATATTTGTTTTGAATGAACAAATATGGAAAAAATACATCCCCGTAGAGTTTCTTGGTGCTCTTTTCTCTAACGGGCGTATTTCCGAAGCACAGGTAGAGTCAGAAGGGTATTTCCTTTTCCAGTGTGAGATTTAACTCTGTTGGCACATGAAAGGGAAATTTCCTTTTCAAACTCAAAGAATACTTAGTTTATCTAAATTTGGGATCTTTTTATAATATTTTATGTATATCTCTTTGTTCAGGAGATGTTTATTTTGACTTGTAAAAGTGCTATTATTTTTGCCTATTTACAATAAAATACTTTGACTTTGACTTTGACATTGAAAATACATATGTATTAGGTTTGAATAAGTTATATACTATAAATGAAAAGTAGAATATAAGCGACCAGTGGAAAATACAAGCATTTTATACCTGATTGAAGAATTTTATTACACTAGTTATTTAAAACATCGTTTTACTTATCTTTCTTCTCATGGTCGATCACAGCGCACTTCACAACATCTACAGATAATGATTCCTCAACATAATTCAGTTTCATATTCTGATTCGTTCACTGTCACTGCAATCCGTCTCTAGAACAGTCTACCTTCCCACATTCGTCAGGCATCATCGATTGGCGTTTTCAGATCCAAAGTCTACAACCACTATCTCGCACTACAAAATAAAATAACGAACTGAGCAAATTATTGAATATCTTATTTATTACCTGTTTTATTACTGTATGTATAAAACAGGTAATAAATATATTTATTAGGTAATAACCATAATATTACGTATACTATGTATACATAAAATTATATTATTATGTAGTAGTTATATTATACACGTAGGTATATGTAAGTGTAGGTATATGCAATGTTGATATTATTGTTAGGAATCTATTAGTTTTTCAAATTAGAATAGGCACAATTCCGCATTAAAAACATTACAATACACCAAGATTAACTGGAAAATAATGCTTGCTAGCATTAAGTTAGCTTATTTACTTATCTTATGTGTGCAATAAATAATGTTCTATATGTCTATCTATATTGAAAATGTTCTTTTGCAAAAAAAAAGAGTATTTAAAAATCAACATTTTCTATATAGACATTGTTTACGTACAATGATAAGCGTAGATTATGTTCTATTCCAGCGATCGATACTAATAACAAAAGGTTTTACTACAATTTAGGGGGTGGAAAGTGCTTTCCCCCAAAACACCAATTCGATCAAAGACTACTAATAAAACTCACGACCAGCAACTCTATCGCTCGTATAAGGAATCCGGGGGAGGAGGTGGAGATAGCAATACATTTACTAAATACCTACTTTGCGAAGATTACGTCAAGCGGCTACATATCCTAAATCCTATCCTAGTAAATTAAAAGATTACTATCATAACTATAGCATTTTGCGGGTGCACCTGGATTTTGTTTTCTCGTGGACGTTTTGATGTTGGATAAAAACCATAATCCGTATCCAGAACTGTACAAAACATCCAATGACGTTTACGTAACTTTAATGCGGTTAGTTTACGTTGTTTTTTTTTTGTAACTGACTTTAAAAAGCGGAGTTTGTCAATGACTTAAGCACTCTGCAGATGCGGCCGTTTTTTTTTGTTATCTCGCGTATTATTGTCAAGGTTAAAAGTAAATAATGTTGTTTTATACTTCTATTTTTACCTCTTCCAATACCGCGCCCTCCAATTGGCATAGTACGCCAAATTATTTGAAATTTTGCGGTACTAAAAAAAATTATGTGAATTTTCGAAAATATTACATTTTGTAGCAGGTGTGAGAGCTTACTTTTAGAAGAATGATCTGCTCCGAGAACATTATTATACTTTACGTTTCAGGTCATCCACCTGCTGATTTATATAAAACCACGATCAGCGTATTGATCGTAGACGGCGAGAGGGCGCAGATACAGTGTTACATCCCTCACAAAAAAGATGATTTGGTCGTTTGGTATAAGGTAAGTTTTAATTGCTATTTTTATGTATTGGATAATGAAAAATCACAGTGTGATGGTTGTTAGTCTCTTTTCTTATGAATTTGAACTCAACTAGATAAATTTTGATATTTTTGTCGATTGGTTGTACTACTTTTAACTGAGATTGGTTGTAATACACTATTTTGTGTAACATTTTTATATTATGGTACCTATTCATAATTATAAATTAAAGTATAGCGTTTTGTATTGTATTCAACTTCGATAAATCTCATTACATCACGTGTCCTTTATTAACAAAACTAAAATATCTACATAATTTTATGTAATTTTGTAATGTATGATTTTAAGGATGGAAAAACATGCTACAAAGGTGGAATATTAGAAATACACAAGGTTAAGCCTACAGATTCAGGTGTGTACACCTGTCGAGTGAGCTACGCAGACTACCCCCCAATGGAATCAGCAAAAATGATAGTCGAAGTCATATCTATACCAAAAGTAAAAGTAGTTGCACTAAAAAATACAGAAGTAGAGCTGGAATTTGGCCAGTCCGGATACCTTACATGCACTGATTTCGATGAACCAGAACCGACGGTTAGTTTTGTTTATTGGTTAGCATTATTTTCGATGTGGTTTTGTTAGCATTCTATGAATGCTAACAAAACACATCGAAAATGCTCAAAAAGGCCTAGGTGACATTAAAATAATATCGTTTCGCTTTTATGGATGCTACCGAAACTAATCAAAAAGGGCTAGGTGACATAAAACTGACTACATTTTGCATTTATTACGATTGGTCAGTCAAGTAGTTAGTGACCCTAACTACAAAAACAATGGGTCGCGGGTTCGAATCCCGCAAGGTGCAGTTATTTGTGTGATGAGCAGAAATGTTTGTTTCTGAGTCATGGATGTAATATTCGTATCTATGTATGTGTATCCGTTATTTAATGCCCATATAGTACAAAGTATCCTTTAGTTTGAGGCTAGCTGGGTAATTGGTGTAAATTTACCGGAATATATTAATTTATTTTATTAATTTAATAAAGATACCGAAATTGTACAGAAAAGGCGAAGAGAAATAAAAATAATAACATTTCGAACTTTTAAATTTATCGTTAATGCACTCGACATTCATCGACGGAAGCCTCGCATGCTCGTAGATAATAGAAATATTAGAAGGTTGTTTTGAGTTGCAAAAGTGTGAACTGACCATATTATCTTAGCAAAGCTACTTACGATTACTTGGACTAATTTCATAGCAATGTACCACAGAACAAAGTTTGGGACATGTAAGGTGTTAAGTTAAAATATATACTTATTTTTATACCAATGAAAATAGGTATTTGTCAATTTTCTATAAGCTTTATGTTACAGGAGATATTTTGGTGGCACAACAACGTTAGCATGAAGTTTTCAGAATCGGTATACAATTTCAAAATGGATACTGAAACCATCGGAGAGTATAGATGTGACTCCGGGAACGTTTCTCGAACCTTTTATGTGAGTTTAAAAGGTAAGTCAGAAAGTAGAACACAGAAGGAAGATAGTAAGAAAAAAGAAACCTCAGCTTTCATATAGGAGTTAACGAAGAGTTCTTGCTGCAGCTGCATTACAAATTCTAAACTCAATTGTTTCTTTTCTGTGTTCACGTTTGCTCATATATCCAGAATTTCTGAACTAATTTGAATGATTCTATTTATATTTGAACGTGTAGAGTAAACGTGTACGTGTGTGTTCATAATGTTATTATAATTAAAATATAACTATTAATTAATAATAATCATAGACTCATGATGTGAAAATTCAATTTTCACTGGATTTAATTGATCATTTTATTTGCTCGAGTTCCTATATCTGTACTTATAATAAAACCGTAACGGGTCAAATTATATACATAGAAAATATTTTGAAAAAAATATGGTGGTTTCTCTTTAATCGATACTGAAGACATTTTTTTTTTTTTTCATTTTTGTTTGTCTGTCTTCTGTCTGTCTGTATCTTTGCAAGGCATCACGCCGAACCTACTGAATGAATTTAAATGAAACTTGGTATGATTTGAATTAATACTACGAGGTAGGACACTGGATACTTTTCATTCCGAAAAATTAAAGGGTTTCTGCAAGATAGGGGTTGAAAGTTATTAATAAGAATACGCTGAAACTACTGGATGGATTTTTTAATGCAAATTGACACAGTCATCTATCTATACTTATAATAAAGCAATAGGTACGAAAAGGCCTGTACAAAGAAGATAAATAAATAAATGGTCTTAGGTACTTAAAAAAGCTACTGAACAAGTTTTTTTTTTTTTTTTTATAATTTCTTTTTGAATCGCATCTGTCTGTCTGTTTGTCTGTATGTTTGTTTGTTCACGCACCACGTAAGAACTACTGGACCGCTTGCGATGTGGTTTTCATTGATAGATAGCTTAGGGTTTGATTTAAAAACTAGTGTAATTTTTATCTCAATCCGGAGAGTTAGTAGCCTAGCAATTGATAAAAATATCTTTAGCGGTTGAAGACATTTTGATCAAATGGTGGTATATTGGTCCTGGAATAACACATTATGGTACTCTGAATCTAAATAAAAGACTACGCGTGTGAAGCCGCGGGTACGGCTAGTTTACACCTATGAATGTTAGCTTATTTGGAAAACCAAACTTACTTTAAAATACATCCGAGGACTATATTGCAGATAATTTGATGAAGAACAAATTGGTCCTTAAAAGTTTACATAAAAATATAACAAGATGGGGACACAAAGGAAGAGAGGGAAAAACATTTCTTGTCGTATTTTTACTTCTACATTGAACCACATAAAATGTGTATTATATAAAAGCTATGTATATTGTATGCCTGCTTTCATGCTTTCTTCCGGATAGGAACGTAACTGTAATTTTTTCAAGCTATGGAGTCGTACTATTTGTTTGGTTTTAAAATAAATACAGCTTAATTCACAGAAAATAATGTTATTAATTCTGCAGGATGTGTCCTAAAAATTGACAATTACTCCAGAGACCAACCACTAATGTTGACAACGTCTGGTGAATGGCCCGCGTTCGAAGTCATCGATGGATCTATATTCCTACCAAAAAGTCAGGATCTAATATTTTCTTGTCCAAACCAATTCATAAGATTTAACCAAACCGATGTCGTAGCCAAATGTGACCAAGGGTCAAAATTTGAAATTCATGGATCATTTCATGATTATGCTGACATTATGTGTAATAAAGAAGTAAAGTCACATACAATCCCAACAAAAACAACATGTCTAGGCAAAGATACTGAAGCAATTAAGCATGTATTTGAAGTCTTCGACAAAACTATTGATTTGTATGAAACGTGTGTAGACAAACACGGATATCCTATATACGCTAAGCACACTATGAGGACTCCAGCTGGTAACGTACCCAAGGATACCAGTATATTAGACGATAAAATACTTGACGGATGGTATAAGTGTAAAAATCAAGAATCTTACTTTAACAAGTTTAGAAAACCTTTCCTTAAAAAACGAGATTGTTGCTTTGCTAGAAGACATCTGGTGAATCCGAAAGATGTATTTCCGGGGTCATCTCAAAGGGCAACATATAGTCGGTTGAATATGGTACCCCATTGGAGTTCATGTCATGCTGAGGTAAGCGGGGTAAAGTCGGTACTTTAATTAATAACATTTCAAAAAAAAAACGTGTTAATATTTACTAACTTTTTTAAATGAGATCGAGGAGGTTATTTATTTGTAAGAAGAAAACTCAAAAGCTGCCGGAGTCATTCCAAAAACGCTACATCCTGATGAATAAATGTAACTGTTCCGGCTTGAAGGGTATTTAGCTACTGGGAATAAATCTATAATCTCAGTGTGACGAGCACTGTGCCGTGCTGCGGAGTATTTTGCAATCAAAATTTGAATACAATTACAATACAATTGTTATGCTCAAATGTGGCGCTTACCATCAGGTGAATGTATATTACATGATAGTACGTCAGAAGCACGTACTATTATGTAAATAGAAGTAAAACATAGAGTTATTTTTATTTTTATATATACGACGTCATGTTACATGTGACAAATGAGACCTACCCCCACCAGTCAGTTGTTTAAAAGAAAACAAATACTTGTTTACTCTCAAATATGTAAAATTATTTTTTACTTCGATTTCTAAACTTTCATAATCTGCGAAAGAACTTACAACAGAGGGCTAGTTAAAACACACAATTTAGTATATTTTAATGAATCAATAATCTACTATTGTTCTATTGATGTTCTACATGAATAGTGTTAGAATTATCTACACGGACTGATTAAGTTGATATATTTTTCAGAATTGGAACGAGATAGAAGAGGGGGTGAGAAAACTGTCCAAATCGATCAACCAAGATCTGATCGTATACACTGGAATATCTCATCACTTTTCATTACCCTCTAGAAACACCAGAGGTACGATGGAAATGACACCCCTACTTTTGGGTCGAATGAACACGAGCCAACCAATCCATGTATACTTATGGAAGGTTAGAGAACAATACTGAAAGTGAAACTAATATTGTTAAGTAAAACATCTGTTCTGTGTCTTTTTGCCCCACTGAACAAAGAGTATTGTGTTTATCAGCCTATCTATGTCCGTCCCTTTGTAACAAACATAGATAAACAAACACTTGGACCGATTTTGATGATTCTAATGTCAATCGATTTCTCTTAATTTTGCGAGTGGTACTACTAAAACCATGTTACGTAATATGGTAGGATATGGTAGTCTCATTGAATATGTATATGAAAGTCAGCTTTAGGTTTCTTTTATCATTTTTCATTTCAAATGACCATTCGAAAACGATCTATAATGATTTAAAGTTCGAAGTCAAGTTTTTTCGTTGTGCGTAAATCTTCTTGTTTATATCATTTATTGATAAAATTAGCCATAAAGTTATTTTAAAAACAAGACTACAGTTATGTATTTTCAAAATTTATCGTTTAAGTAGCAATCATTATTATTTAATTCTATTTAATACATATTTTCCTAAACTACCAACCAAACATTAACTAGAAATTTTTACAGGTGATCCAATATCCAGCGGATGGGTCGTCTCTAGCTATCATCCAATTGAACATACCCGATGTTACTCCATCAGAGGTGGACAAATACGTCCTCTGCAGAGACATTTGTCAAGATTTACCCTGGGTTAAAGGGCCCAATTGGCAAAAAATAGAAAAAGGATATACTTTTTGTTGTGCCTTGAAAGATTTTGAAACTGTGTTCGGTTACAGTGGAGTTTTTGAGCCGGATCTTAATAAAGTTATTGATATAATTATTTAGAAATAATGGAAAATAATTAAGTTGATGTTTATTAACTTGTTGTTGTTAAATTACTTTTTTTTATATATATATTTTTTCCTACTATTTAAAATAGAATTTGGCTATGTAGTAGTTTACGATTATTGAATACTGTATACGTTTTTAAATTTTGAATATAATTTTGACGGATAAAATCAAATGTTTTTTTTTCGTTCATTTGGTAAAGAGAAGTATAAATATTACAGTAGTCACAAACAATCTATATGTTTGTGAAGTTAGGCTTTTGAACGATTGCGCAGGTACAGCTGTGGGGATAAGACAGCATAAAGTTAGAGCGAGATAGAATATGCAAAAAATGTAAGCGAGTGAGCGAGGCAGTTAACAATGCTGTCTTCACCTTCTAAATTGGGATTGCGCCTGAAAAATAGCAGTTTGCGCAGCGACTAGCAGACAACTTCCAAGACACATATTTCCACTGCGACTACTTTACATACATAGTTACATATCATTTGTGTGATGAGCAGAAATGTTTGTTTCCGAGTCATGGATGTAATATTCTTATCTATGTATGTTTATCCGTTATCTAGTGCCCATAGCACAGGGTATCCTAGTTTGGGGCTAGATAATTGGTGTGAAAATGTCCCGAATATATTATATTATTATTATTATTATTATAGTTATTATTGTGGTATATAATTTGATTAGATGTCCAATAATCAAATTTACTTAAGTTATGTAGTATGGACACAACAAAATTGAGTCGGAATAAATCTGAACAGTTTTTTATAGGAAATACTAAATTACCGGTTAGAAACTAGATCTGGACGAGGATATATTTCAAAATGAGAATTATGACAAACTTTTATTAAAATTATAAGGGAAGATTTCCCTTATCATATAAGACTTCAACGTGCAGGATCAGAAGCAGTGCAAGTTGAACAATCTAAAATTAAAAAAATGAGGGTATCTCACCTCAAAATACGATAATCAGTTTACGTGTTTATTCCGTATATTATCACAGAAAATTACCTAAAAAATAAATCGGCGCTTATAAGAAATTACTAGGTACCTACTCAGAAAAACTTGCCTCTTAACTGTATTACGTAGTATCCGATCTGGAACAGGGACATTCCGTTCACAGGACGGCCGTCTCTTAGCATTAAATAAAATAATTAATATTTTTTTACAGGTTTATGTGTTATTGGGTATTTTTAAATTAAAAATATATTGTAGAAATGGTTTGCTCGCTGCCTACCTAAAACGCAGTGTGCCTTAATTGCATTGTGCCTGAATCAAACGCGAGGTAGGCATATTGAGATTTAGGTGAAGGGAAATAGGTCTGGCCAAAGAGAATGTAAATATTACGTAGTCTGGCAACAAGGCTGTCAAGTGGTCTTCCCACTTGACAACCATGGAGGGAAGCTATAGTTTGAAGATAGAATGATATAGTTTTTAATTCTGAAAAATATGGCTTTTAACTAGAGCCTAATAAAAGAAGTCTACATTTTGTAAACCAGTGAGTATTCTTTACTACTATAAATAAAAAGCGTTAATACAACCTCCTTGATCGATGGATACCTCACTTGTCCAAATCGGACCAACAGGGACAACGCTATGGTGGAAAATCTCGCGACCGACTAACCTTCACACTGCTGTTAGTCCAGTTGTCCGAACAAGTGCAACCTTTCAGAGGCAATAGTCTGGTTGGTACAGAGCACCAAACTATCAATTTAGTAGCAATAGTTCGGTTATTATGTAATTAAAAGAAAAATACAAAAGTATTACAATATTACTGTTTCATATCTAAAGTGACGAGTGTCAATATGACAGGTGTCAAAGTGAAGTTGAGGGGAGAGTGGGGTAAGTTGGGGGAGAATGTGTACGTGAGAGGAGTGTCGGAGTAGCTGGGGGAGGGTGGGAGGATGTGAAAGGAGGATAGGGAAAGTTGTCAAAAAGTTAGAGGAGGATGGGATTAAATAATGGGAGGGAGGAAAAGATAACATACGAATTTTGACATTAGTCATTTGACTTTAACATTTTACTTTCTCCTACCTTCCCCACCTTCCCCTACCTTCCCCTACCTTTCCCCTTCTTCCCTCACTTAATACGGATTATTCCCGAAATCCCCACCAGACTGACTGGACAGACTGTTCTAGTTGACTAGTAGTTTCTTTACAGAAGTGGTAGATCTTTTCGATATATTTGTTTTGGATGGCAGTTGTCATATGAAATGAAGATCTCGATGAGATCTATCCCTTATGTATAGAAACTACTAGTATTAGGATCGATAGTTTCAGAGTTATATAGCCCTTTTCAGTTTCACAGCTGTCAACCAAAATGAAGATATGAATGAGATCTATCACTTCTGTAAAGAAACTATTAGTCTAGGATCGTTAGTTTCAAAGTTGTAGCTCTTTTAAGTTTGACAGCTGTCATCCAAAATGTAGATATCGATAAGATCTATCACTTCTAAAAAGAAACTACTAGTCTAGGATCGTTAATTTAAGAATTATAGCCCTTTTAATTTTGACAGCAGTCATCCAAAATGAAGATATCGATGAGATCTATATCTTCTGTAAATAAACTACTGGTCTAGGATCATTAGTTTCAAAGTTATAGCCCTTATAAGTTTGACAGCTGTTATCCAAAATGTAGATATCGATGAGATCTATTACTTCTAAAAATATACTACTAGTCTAGGATCGTTACTTTAAGAATTATAGCCCTTTTAATTTTGACAGCTGTCATCCAAAATGAAGATATCGATGAGATCTATCACTTCTGTTAAGAAACTACTGCTCTAGGATCATTAGTTTTAAAGTTATAACACATTTAAGTTTGACAGCTATCATCCAAAACGAAGATATCGATGAGATCTATCACTTCTGTAAAGAAAGTACTAGTCGACGATCAATAGTTTCCGAGTAATAGCTGTTTTAAGTTTGACAACTGTCATATAAAACGAAGATTTCGATGAGATCTATATCTTTTGTAAAGAAACTACTAGTCTAGGACCATTAGTTTCAAAGTTATAGCCCTTTTAAGTTTGACAGCTGTCATCCAAAATTAAGATATTGATGAAATCTATCACTTCTGTAAAGAAACTACTAGTCTAGGATCATTAGTTTCAAAGTTATAGTCCTTTTAAAGTTTGACAGCTGTCATCCAAAACGAAGATATTGATGAGATCTATCACTTCCGTAGAGAAACTACTAGTCTAGGATCATTAGTTTTAAAGTTAAAGCTCTTTTAATTTCGACAGCTGTCATCTAAAATGAAGTTAGGTGTTGACGTATCTTTTGACATGACACTTTGACTTCTGTCACCTGTCACTTTGACACCTGTCACTTTGGCATCTGTCACTTTGGCACTGGTCACTTTGGCACCTGTCACTTTGGCATCTGTCACTTTGGCACCTGTCACTTTGGCACCTGTCACTTTGGCATCTGTCACTTTGGCATCTGTTACTTTGGCATCTGTCACTTTGGCATCTGTCACTTTGGCATCTGTCACTTTGACACCTGTCACTTTGGCACCTGTCACTTTTAGGTGCGGCTTGGTGTGAGAGCAGTGTGAAGGTTAGTCCGTCGTGATCAGTCATGAGTGTGAACGTGAGAAAATACTAAGAAACGGTGTTACGGTTAGGAAAGCGAATTCCTATCCTTAATACTACTGTGACGGTTAGTAAATTTTCTTCCTAAACATCACACCAGTGTGACAGAGCAGTGTGAAGGTTAGTCGGTCGCGGAAAATCCACATACAGTGCTACAAGGATTATAATGAACGTGGTCAAAATCGGAACTAACGCCGCCATCTATTGAAACGTCATATTTGAGTCGTATAGAATCATCACATTACTAGGTACAGCAGCGCCCTCTCTCAACTGTCACTCGCGGTCATTATAATCCTTGTAGCACTGTACATAAACTGTTAAACTCATTACTCTTCCCTTGCTTCGCCGTAGACGGGCAATTACCAATAAATTGATGTCTATGTCTATGAATCTAACACGGCTAATATTGCAATTAACTTCGTGTCATAAAGATAACACTTCGCAAATGTAATGTTTTTATGATTTTAGCACTAACGCCTGATTAGCGAGAACTAAAATTTAATTTTCTATAAGTACAGATACTGTCATGGACTAACGACGTAGGCATTAGGATTTCAATATCTTTATTTACGCGGGCAAAGCCACAAGCGCAACTAATATGTATATGTAATGAAATTTATAGCGTAAGTAAGTACTTTAAAACCGTTATCAAATTTTAGGTCAATAAAGTTCAGTTGTAGATAGGCAAGCAGTTATATAACTATGAGTACTTATAGACACATTGGGGCAGTAGTCATCATTATTTTAAAATTTCTTAACAATTCAGTGACTCTTGACATCATGTCTTATACTTTTATTCTTATAATGATGTGTCTTGTAAGTTGCGTGGTAGGAATAACAAATGTTCATATTTTGCATAAAAATGAAACGGAAACAAATAATGCAGATTTAGAAACAAACATCAATCAAAAAATTTACAATTTTGAACGAAGCATTTTCGAAAAATTGGCCGCGTACATTGATGGGAAAGTGAATGAAACAAATAAAAAAATACCCGAATTAGAGGATAAAATAACAAAAATATTGAATGAGACAAACAAGTCATCAGAAGATAAATTCAAAAAGGAAATAACAAAAGCATTGAATGAGACAAACAAGAACATAGAAGAATATTTAGAAAAAAAAACAACACAAACTTCAAATGAATTGGACAGTATGTATAAGAAATTAGACATTATGAAAAAGGAGTTAGACAGTATGAGTAAGTCGAATAACTTTGCTATCGTTTACATAGATTAACCAATTTATTGATACGATCTATTTCAAATAAATAAGATTTATTTTTCTCTTTATTAAAAAAAGTAGTAAAATTAATCCTTTTCCGTTCATTATTCTTGTAAAAGTGATATGTAATATTGCTTCATCATCATCATCATGTCAGCCTTTAAAAGTCCACTGCTGAACATAGGCCTCCCTCAAAGAGCGCCATGACGAGCGATCTTGTGCCACCTCAATCCATCGACTTCCTGCGATGGCTACAATGTCGTCGGTCCATCGTGTGGGGGTGTCTCCCCACACTTCACTTGCTTGTTCGTGGTCGCCATTCGAGAACCTTTATTCCCCAGCGGTTGTCGGTTCTGCAAACTATATGGCCTGCCCATTGTCACTTCAACTTAAAATTTCTGAGCGCTATGTCGGTAACCTTGGTTCTTCTACGGATTTCCCCATTTCTGATTCTATCACGTAGTGAAACACTAAGCATAGCTCTCTCCATTGTTCGCTGCGCAACTCTGAGCTTTTGTATGAGACCAATAGTTAGCGACCACGTCTCAGTATCTGCGACGAGAAGATATGGCGTAATTTAATAATAATGTAATTTAATATTGCTTATGTGCAATTAAATGGGTAAAATATGTAGGGGCCAAGGAGATTGTATTACGCTCACTGGCGTAAAAGTAGGGGCTTATGGATAGATTTCATATATTAGGGTTCCATATTCCATCGAAGAAATCTTATATTAATGATCGCCCAGTACGTACGTTTGTCCTTTGTGTCAATCTGTCACAGTCACAGCTGTAAACTTTAACTATAAATATATCTGCATAAAATTTCATTCATAGAGAGTTCAACATCCCACTCTATATCTGCTTTGTCGACTTTCGCAAGGCCTTCGACACCGTAAAATGGCATAAGTTATGGGACGTACACATTGAAATGGGAGTACCTAACCACCTAGTTCGTTTCATTTGCCGACTCTACGAGGACGGAACTGCGACTGTACGGATAGACGACTTCGACTCAAAAATATTTCAAACACATGCTGGTGTTCGGCAAGGGTGCATACTGTCTCCACTGCTATTCAACATCTATACGGAGTGTATTATGAGAATCTGTTTGGAGGAATGGGACAAAGGAGTTTCAATGGGAGGTCGGAAGATATCCAACTTAAGATACGCCGATGATACTACTCTTCTCGCTCAAACAAAAGATGGCCTCTTCTTCGGACTTGCAATCAACCGTGATAAAACTAGGATGATGATCGTGGACCGAACTGAACTAAACCACCTTGACATCCCCATGATTGGCAACTGTGAGGTTGTCCAAAGCTACGTGTACCTCAGCTCCACGATCACGAACACTGGCGGGTGTGAGGACGAAATTAAAAGGAGATGTGCTATCACAAGATCTGTAGTTGATAGGCTAAAAAAAGTCTGGTGTAATAGTAATATCACCAAAGCCACGAAAGTCCACCTGATGAGAAGTTTAGTCTTCCCAATATTTCTTTATGGCGCAGACACATGGACGGTTTGCTTTAATGACCGGCGCAAAATCGATGCACTTGAAATTTTGTGCTGGCGGCGACTGTTGCGGATCCCTTGGACAGCGTTTCGGACTAACGTCTCGATTTTCGAGGAACTAATCAATGAGAGATTATCGTCGACTGTGCAGATACGAATCCAGTGTTCTGTTTATTTCCGATCATCTATTTCGTGAGTTTTTAGCCGTTTTATTTATATTCAGATACGAATCCTCAAATACTTCGGACACATTGTTCGAAATGAACACTCCATGGAACGACTCGTTGTCCAGGGACAAATGGAAGGCAAGCGGTCACGCGGATGATCACCCACGCGTTGGACAGACCTTATAAAATCTACAACACAAACCTCCATAGTCCAATGTTCCCGGGACGCTGAGGGCCGCAACAAATGGAGGCACATCGCGGAGGCGGTTGTAGCCAAAGAAAATGCATCGTCTTCAACCACGACATCAAGAGTGAACGACTGAGGAGGAGGAAAGAAGAAAAAGAAAGAAAAACAAAAAACATTTATTCAACACACACAAAAATAATAGATACAAATAATTAGAATAATTAAGTAGGTACAATAGAAAACGAAAACGAAGAAAAGGTAAAAGTAGATAATTAAAGTGGTGATGAATGGGCCTTAACTCAGCATTAGGCTACTTACGAGTACTTATATGAATGTGTTTCACTCGAAACTCGACTCTGCGTAGATTTAGTTTTGCAAACTCGCAAACTTACGGTAACCGGAATCTGTTATATGCTTTTTGTATGGATATTTTGAGGTTCGCGTTACTTTCGCTAGGGGCGCTTGTTTATTTTCCATACAAAAACAAGTAATGGAACTTTATGCGGTGTCCGTGATTAGTCAAGTACAAGTATTACATGAATCCATACCAATATATGTATAAAAGTGAAACGTTGTCTGTTTGTTTGTTTGTTTGGGGAGCTTTCACACGATAACCACTGAACGGATTTCGATGAAATTTGGAATGGAGATAGCTTATACCCTATAATAAAACATAGAATACTTTTTATTTAGCTTATACCCTAGAATAAAACATAGGATACTTTTTATTTCGGAAAATTCCACGAATTCCGTGGATGTTTCCACGGGATAACTAGAACATGTTGAATACTCGCTGTAAGGAATGGTTGCCATGGAAACGAAATAACAAGTCCGTCAAACATCATCAAGAGCGTTGGTGCCACAGATCAAATCAACAAGCCACGGAGGCTATAACCAAGAAGTCTACGTCTACTTTTGCATTGGTTTTTAATATCTTATCGAAGAACGTAAAGATGCTTTTTTCGCGATAAACTTTAGTCCGCGTGGATGAAGTCGCGGGTGGGTAAGCTAGTAATAAATAATAATTTATCATACAAGATATCAGTTGCACCTTCTGCATGTGCATTTATTTGCGGGCTGGAGGGCAGTGCTGCATGCACCCAAGGTTGAACTAGTTTGGCGGAATTAAAAGTAAATATTCTAGTTTTGTATCATAGATTTCCGCAAAGTAACGCCTGATTCCATCAATTATCAATTTTTTTTTTTGTTTAATTTGAATTTTCTGGAAGATAGATATATCATACAAAATTGCCCCCAACTAAACGAAATCCTGTATCCGCGCCTGAACAACAACGTGTCCTCGAAAAAAAAAATGAACAAAATAAAAATATGTAGCTTACTTCCGCCAAAACTGTAAGTCAGACAAATGATAAATGGTAAAATTAACACAAGTAAAACCCCACGCTAAACAAAACCCTACACCAGAAAAAAAAAAAAAAAAAAAAACTTATTTACAAATAATATATATACACAATAAAAAACCCCCATTGCTAAACAAACCCTACCCAAATACAAGTATCGAAACACTTATATATTCATATACATATAATATAAAAAAACACAATAAAAAACATATACCTCGATCCAAATACCAAACGTCTGACATCAATACGACACGTGTTTCGCCTCTGCACGAGGCATCTTCGGTTGATGTTGACTCGTCGAATGCTGGACTGAGAGTGCCTGAGCAATGGTGACAAATTCCCTTATATAGGCCACGCGCCTGAGCTAGTGCGACTGCACTGCTGCATCGCCGCGAACCAGTTTGAGCCAGAATGAATCGCTATGAATCCGCAAGGTCATGCCACTATTGCACCATATTTACGATTACGTCATCGCCGCCTGTTACTTGTGACGCATTTCCAGTGAAAATACGCAACAAAGGTGATGAAACTAAGTTGGTTTGGTCGTTCAACAATGTATACCTATTATTGCAATGTCTTAAAATTTCTAATTGTTCCAATACACACAAACGGAAACCCTTGTCACAAACATGTAAAACATTATACGTATTATCACTCCGCAGAGAGTGACCGGACTCAATTAAATGTTTAGCGAAATGGGACTGCTCTGGATGACTATTCCTATACGCGGCCTTATGTTCTTTAAACCTAGTTTCAAATTTACGGCCAGTCTGACCCACATACACCCCGTCACACTCATCACAAACCAACTTGTAAACACCGGTTTTTTTGTGGTTCTCCATCCGGTCCTTACCATTACAAAGATGACGCAGATTGTTATTGGTTCGAAACGCTACATGAACGTTGTTTTTCCTAAGCGAGTTTGCGATTTTATCCGAAACTGGGCCCATGTATAAACTACCCACATATTTGTTGATTTTATCCCTTGGACCCGCAAAAAGTAATGATCGAACCCTATCTTGTAGTTTCCTTTTTATCAAATTATCTACCACTTCCTTATTGTACCCGTTTGAAATAGCAATTTGATAAATAATATGTAATTCATTATTATAACTCTCAGAAGACAAAGGAACTGTCAATAACCGGTGTACATAACTATGAAAGGCTGCTAATTTATGTTGAATGGGGTGACAAGACGAAGAAGGAATAGCAATATCCGTGTGTGTTGGTTTACGGTAAATTTGAAAATCTAGTTTATCAATTACCCTCGTCAAAGTCAAATCTAAAAAGTTAAGAGACCGATTTTCTTCTAGTTCTAATTTAAACTTAATTTTGGGGTGGATATTGTTGATCTCAACAACAAATAAATCAATTTGACGGAGAGTACCTGTCCAACAAATAATAACATCGTCCACATATCGAAAGTAAAAAAGAATATTGGGATCGTTAACTAAATGTTGACATTCAAAATTGTCCATAAATAACTCGGCCATCAGAGGACTCAAGGGGGAACCCATTGCTAAACCTTCTCTTTGTCTAATATATTGATTGTTAAATCTAAAATAATTTTGTTCCATACAAATACTAGTCAAATTAATAAGATCATCTGTCTCACCAGGGTGTAACCGTTGTTTCTCAAAATGAGAACCCAATACTTGTAAACACTCTTTATAGGGAACATTGGTAAACAAACTGTCTACATCCAATGACAACAATTTAGCATTCGGTGGAATAATAACGATTTCGAAAAATGGATTTCCGCAAAGTAACGCCTGAATCTATCAATTTTAACGTGTCCTCACTAAGTATATTTTTATTCTGTTTGAGTTAGAAAATTAAAATCACCATAGCTAGCATATCATTCTAGCACATTTCGGGTAGGTATATCCTGCGCGATGCGAATCTAATTATAAACATCTTAAGCTGTTGATTGAGATGCCGTAATCTGCTGAGTTAGTATTTAATATTAAACCAATCTCGACTCTCAAGAGCGCACTTGTGATGTATTTTGAGATGCAAAATGTTGGGTGCATTCGCTAGATTGCCAGTAGCTCGAATCAAAGATTTCGAAGATATTATGTCAGAAGTTGATTATTGTAATTATATTATCTATCATGGTAAGAATATTTTTATACTCCTCCTGAAATAAATAAATTTATTTGGCATGATTGTGAAAATATCCGAAGATGTGTGAGGTATCAGAACCTGGCTGATGTCTAAAAAGATCTGAAATCGGAACAAGGGTACGCGCTAGAAATACTGCATGGCTGATCAACGTATTTATTTTTCCATAAATTATAGTTATTTGTTGATGAATTGCGTTTTGTTTTTTAATGGATAGTGTAACTGAAAATATTGTATTTTTTTTTTGGTTTATATCCTTTAAAAAAAACGAAAGTAAGGTTATAATAATTATGTAGAAAATGAACATTACATGTAATATAAACGCATTTAATTTAGTTTAACTATATCGAAGTAATAGATTTTAATCTAACGTTATATCTTAGTTAAGCAAAAACCGAACTTTCACTACAGAAAATAAATCGTTCATTCATAGTTCATTCAATGCTGCCCTCAAGTTCTGGTTCGTGACGTAGCATCTTGAGATGCTGCCCTTGAAACCGACATGATCTGAGATACTCTTGATATGTTTTTATTAATCAGCGACGATCGTAAGATGCTGATCACAACTTGAGGGCGTATCAATTGACATCGCACTTGAGAGCTCCAACAAGAGCGATTTATTAATACGGGCCTACGTTTGAACACTATTTCACCTGACGGTAAGTGACAATACAGTGGTGGATGGATGTAAACACGCTAAGCAAACAATATGTGTCTCGAGAATCCCGATAGGTGCAATAGAGCAGCTACTAGGTTCTAAATACTCCATCACCAAAACGTTATAGTTATTTTTTCCTCCACCAAAAGCTCATGGCTCTTTCAAAAGGAAGTTCTCAACATTGAATTAACTGTAAATTAGTTGAATACTTTTCCACGCCTCTAGACTCATCTCATTTACTTGTGTATAGTAGCCGCTCACCACATACTCGTAGCTAGTAGTTTTGAAAGATAACATTTTAACAAGAACAAAAATATTGTCCAAAATACGGTTGTTTCATAGTTGACCAATGTGTGTGTACTAAACAATGTGTATTCTCACGGACATTATTGTAGTCCGCTACAACATATTTCACTAATGTAAGCCCAGCGTTAAAGTACCGCAGTAGAGTACAGTGTACTTTCACACTGCTGTGATCCAATCCACTTCACTTCTACCCTCTCAATAATTAGTAGAGTAGAGAAAGGTAATCCTTAAGAAATAGTATTACTATACTACGTAATTATACCTAGGCGAGGTAACATAATATAAGAAATAATAAAGTGTGTATTTGTTTCCAGAGTTTCCGTGTAAGGAGCTGTTGTTAAGTAGTGGCACATCGTCTCCTTACTACTTTGTGGACAATGCTACGCTGAACCACGTGACGGTGAACAGGAGCTCCGCTGGCCGCCTCACGTACTTACTGATGCATGCTGCGGTACAGGCGGACCACAACGTGCTTATCCGGCTGACGCAAAGAGAAACGTGGGATTACTCGGATATTATATTTGACTTAGGTACCTACGTACTAACTATTATTGCTGGAAACATTAAATTGTGGCTATTATACGTAATTAGGTTGTAAACCTTGTTTTTTCTATTCCGTGTTGTAAACAGATCTTGTTTAAAATTGTTGTATTTATTAATAGCTCAATTGTAATTATTTACAACAGATGTTGGATTTGGAAGGAACCTATACACACAGTTGGACTTATACTCGCATGGTACATGGAGAGAAAATGTTGAAAAGATTCACACCCCCAACATACCGTCCTCTACAGACTTCGGGGCATTTTATATTAAAATAGATGATGGTAAGTTGCATGTTGAGTAAATGTGTTTAAATAATATATATATATATAATTATAAGTCGGCCCGCTCCACGGATTCCTCCCTGAAGCTTGCGCCGTCGAACAAACCAACTATTGGTTAGTTTCTCGAAGTCGCATGCTATGACGTCAAACAAACGACCAACTATCTATTGGTTTATCGTAGTCACATGCTATGACGTCGAACAAACGACCAACTGTCGTTTGGTTTCTAGAAGTCGCATACTATAACGTCGAACAAACGACTAACTGTCGTTTGGTGTCTTGAACTCGCATGCTATGACGTTGAACAAATGACCAACTGTCGGTTGGTATTTCGAAGTTGCATGTCTGTGAAGCTTCTAAACACAAACTTTTAAACGAAATTTAAACTCTGTTCTCTTTTTAACCGACTTTAAGCCGAGGAGATTGTCCATTCGACTTTGTGGTTTTACCTCATATCTCTGGTATTTCTGAACTGATTTTTTGTAGGATTGTCCTCTGGGTGGTATACCCTATATCTTAAACTAGCTGTGCCCTACGTCTTCGCCCCATGGTAATATTTCTGGAATAAATCGAGATGCATTTTTGTACTATTTATTATTTTACTACATTAATAGGTACACTCATGCTATTGTTCTTCTTCTATGCGCTATTTCTATACCTAAATTATCTACCTATTACTTCTTACCAAATTTCATCAAAATTTGCTCAGCCGTCAAATAGTTCGTATGAATTGCTTGGGTTCTTCTCATCGCATTGAAATACAAAAAATCTCAGATTTTACTTGTTGTTTTATATTCTACGGTGAAATCGCATTTGTATCGGTCCAGTAGTATTTACGTGATGAGAAAATATAGATTCTTGATTTTGAAATATATTAAGATGCAGTCGGGGCTTGAGGCTTGCCAGGTTCTAGCAGATCCCGTCAAAGGAGAAATTAAATACATGATGCCTCCGACTGCATCTTATATTTCAAAATCTAAATAGAATGGCCTTTTAGGGAACCTTTTTTTTTATCTTCTTTTGACTTTGACTTGTGAGAACAATGACGCAGAGAAGAAAGACTACTCATTTTGAGAACATCCATCCGCCAAAGAAACATACAAACATACATACAACCAAAACACATAACCCTCTGCAGTCGGTCGTATATAGATAGATAGGTAGGTAACTCTTAATTGCACTAAAAAAACCGTATGTTATAGAACGTCAACATTAACCTTAAAATAGAACTTTTGGCAGCCTAATCACTAAGGAGAGATCTCTTCCAGGCAAACTTAGGTAAGATATCTTCATATTATTCAGATTCTTATTCAATTTCATATTCAGTAAGATAAATCTCTTTTATTGATCAATATTTACAATACTTCACCTGGACGCTGGATATGTGAAAAGTGCGTGCAAATCTGCGGTATAGCTAGTTTGTACAATTAAGGTATATTACTTACTGCTGCATGCATGATAGAGATACAATATTTACAGTATGCCACCTGGACGCTGGATATGTGTAAAGTGTGTGCAAATCTGCGGTATAGCTAGTTTGTACAATTAAGGTATACCACTTACTGCTGTACTGCTGCATGCATGGTAGAGATACAATATTTACAGTATGCCACCTAGACGCTGGATATGTGTGAAGTGCGTGCAAATCTGCGGTATAGCTAGTTTGTACAATTAAGGTATATTACTTACTGCTGCATGCATGGTAGAGATACAATATTTACAGCATGCCACCTGGACGCTGGATATGTGTAAAGTGCGTGCAAATCTGCGGTATAGCTAGTTTGTACAATTAAGGTATATTACTTACTGCTGCATGCATGGTAGTGATACAATATTTACAGTATGCCACCTGGATGCTGGATATGTGTAAAGTGCGTGTGAAGCTGCGGTGTAACTAGTTTATATAATCAGGGTATACTTACTGCTGCATGTGTCAGTTTATTATAAGTATATACAACTTGAAACTTAAGTGTTACGTACAGTTTTGATAATCTTTTAATATTAGTGATCTTTATATATGCTTACAACTCTCACACATGCATGGTTGTGAATTAGTGATACAATATTTACAAAATGATAACTGGACGCTGGATATGTGTAAAGTGCGTGCGAAGCTGCGGTGTAGTTAATTTATACAATTAGGATATACTTTTTTCTTCGTTTACCTAGGTTAATTCGTATTTCTTTTTCGTATAGCTTTTCGAATGCTTTTTTCACACTTGGATGGGTAATTTGTCTCGTATTAAGTATCTCTATGAATGAGGTCAATTCTCGAGTCATATACATGTGACACACAATACATGTGAGCTCCAGATAATCCATCATTTAAATTTGTTAAAGAAACTTAAATGCTCGATTATCCATTAAAAAATTGTTGCTTTTTGTGTACTGGTTCCTTGCTGCCTTGGGAGATAGCCATACACAATAAATTATTCTTATCGTGACAACAGTGTAATACCCCAAAGTATGCTCAAAGAAAGACAAAAAAATAAAGGGGGGAAGGAAGATTGGCCCCGTTTTTCCTACTCATTCATCATGATCATGTCAGTTTTTAGGAGTCCACTGCTGAATATAGGCCTCCCCAAAAGAGGGGGGGGGTTGCCATAGTCACCATGCTTAGCAGGCGGATTGTTGACTGCAGTGTTACAAATATATACTCGGAGGACTCTGCTGCCCATCTTCCAGTGTACACACCCTGTGTGTTCCCTTAGTCACTTCTTACGACATCCACGGGAGGATTGGGAAGGGTTATTCTAAGCCGAGACCGCAACGGCCAACTCACGGCTAATTAATCATTAGATTAGGAAAAAATGTGTTAAAGTCTATTAAATCTGAAAACTATTATTCAGGAAAATTGCAGTTCGGCAGAGAAGGTGACAGTAGTCCTCTCTTTTCACACACTGACAATAACCTCAGTGAAGTCAACTACTTCCAATTCTATTACGGCGGGGACAACAAAGCGAAGATCCGTCACGACTGCCCTGCTTCTGTTTAAGGTAAATTTAAAATAGTTTACTTATTGATAAATAGTCCTGGAAAGGAGAGTATCACGAACTTGGCCTTGGTATAGAATAAATTATAGCACTACACCTTGGTGAATTGAATTTATAAGTATTTGTTTGTTTTCACAATCTCTCCTTAATTTATGAAGCAATGTTAAAACAAACAGAGAAACATGATTTAAAAAGAACTTGTCAAAACTTATTTTCATTCCGGACCCAAGGCACTTCTGGAGGTCACCCCTGGGGGTGCCACGGGAACTTGGATTAAGACCCTAGGCACCTCCAGCTCAATAATTGCAGTGCTTTTGAGTGTATATGCTTGGTATTAAAACTATGTATACTTACCTACTAATATATGATTTCATTTTTATCTCTAATGTGATTTAACCCGTGAGAAGGCGCACCTTGAAAAGAAACACGGATAGGCGCACGCGAGCATATCGCTTACGCTATTTACTCGTAAAATTTAATTAATTATCTAACTAGCTTTCCCGCCCGCGACTTCGTTCAAGCGGACTACTGTTTGTTTATCGCGAAAAAACCATCCAATGTTCTTTTAGGATATTAAAAACCAATGCAAAAGTAGGTATAGCACCAATGCTCTTAATGTTTTTGACATACTTGTTATTTTGTTTCCATGGCAACAAAATAACAAGTAGCGAGTAATCAACATTTTCCATTTTTCCCGTGGAAACTTACAATTTTTTGGGATAAAAAGTATTCTATGTTTTATTCCAGCTATAGCTATCTGTAGCTATCTCCATTCTAAATTTCATCAAAATCCGTCCAACAGTTATCGCGTGAAAAGCTCCCCAAAAAAACAAACAAACAGACAACGTTTTAATTTTATATATGGGTATGGATAGTCGGTTGTCACTTAGCTAGGTGTCATCATTCACTGGACGGTGTGCCGCGTGCCACTCCTTGCCAAAGCGCACGTTCCCTCTGCCTACCTGCCGTCCTTCGTACGTCTAGCGGCCCGTAGTAATAATAATTTAAAAACAACGTTTTTTTTAAATGCCTGGGCCCGACCTCAATCTTTTTCTTTGGTACATTTTAGTGTAGGCTACTTCCTTGTGCTTCTACTCTAATATATACCCGTTTAAGGCCCTTTATGCGTGATGCCTTGAGAACCTATGTTAAAAACCTTCAGTAGCTATCCGACATGGCCGTGATTGGTTAGAAGACAAAAGCGGGAGTGAAGCGAAGCCAGCACCCGCTAGATTAAGATCATGGTGTACATGGTGGCTTGATCCCGCCACCATGATATTTGATAAAACAGTAGTTAGTTAACCTATGAAGTCCACCACTGGGTAATGTGAGCTAGTATGGTGGCTGGATCCCGCAGTGGCACAATGATATTCGATAAAACGGTAGTTAGTTAACCTATGAAGTCCACCACTGGGTAATGTGAGCTACGTTAAATCAGATCTGATTTATTGTGGGGAATATTGATATAGAGAGCTCTCTAAAGAATAAAACAACACTCACGGATCCATGCTACACGAGTTTTGGATTGCGTGCACATTCACAGGCGTGGCGGGTTTGTCTTGTAGTATTTGACGAGCTTCTGGCGGTGCTGCACGTCAGGGTGGAGCAGCGCGGCGTGGGCGCGAGATTGGGAAAGGCCAGACTAACTTCTGCTTCCTTTCACACGCTTTGTTTTCCTGCTATAAACCACCAATGGGTGACGGCTTGGATCAGACGATCCCGCTATGAATTGTCTCTATCGGATTCGGATAATTTGATAACTGGGGGGGAAACCTTCGCTTTACATCCCCAAGTGCTTGCTTTTTTAGGAGCTCGGGCGTACGTGCATTCGTCTTGAAATTTTCAAAGCGCTGCATGCGTGCCGTTTATGAAAACCGATAAAAGGTCCGTTTTCGATTCTTTAAATATATTGTTTCATGAAATCTTAACATATCGCAAGTGTACCGTAGACGATAATACCTTTTTTCACCTTCGATACTGCATTAATATGGTTTGAACTCAGACCAAATATTACTAACTACTATTACATTAGTGAAGTAAAACGTTTAATCTGCGTTGTCGACAGGGCAACCCTAAATCCGTAAATCCATAACCTATTTTTTGGGTAAAAGTTATTACCAATTTAAGTGTTACGTAACGTGATAAATGGAAAAGACACATTTTTGGATTTCCATGATGTCTCTGCGTTGTAATATGGTTCAGTATGAACGAAGTTACAAACCAAAACCCTTCGACCAAAACTCGGTATTTTATATCGATAGCTGCGCCCTGCGAATTCACTCGCGTGGAATGATACTAATGAAAATCTCTATGTGTTTAATCTCAATTTCTCAATACAAACTTGGCCACTTTGACACCTGATACTTTAACACTTTTCACTTTGACACCTGTCACTTTGGCACGTCATTTTGATAATACCTTCATAAGATCAAAACCTTGGATATATCGTCAAATTTGATTAAAACAAAAAAGCTTATAATAATGTATTTTTCAAAAGGTTAAAAAATCGATTTTTAAGTTGTTATCAAATTTCATCCAAATACGTTGACATGCAAACACGCACGCACGCACTCACACACACACACACACACACGCACACGCACACGCACACGCACACGCACACGCACACGCACACGCACACGCACACGCACACGCACACGCACACGCACACGCACACGCACACGCACACGCACACGCACACGCACACGCACACGCACACGCACAAGCACACGCACACGCACACGCACACGCACACGCACACGCACACGCACACGCACACGCACACGCACACGCCCACGCACACGCACACGCACACGCACACGCACACGCAACGCACACGCAACGCACACGCACACGCACACGCACACGCACACGCACACGCACACACACACACACACACACACACACAATACAAACATTCACATTTATATTTATCTATAGTGTGATGTGATATGATGACTCAAGTACATTATTTAGCTTTGATGTGTTACTTGATTTTTTATCACTATTAGCCGGAAATCCTGAACTAAGTATTTGTTTTAACGTGTTTGGCTAAATCGAAATCGATGTGACGTCATCACGACATTGTAATTGTAAAGATAGGTTGGTAGTGTTTCGCACTACAACGCACCATCAATTCATCCATTATTCACAAATTCAAGATTTAGAAGTGACCTAGACCAAATAGCAGAAAATTGTACTAAAGCGTTTAAACCCCTGGGTTTTGTTATGAGACAGATAGCCAGACTCAATGCAAGAAACGCCATTATAACATTGCACTATGCATTTCTGCGTAGTAAATTGAAATATGAGCAATAGTACAAAATTATGCCGGAACGAGTCCAAAGGTTTGCTAGTAATTTGAGACGAGCTGTGGTTGGATAAAATTAATGTACGCCAATTACACCAAAAATAAACACTAATATTTAAAAACCACAAAAAGAAATATAACCACAAATAACACACACATACTCTTTAACTCGACTGTATACACTAATCATTTATCACTGAATACTCGCTTCAAATCACTTTGATCGTTTCGTTTCAAATGCAAAGTCAAGACTGTTCCAGGCAGTCGATGCGCGCCCTATATATACCGCGTCGCACGGATCGAGTTCTTTCCAGAAGGTACTCGTATGTACTCGTATGTACGTAATAGCAGTAGTCGGGTACTTGAACCTTCGAGGCCGGTGCCACCTTTGATGTTGCCGCTTCGCGCCGCGCCCGTTGGTACCTAAGACTGGCGGCGCCTTTGAAGTTGCCGCGTCCGACCGTATGTACCTACCTACCGCACAGTCTAGAAACTTCTGTAGGTACCTACGCGCCATTGGTATGTCCCAGAAGGTTCCTTAGATGTAGGTATTGTATCATCCAGCCACGTTGCTTGAACATTTTGTTACCTACTGTTTTTCTAAGAATCGACCGGCGTCGTAACAATAAGTATAAAAAAATAGATGTACATATAAAAAAATATTCAAATATGGGTAATTACCGACATAGCTCTTAGAGTTTGCAAGTTGAAGTGATAATGGGTAGGCCATTTAGTTCGCAGAACCGATAACTACTGGGGAATGAAGGTTCTCGACTGTCAACCATGAACAAGCAAGCGAAGTGTTGGGAGACCCTTCACACTATAGACAGACGACATTGTAGGCATCACAGGAAGTCGTTGGATGGAGGTGTCACAAGATCGCTCGTCATGGCGCTGAAATAATGATGATGATGATGATGATGATGATATGAATCAATAATTGCTAAAAAGGCACATGGTGAACATTTGGTCGAAATAGCTTTTTTTTGCGTTTTTGAACGTTTCCATATTTTACATCACCTGTGCAAAAAGGACTCATATTGAGCTTACCACTCCTGATATATTGAAACCCAAAATGAGTCGTTTGTCGCAGAAAAGGCTCCAATCATGTGCCCTTTTTGCACGTAAAATTGGTAAAAACCAAAGAATTTCTAGATGGGCTAATCTCTCACTACTTTCATTTGAGAAAACCCAGCAAGACTCCGCTCGCTTTGGCATTAGAAAAGTTGAACATAAATATCTCTCTAAGTTGAACATAAATCATAATAATAAGTTGAACATAAGTTCTCTTCCATCAAATATGGCAGACCTAAAAAAAAACAAAATCCAAAAAGCTTATACGGAAAATAGATAATTCAACCGCACTGAGTCGCTGTTCATTGTTACGCTCGCGCCGGTGCGGTTGCAGCGGCGCCGGCGTGGGCGGCTCATCATTCTAACTGTTCACTTCATCGTCCCTTACAAGGTGCTGACTTGTCTCCACTCGTGAGCTGCATGAGTAGGTATCGTAGCTATATATCTATCACCGTATTACAAGTGGCTCTGTGAGCTGTAGACCTCGCGCGTACAAACTTTTTTGCAAACAATCTAGCGGTGCACAGTAGCGCCATCTAGTTACCTTATTGTAAAACTAACATTAATAACTAAAGTGCTCCATCAATCCCTAGCTAGTAGGTAAAGGGCTGTTTCCACTAGTAGAAACCGAAAAGTGATAAATTTACTGCATTTAGGAGCTATTCTGCTCATCACGCCGAAGATCCTCATCAGATCTTCACCAAATTTTTATGAGACCGGACACACGAAATTATTTTTGCCCAAGCTGAAGGAAGCTTCCCTCCTCACGCTCGATGGGTCAATTATTATTATTATTTTCAAAGTCAAAGTCAAAGTAATATATTCATAAAAAATATTTACATGTCTGAACGCTTTAAAAATTAAAGAAATTAAACAATTATTATTATTATTCACAAATAAAATAAATCATGTCAAACAAAAATGTTTACTCCAAATAATTGTACACAATTAAAAATTAAAATAAAATTGTGAATACAATAAAAATAAACAAAATATGTCAAACTATAGGTAACAATGTCAATAAAAAATAAATCATGTCAAACAAAAATGTTTGCCAAGACATGATATGATAATTAAGGAATGATAATTAAGGAATTCGTAACCTATAAATAAATTGTATATTGATCACAATATACAATTTATTTATAGGTTACGAATTCCTCAAAACTATAGAACGTCCGCTCAATAAGCCGCTGCTTCAATTTGTATTTGAAGGATGCCAGGCTGTGAGCAGCGGTGATGTTGTCTGGCAGCCATGACATATAAACCTTCCGTGAAAAATTATCAAACTGATGGTGAAAACCGCATAAAAACCCGTTGCATGGGTAGGAGGAGTTAGCGAATCTAAAGACAGAGAGAGTCTACGTAGTCTACGTAGAAAAGAGAAGAAGAGCTCTGAATAATGCTCTTTTTGGGCTTTTGAGAGTTTCAAAAGGCTTAACTTGAGGCTTGAGCCTTTTAGGGTCAAAACGCTGGGACCGTAAGCACCATAGAGAAAAATAGTTTATGTGAATTGTTTTTAGCCCCCGAACAAAGAGACGGGTCTTATAACTTTAGGCTGTGTATCACTATGTGTGTGTGTTTGTCTGTGACAAAATGAATCCAATCTGTGTCCAAATGAATGGACCGATTTAGACGCGGTTTCTTCTGTTTGAAAGCTGATGTAATCAAGAAGCTTCTTAGCTTTAATGCTCCCCTTTATAGTTAATGTGGGGGGTCGGGGTTACATACATTTTTAATTTGTGCTTGTTGTTTTTGTTTTAGATACATTAAATAATTGACTTGCTGTTGGGGCCGGGAGTTTTTATTTTCAATGATCTACGAATCATCAATTATGCATCTGGTCGAAGCAACACGTGACCACTATGCAGGTCTTTATTTTGGATTAATATTACCAAGCATATACTTGTAATGGTAGCGGCTTGTTATTAGGTTTAATTAGTTAAATAAATTTGGTACTTATTTGTTGTTTGTTCCTTTAAGATTAAGTATCGTTAGCAAATTTGTGGGTTAATATTATTAAATTTAAAGTTAATAAACTATAATAATTCATGTAATGTTTTATTTTATTACTAGTATCCAGGATTCGAAAGGGTAGATAAGGTTTACTCTAAACATTTATTTTTGAGAAACTTGACCTTCCGCGTATAGGCTGCACCTGTGTCCTGTGTCCTGTGTCCTGTGTCCTGTGTCCTGTGTCCTGTGTCTTGCGTCCTACAACACGTGACCACTATGCTGGTCTTTATTTTGGACAAAGATTAATTTTACCCACAACGCGGCGACGCAGCCGGCATTCTGGTAGCGGCTTGTTATTAGGTTTAATTAGTTTAAATTTGGTACTTATTTGTTGTTTGTACCCTTAAAATTAAGTATCATAAACTAATTTGTGGGTTATTATTATTAAATTTAAAGTTAATAACTATAATATTTCATGTAATGTTTTATTTTATTACTAGTATCCAGGATTTTAGTAAGCAAGTAGTAACAAGCAAGCGAAGTGTGGGGAGACCCCCCACACGATGGACCGACGACATTGTAGCCATCGCAGGAAGTCGGTGGATGGAGGTGACACAGGATCGCTCGTCATGGCGCTCTTTGGGGGAGGCCTATGTTCAGCAGTGGACTTCTAAAGGCTGACATGATGATCCAGGATTCGCACGGGTAGATAAGGTTTACTCTAAATATTTCTTTTTGAGAAACTTTACCTTCCGCGTGTAGGCCGCACCTGCGTCCTGTGTCCTGGTCTTGCATTCTGCGTCCTGCGTCCTGAGTCCTGTGTCCTGTGTCCCGTGCCCCGTGCCCCGTGTCCCGTGCCCCGTGCCCCGTGCCCCGTGCCCCGTGCCCCGTGCCCCGTGCCCCGTGCCCCGTGCCCCGTGCCCCGTGCCCCGTGCCCCGTGCCCCGTGCCCCGTGCCCCGTGCCCCGTGCCCCGTGCCCCGTGCCCCGTGCCCCGTGCCCCGTGCCCCGTGCCCCGTGCCCCGTTCCCCGTGCCCCGTGCCCCGTGCCCCGTGCCCCGTGCCCCGTGCCCCGTGCCCCGTGCCCCGTGCCCCGTGCCCCGTGCCCCGTGCCCCGTGCCCCGTGCCCCGTGGCCCGTGTCCCGTGTCATGTGTCATGTGTCGTGTCCTGAGTACAAAGGTGCAATATTAGAAATACATAAGGTTAAGCCGACAGACTCGGGTATATACACCTGTCGAGTGAGCTGAACTATGAGAGAACATTTCGCTTTTAGGACTGATAACAAAACTTCTCAAAAGGACTGGGTGACATTAAACCGAAAATATTACGCTTTTAGAAAAGCTAACGAAATTATTCAAATAGGGCTGGGTGACTTAAAAATTACAACATTTCGCTTTTAGGAATGCTACCGAAATTAATAAAAAATGGCTGGTTGACATAGAAACGACAACATTTTGCACTTAATAAAGATAGTGAAACTGCTCAGAAAGGGCTGGGTGACACAAAAATAACAACATTTCGATCTTATCATTTGCACTCAACATTTATCAACAGAAGTATCTATGGGCCTCGCATGCCCGTAGATAATAGAAATATTAGAAGGTTTTTTTGAGTATTATCTAAGTGTGAACTGCAGTGCGATTACGTAATGTTGATCATATCGGTTTCAAGCCGTCAAATTCATTAGTGCCTTGCGATAGAGTCGAAATTGCTATGAAAAAAGTGACAATCTGATTGAAGCCAAGTTCTGTGGTCGGGGCCCTGACCATTTTATCTTAACAAAGCTACTTAGGTTTACTTGGACTAATTTCATAGCAATGTACCACAGAACAAAGTTTGAGAAGGTGTTAAGTTAAAATATATACTTATTTTTAAATAGCAATGCCAATAGGTTTTTGTCAATTTTCTTTAAGCTTTATGTTACAAGCGATATTTTGGTGGCACAACAACGTTAGCATGAAGTTTTCAGAATCGGTATACAATTTCAAAATGGATACTGAAACCGGACCTGATCGGAAATTAAAGATGTGGAATAATTAATTACTCCGGAAACGTTTCTAGAACCTTTTATGTGAGTTTAAAAGGTAAGTCAGAAAGTAGAACACAGAAGGAAGATAGTAAGAACAAAGAAGCCTCAGCTTCCATATAGGAGTTAACGAAGAGTTCTTGCTGCAGCTGCATTACAAATGTTCTTAATTTTTTTTTGTTCATTCTTTCTTTTTTATATTTGAAAGAATGGATATATTTATAATGTTATAATAATTAAAATATAACTATTAATTATTAATAATCATAGACTCATGATGTGAACCTTATGCTGAGGTAAACGAAGTTAAGTCGGTGCTTTAATTAATAACATTTCGAAGAATTTCGTGTTAATACTTACTAACTTTGTTAAAAGAGTTCGAGGAGTTTATTCATTGAGAAAACTCAAAAGCTGCAGGAGTAATTCCAAAAACGCTACATCCTTATGAATATACGTAACTTTGTTCTGGCTAGAATGGTATTTAGCTACTGGGAATAAATCTAAAATCTCAGGGTGACAAGCACTGTGCCGTGCTGCGTAATATTTTGCAATAAAAAATTTGAATAGCACCACTACAATTTTTATGGTCAAATATGTCATGTTACATAGGACAAATGAGACATACCCCCATCAGTCAGTTGTGTAAAAGAAAACAAATACTAGTTTTCTCACAAAAGTATATTTTTTTTATTACTACGATACCTAAACTTTCATAACCTGCGAAAGAACTTACAACAGAGGGCTAGTTTAACGATAAACACACAATTTAGTATATTTTGATGAATCAATAATCTTCTGTTGTTCTATTGGTGTTCTACATGTATTGTGTTTGAATTATCTTCATGGACTGATTAAGTTGATATATTTTTCAGAATTGAAACGAGATAGAAGAGAGGGTGAGAAAACTGTCCAGATCGATCAACTAAGATCTGATCGCATACACTGGCATATCTCATCTTTACCCGCTAGAAACGCCAGAGGTACGATGGAAATGACACCCCTACTTTTGGGTTAAATGATCACGAGCCAACCAATCTATGTATACTTATGGAAGGTAAGAGAACAATACTGAAAGTGAAACTAATACTGTTATGTAAAACATCTGTTCTGTGTCTTTTTGCCCGACTGAACGGAGAGTATTGTGTTTACAGCCTATCTATGTTCGTTCCTTTGTAACAAACATAGATAAATAAACACATGGACCGATTTTGATGATTCTTACGTCAATCGATTTGTTTTAATCTTGCGAGTGCTGCTACTACTACAGACATGACATTCAATATGGTGAAAACCAGACGCCATAAATATCGTATAAAACTACGAATTATATTACGTATAATGGTAGGATATGGTAGTCTCATTCAATAGGTATATGAAAGTCACCTTCAAGTTTATTTTATTATTTTTTATTTCGAATGACCATTCGAAAAAGATCTATGACGATTTAAAGTTCGAAGTCAAGTTTTTTCATTGTGCGTAAATCTTCTTGTTTTTATCATTTATTGATAAAATTAGTTGAATAAGCACACATTTATAAATTATTCATAATTTATCGTTATAGTAGCAATTAAAATTATTTAATTCCATTTTTCGCAAACTACCAACCAAACATTTACCAGATCTTTTTACAGGTGATCCAAGATCCAGCGGATGGGTCGTCTCTAGCTATCATCCAATTGAACATACCAGATGTTACTCAAAAAATAGAAAAATGATATACTTTTTGTTGTGCCTTGAAAGATTTTGAAACGGTGTTTGGTTAAGTTTTTGAGCCGGATCTTAATAAAGTTATTGATAAAAATATTTAGAAATAACGAATAATAATTAAGTCAATGTTGTTAACTTTACTTTTATATATATATATATATATATATATACATATATATATATATATATATATATATATTTTCCAACTACGTAAAGTAGGATTTGGCAATGTATTAGTTTATGATTATTGAAACCTGTATTCGTTTTTAAATTTTGAATATAATTTTGACGGATAAATAAATAAAATAAAATAAATATATTCGGGACATTTCCACACCAATTATCTAGCCCCAAACTAGGATACCCTGTGTTATGGGCACTAGATAACGGATAAACATACATAGATAAGAATATTACATCCATGACTCGGAAACAAACATTTCTGCTCATCACACAAATGAATGCACCTTGCAGGATTCGAACCCGCGACCGTACGATTTCGTACCTAGGATCTCTAGCCACGAGACCAACCAGACGTCAAAAAAAAAAACAAATATAAATATTACATAAATATTCTTGAGGTATATAATTTGATCAATAATCAAATCGCGGTGTGTTCAAGTCAAGAGTGAATAAGTATCTACTAGGCAAGCGTGCTACACCTTCGACCACATCATCGCTTTCCATCAGGTGAGATCGTGGTCAAACGATTGCCTAGGCAGTAATAAAAAAACTACTTAAGTCATTTAGTATTGACAACAAAATTAAGTCTGAATAAATCTAAACATTTTTTTGTACGAAATACTAAATTACCGGTTGGAGACTAGGTCTGGAGGTTGCAAAATAAGATTTCTGACAAACTTTTATTTAAATAATAAGGGCAGATTAGTAGTTACATGAGACAAAACAGAAATCAACAATAGAGAGTCATAAGTTAAATTATGAATTTATATAATGTGTATATGAGTAAGTTTTCATGTAGTAGTAAGCTAGTTATATTTTATAATTAATTAAAGCACTTGCCCTTTTGAAAAAAAAAACTAGTTGAAATTAGAAAAAATATGTTATGAAAATACGATCAAATTGCACTTTATACAAAATAATATCAGATTGTCGCATTGAAGTGTTTATCGGATACATTTCGGTGAGTTGGGGAAAAAATTACGCGTGAGACCGTACATATTACCAATCCGCCGAACAACACTTGAATAAAAATAACCACTGCAGTATTTAAAAGTAAGTAAAAGTAAGTACAACGAAAACAAATGTAATAACTAGCTTAAAAGCTAAAAAAAAACGCCTGCCCAGCCAAAAAAGAACTTGCCAATAAATTATAATACTGTTGGAATGTGCTTATCAAGTCCTTAAATTTGATACCCATATTGTAAATACAGAAGTCTTTTTCTTCGCTTTTGGAATTGGTGCCATACGGCCAACATATTGAATTTTTCTAAAAAATATTTAGCCCTTGTTACTCGGGGGGATGTAAGGATTCTAACGATACTCCATCCGTCTAAATCTGTTCAGGCATATAAAAGTTATGGTGGAATAAAGAAACTCACATACATACATACATACATGCATACATACATACATACATACATACATACATACATACATACATACATACATACAGACAGACAAACATATATGAATCCTAAAAACATTACACTCCTTTTTTTGGTCAGTCGTGCATAAAGTAAGTATACCATGATAAAAAGGAACAGGATGAATCAAAAGTAAATAGGCAAGATACAGCCGCAGGATCCCGACGAGATAGATAACTCTTTATTGCAATAAATAACAGAAAAGCACGTCAATATAGTACAATCGGCAGAGAGAGTTGTATTCGACATCCTGCAGCAGTTTCGTCGTTTCCGGTGGTAATTGTCTGTAAAATACGTCATCGTTAAATTTTGTTCGTAATTCGCTCCGTGCTGCAACATATCTGTAAGTCGTCAACTTTGATGGACTATAATATTAAAATATACAGTCTACCTGCTTAACTTATAGCATGGAACATTATTTAAGCTGCAAACACATTATCGGACGTGTCAATATTTTGAATACAATTTGACTAATACTTCAGGAATATTTAAAAAGCATGACTACCGGAACGTTACACGAAGGTGGCGCCACCTGGCAATCGTTTCCTGTGCCATGATTCTACCGGCAACTTGGTCTCACGACGAAGTCGCCATATTTCTCTTGGACGAAAAAAATTGTGAGGAGGTAGATTATTCAATTCTCGTTGAGCATCGGAACGGAGAAGTCGACTGTATAGTAGTATATTTATGTCTGAAGAAGTTATTTACTACAAATGTAAAGTAGAATATAAGTGACCAGTGGATAATACAAGTATTTTATACCTGAAGGAGGTTTTTTCACAGACGCGTCCGTAAGCCGCGGGTGACGAATACGACTGAGAAGTATGCACAGTTGTTCGGATATCGTCCCCAGATATCTGTCCTCAGTCATTTCATTAAGAATTTTTTGTTTTAGCGGCAGGTTTTATCTGCTTTACACCAAGAAAAATAATAAAAAGAACCGTTTGGATCCTTAATATAAATATAAAAATCCAACAGTTCGGTGAATTCCACACGCTATATCCAGATTTATTGATTTAAATACAAACCAAGTAATAATGTACTTGCGCACATACAAACTCATGCGAAGTTTACGACGTGACGTTGTGCCTCACGGATGCGTCCTATCTTGGCCCTGTGCACACTATCCGCAGAGTCCGCGGGCAGTTATGGAAGAAATAAAATACGGCGCGCCAGATCGCCTTCGTCCGGTCCGACGTCCGGTCGGCGAATTGTGACTGAAAGTATGCACAGTTTAAGTGATAGAATTAGCACAGGTATTAGCTAGATCACGCCCGTTAGCCGCGTCTTGCGGACGCGCCCGCTAATGTGTTTGCAGCTCAATCCCACATTGATGTTTCAAATCGAACAACCTTTACCACAGAATCAAATATAATAGTACGACGCCTTTACCTTTGACAAGTATAGGTAGGTACAGTCTCGCAACTATTAGGTTGACAACTTTGTTGGTATACATTTTACAAACTATCTGCTAAACTTCTAGCATAGACCACTATTTCTACACATCGATCCAATCCAACAACCCGCACCTTTTGCTACAACTACGAGTACTTACAGATAGATACAGTCACGCAACTACGAGTAATCAGGTCGTCATCTTTGATAGACATCAAATCTTAAAAACGAGCCATAAACCCAAATAGGTGCGAAGTAACATATTAAATTAAACAAATTAGCATTATTATTGAAGAATTACAATCGACTTTCAAACACCGTGAAGGTTATGGCATTGACATTAAAGCTGCGGGGCGGGTATCATCATAATGTTTACTCCACATCGATTAGTGAGACAATGCTGTAATAAGCTAATATCAAATGGTTTTGGCATCAAGGGAACATTTAATAAATAGTATTATCAATTTCATCTCTAAACTTATGGAGTCGCAGAAAACTTGGCTGTACACTGTACAGTTTTTGTTTCTACCCGCCAGTAATTTAAAAAAGATGCGAAACTCATTCATGTATTAAAGTTTTAATAAACCAATGGCGAAACTAATCTAAAATAAGGATTATGTATATAACAGTAACAACAACCTAACAAGGTTGGCATCTTCTGTGTAGATTTATAATTGTGCTACTAGTCAACGATTATTTTAATCGGTTTCAATGCAGCAATTCGATAACATTTAGATGTTTGGTATTTGACACGGGGATTTGATGGTTCGTGAAATTTATATTAAAATTCAGTATGCAAATGTTTCAATAGCTGGTTTGCGCACACAGACGACAATAAATCGACGAGTATGTTTGTCTATGATGTTACAAATGTATTCTCCTAATGCGTGATGTATTTGCACCGTTTAACGTTGCAAGAAGTTTTTGACCGAGGCGAATAAGAACTAGGAGTTCTGTAGTGCTATTACGCAGTGTTGATCATATCGGTTTCAAGCTGTCAAATTCATTAGTGCCTTGCAATAGAGTCGAAATTGCTATGAAAAAAGTATCAATCTGATAGAAGCCAAGTTCTGTAGTCGGGCCCCTGAGTTCGGAGGACGCCTTTCCTTTCCATTTCCCTTGTGCCGTTTGGCTTTTACTGCAGATAACATAAATCAACATAATCGTTTTAAAACTATTTAACAATACTACTGGTAGTGTAGCAATCAATGAAACATTTTATAGAGGTAATATTAATTGCATATTATGTAATCAGCAGCATTCAAAAATAAGAAAAGTAAACACTTCGTAGTTTAATTTTGGCTGTACATGAGGAGCAGCCAAAATTAAACGACAGATACCCGTGAATAAGCGACAAAAAGATCGCGTTGTCTATTAACATTGTAATTGTTTGGATAAGTCGCAAGTTAGCACGAGGGAAAAAGAAAAGTCGCTGTATGTGTAAGATAATGCATCGACAAAAGTCGCAAGTCTGAAAAAGATGAAATCGTTTAACACAGCAACACGCCAGCGTTCTAATGCGTGTAATGTCAAACACAGATGACACCGTTTAGCAACATTTCATAAAAACATACAGGGAAAAGGCGCATAGATTTTGAAAATATTTATTTTATGTTGCTATTTTTGTAATGTACGTGACTATTTTTGCAACGTGGATGTGGCAAGACTATTTTTGCAACGTGGATGTGGCAATGTTTGCTCTCGGTATTTTCAGTTTTGCTGCTACCAGTGCAGTGCGTTTTTACTTGTAAAACTTCTTTCAGCCGTCTAATAGCTTTTTATAGATAGGTCGGCTTCTACTGGAATTAACCTATTCTTTAATAACGTGCTACCACTTATAGTAATTTAAACAGCCAGCCGTAATACTGGATGTTGAAAAGCAATACGTTTCTGAGCTAGTATTGTGGCTTTAATGTTTATACAATACTAGTTTTTCCGCCCGCGACTTCATCCGCGCGGACTACTGTTTATCGCAAAAAAAAGCATCCCATATTCTTCTAGGATATTAAAAACCAATGCAAAAGTAGGTATAGCACCACTCTTGATGTTTTTTGACATATTTGTTATTTCGTTTCCATGGCAACTGTTTCTTCAAGCGAGTAATCAACATTTTTCCAGTATTTTCATTTTTCCTGTGGAAACTTACAATTTTTCGGGATAAAAAGTATCCTATGTTATATATCAGGGTATAAGCTATCTCCATTCCAAGTTTCATTAAAATCTGTCCAGCCCTTATTGCATGAAAGCTCCCCAAACATACAAACAAACGAACAAAAAACCAAACAAACAGACAACGTTTCACTTTTATATATTGGTATGGATCGATATGTAGTTACCTGATTCATGAGAACATCAATCATTACTCATAATAAAATACCTACCACAGACAATTTCCCACTTTGTTAGTTAACAAACCTTTAATAATACTTTAGCTAATTTTAAAACAAATGTCAATAGTAATCACTGCGGGCTATATGTAATGTTGAGGTCTTGAGATAAAATCAAGTATTGATGCTGGCATTGCTGGCATCATATCGACTCCCTGGGGTCACGGTCGGCACAATAAATATGTATTTGTTTCATAATAATAACTTGGTTGATGATTATATTATTATCATTTGGTGGAAACTTTATCATGTTTTTTTGTGACTGATTAGTGAGTTTGTGTAGTTTTAATCTAGAGTGAATTGTAGTAGATAACAATTCACTCTAGATTTGAACACAACTGGGTTATATTTTACCGAAACACTGACCTGGGCAGATCATTCCACTCCTTTGCAGTTCTTATTCAAAACTGTGACTGTCTTAACAAGCACATCATGCAACAAAGTATGAGAAAAAACATGACAGCCGTGCCAAAAAAATTACTTTAAAAAAACCCTATGTTATTCAGGATTATGTAAAGATTATAACGATTCCCCATACATCCAAATCTGTTCAGGCATTTAAAAGTTATGGTGGATTAAATAGACTTACTTACATATAAACATGAACCCTGAAAACATTAAACTCCTTTTTTGGGCAGTCGTACTCAAAAGTTATGGTGGAATCAAGAAATTTACATACATCACAGAATAAATAACAGTACTCCGCATATATACATACATACAAACATACATACATTAACCCTGAAAAATTACTCCTTTTTTGTGCATTCACGTAAAAAGATTTAGATTACGGAAGAAACTCTATAGAAAATAAAACAGCTATGACATATAGGCAGACGAACGCCATCATCATCATCATCATCATCAACATCAACATCATCATCATCATCATCATCATCATCATCAGCCTATATCTGTTCACTGCTGGACGTAGGCCTCTCCTAATACACGCCACTGAGCTCGGTCTTCAGCTCTCCTCATCCATTTTCTTCCAGCCTTTTTTTGCAGGTCGTCACTCCACCTGGCCACAGGGCATCTTACACTACGTTTGTATAAAAGTGGTCTCCACTCGAGAACTCGTCTACCCCAACGGTTATTGGTTCTTCGGGAAATGTGACCAGCCCACTGCCACTTCAGCTTGCTTATCCTTAGGGCTATGTCGGTGACGAACGCTAAACTTTCCCTATTTTTACTTGACTACAGCAAAGCAAGGGAAGGGTTATGAGTTTAACAGTCTTTGTATCTATGTATGTGGTTACGTGGATGTGCCAACATAGCGTCACCCCTATCGGATCGATTTTGATAAGGGAGGTGTCAATCGATTCGTCTTCAGGTATAGATTGTCATAGTCTATATATTTTACCCGGATACGACAAGGCAACGTAAGGGTTATGTGTACAAACTAAAAACTTGGCCCGATTTCGACGTGCGAGGTATCAATCGATTCGTCTTCATCGCAAGAGTTTCATAAGCTAATTTTTACCCGACCGTAATCGGGTTTTAGTTTTTGAACTTATTTATTTATTTATTTATTTTATTGGAAGACCAACAACATTTAAATACAGACTAGTCAATTACTAATAACAGGATGCCATTTACAGGCCTTCACGGATAGTGACACTATAGCTTATAAACTAACTTTAACAATATAAACTCACATATCAAATTACCAATAAATCATCTACTGGTAAAGAAAACGAAAATATTAGCCAAAAAATTCTCTGCTCAACCGCTGTCTAGCCAATGCATGCACTTATGTTTTGTTAAAAGTAGGAATTGTACCTACTGTTGCTTTGGTAGGGAAATTTGGTCATCATAATCAGCATGATCAGACGTTTTCACAGCTGGGAAACAGGCCTTAGAGAAAGGAGAAGGGGGATGGACCATAGTCCACCAGACTGGCCCAGTGCGTGTTGTTGGATGATACAAGTCCTTGAATTTTGAGATTCTAGGACAAGGCTGCTCAACCCCAGGCCTGCGGGCCTCATTGTGGCCTACGATCGAATTATAAGTGGCCCGCGTGAACCGTTTTCCCTTTTGAGCTTTTTCTCATACTTAAAGATTTGAAAGAAAAGCTCAATATTGCCAAAATAAACTGTATCTACTAAAATACAAAGCTAAAATTATGCACTTATTAAAGTCATTTGAAAGTAGATTCCTGATTTTTTTAATGGAAATAGGCAGTTAACCTGCTCCCAATATTCAGTTACTGCAAAATCATTCTGCAACGACAACCTTTTTGCAACCTTTTTTCATATATTTTTGTGAGGTAGGTTATACAGATGTCTAAAGAGTATAACCAGCCCCTGTGTCTTGTTTTTGTGAACTATGAGAAGGCCTTTGACTCCGTTGAAACCTGGGCGGTTCTGGACTCTTTGCAGCGTTGTCAAGTGGACTGGCGATACATCGAAGTAAGGTTTCTGTATGACGCCTCGACTATGAGTGTCGAAGTACAAAACCAGCAGTCTAAACATATCCAACTGCGCAGGGTAGTGAGAAAGGGGGATGTTGTATCCCCAAAACTGTTCACTAATGCCCTGGAAGATATGTTTAAGATGCTGGATTAGAAAGGAATAGGCATTAATATCAGTGGCGTGAACATCTACGATTTGCCGATGATAATAGTCCTAATGGCAGAGTTGCTGCAATTCTTGCAAAGTATGCTGACCAACCTAGATGATGCTTCACGACGCATCGGTCTCGGTATGAACATAGATAAAACCAAGATCATGTTTAATGATCTTGTTGACCCGGATCCGATTGCAGTCAATTGTGTACCTCTTGAAATTGTCTGAAAATATATTTACTTTGGCCAAATATTGCAATTAGGTAGGAACAACTTTAAAAAGAAAGCCAACAACAGAATTCAGCTGGGTTGGGCAGCATTCGGCAAGCTTCGTCAAGTCTTCTCGTCATCCGTACCAATGTGCATGAAGTCTTCAATCAGTGCGTCCTACCAGTCACGAACTACGGAGCCGAAACGTAGACACTCACGGTCAAACTAGTCCACAAATTTAAGGTCGCTCAGCAAGCTATGGAGAGAGCTATGCTTGGAGTTTCTCTGAAGGATAAGATTCGTAATGAAGATATCCGATAGCGAACCAAGGTAACGACATAGCCATAAGCATAAGCAAGCTGTAGTGGCAGTGGGCTGGTCATATTTCCCGAAGAACCGATAACCGTTGGGGTAGACGAGTTCTCGAGTGGAGACCACGTTTAGGCAAACGTAGTGTAGAACGCCCTCTGGTCAGGTGGAGTCACGACCTGCGAAAAGCGCCTGGAAAAAATGGATGAGGAGCGCTGAAGACCGAGCTCAGTGGCGTGAGTTAGAAGAGGCCTACGTCCAGCAGTGGACAGATATAGGCTGATCATGATGATCATGATGATATACTTTCTTGCAGAAAAAATATTTTTAAAGTTCTTCAAACTTCTTCAGAAGAATTTAGTGATTTCTGGAATTGCTGACAAAGGAAGACTTCCCTGCAACTGCTGAATAACTGACCTGGCGTTTCAATTTTTAAGTAGTTTTGTATCAACATTTTTTTTTTTTTTTAATGTCAGTTTTCAAAAATATCTGATGTTTTGTTACTGTCTATACCTGCTCCTACAGTATTGAAATAGATAACGAGGCTACCGATCGCTAAATATTAACCAAAATAATTGATTAATTTACAACAAATGCAAGTCTCTACCACCGAGGCACCGTGCAAAATCGTGTATTATCTATTAGTGATCATAGTGGGCGCCGGGAGGACGGGTGCAGGGGGATGCAGTTGCAATGTACAATTGTCGATAGATATCAGTGCCTTTCTTTACCCTTTCAGTTCCTTTCTCTACGAACACTGAGCATGCACAGATCGTTCAGCCTCGTATATCATTACATTTTCTAAAATGATAGAAATAAATAGACTATTTGCGCTGCTTCGATTGCGCATATCTAGTTGTATTAATTAAAATATTCATTATGATTTGAAATTATCATGCCTAATGTCCTAATGTATAGGGTACCCCCCCCCCCCCCCCCCCAAACCGATTGCTAAGTCAACACCAATAAAAACAGTACAGTATGGGTAACTATGATAATCGTTAATTTTTGACAGAAGCTATCGATTTTTATCGGTGTCTGTACTTTGCGACTGATTTCTGTTGTAAATTTATTGCTACTGTAGCCCAAATCATTGGAAAATTATTAAAACAAAAACAATATCACTAATTCCGTTGATTAGATTTAATTTTTTAAATTCTATAGTTGGCTGTAGATAATATTTATTTTATTATTTTAATAAAAGACAGTTAAATTTCAAACGGTTTTTTTTTTGTTGCACAGTATAAGACTTTTAAAATCTTAGTTACCAAAAATAGGAACCGTCTATAGGCCTGACAGTGATTATATCGTCACTTCCGCCCAATAGCTCAAAAGGTAAGGCAGCCTTGTTTAAGGACATGCTGGTTTCCTTACAAAGTTTAGCTTTACCCATTTTAAGTGATGGCGTTGAAATCTGCTAGTAACTTACTAAGCAAGTTAAGTCTTAGTGCAGGGATGAGGTTTTGGATTGAGAAGCGCAAATAATCACTCGGCCACTACCGCTCCGTTAAGTAATAGTAGTAGTATTACATAACGTCGTATTCGTAATCGCAGATAACTGCTAGTTGTTCGATAAAACGTGAGAATAAAATGATACGAGATGTTATTCGTCTCTTCATACAGTTGGACACGCCCATCATATTACCATTGGGCTATGTTTAGTTACATCTAGAGGTTATATCGCTTTACATCGTTTAAGTTCTTGCAGCTTATTTCGCAATATCGGACGTTGTATCGATTACAATCGGATGGCTCTGTTTATTACGGAAAACGATAGAATTTTGCACGTCACGATTTAGTATCTACCTACTTATATCAATCCATTTTTTACGATTCAAATCTGTTTTTTTTTTTTAACTTTTTTTGTCAGAAGAACAAGACCATATAAACCATTTACATTCTAAAAGAAAGACAAAGAGATTTAGGTCACAAAAACTACGAAAACTAATTTTATTTCTATGCGTCATACTTCTGGAGTCATTTAACAATGTAGTCCAAACATTGTAATCTGTATTATAAGCATTCGGATAATAAACATTTCATAAATGTGTTACAAAGATTAAAACTTTAAATCGATTGAATAACCACAAAACTATGACTTTCAGATTTCGTAATCGATCTTAAGTCAACAAGCATACCCTTGATTCTTAACTATTTATTTTACCAAGGATTATCCTATAATCTAAAACATAATTAAACAGGCACACCCTTTCTCACCAAATCGATAACTACCCAAGAAGAGTTCAGTTCATCATAAAATATTAAATTTTGAACTTTAAAGAGAAGATATAAAGACTAAGTTATCAAAAAGTTTAATATTCATGTAAACATAACAAATTCAACACTCAAACTACGCTAAAAGTTTAGCCTAAATAAAAAGAGTCTAAAAATGTCAAAGGTAATGACGATAGTCAAACGTTAAGATAAGCATTAAATATTTTAGTTTATGAGGCATAAATGACATCGTAGAGGCCTTTAGAGCCATGATTTATATTTAATTTAGCTTTAGTAGCAAATTTAACAATAGAATTTTGACCTTCCGCTTATTATTGCCAAAACGACTCTTGGTCAGTAAATAATTGTGCAAAAGCTTGAGCAATGGCATTAAATCTTAAGGATACTGGAGACGATAACCGTTAGCCGTTGGGGTAGACTGTTCTAGAGTGGAGACCATGTTTGGGCAAACGTAGCGTAGGACGCCTTGTGGCCATGTGGAGTGACGACCTGCGAAAAGCGGTTGGAAGAAAATGGATGAGGAGAGCGGAAGACCAAGCTCAGTGGCGTGCATTAGGAGAGGCTTACGTCCAGCAGTGGACAAATATAGGCTGATGATGATGATGGATTTTTTGATCGTCTCCAGTATCATCATACTGGAGACGATCAAAAAATCCAAACTATCATCCCTCCAAGATCAGATCAGGTGCGGCCACACCTATCGCCTCGACGTGACGTCTGCCATGATTGTGATAGTTCAGAGTTCCTAGGTGAAGTCTGAGGAAGAGAAAAATTGAGAAAACAAAAAAATAGGATAAGACGATAGTATGGATCCACCATTATATTGACCATATAATGATCGTCTCTGGTTAATGTTGTTTTTGTAACTACATACTTAGGTCCTCCTAAGATGTGATTATTTTTCTTTGTTATTTTTTTGATAAATTTTACCTTAACTTATTCACTTTCACGCTCAACATTTTTGCACGTTATAGAAGTGAACGGTTTTTTTATAACTAATATATCTTAGCTTTCATATGTTCTCAAAGTAATTTGAATGTAGAATGTCTGGCATTTAGCTTGCTTAATATTTTTTAACGGATAATAAATGTTCCAAAAAGTTAATTTTACTTTTCCAACACACGCGCTCAATCAATAAAGTAAAATCTTTCACATGTTTTATTTCATGTCATGTCACCCAAATCAACGAGGATGAGGTTCAATTAACATTCTCGATAACCATAGAAGTATATTGTTAAATGAATATACTCATGTTCTTTTGTTTGTTTTTTATTGTATACTAGCTGTGCCCGCGGCTGTCACACGTCATTTCTCTAGGTTAAAAATACTCTTTGTGCTATTCCAAGACCTAAAATACCAATATACCAACATTTGATCAAAATTTCTTCAGCCGTTAAAATGTTTTTTATCGATTGCTCGGCATCTACTCACCGGATTGAGATACCAATTACACCAGTTTTTAAGCTAAGCCCTAAACTATCAAAACCACATTGCAATCGGACCAATCGTTTTTACGTGATGCGCGAACATACATGATTTTAAAAAAATATTATATTCTTGTTCAGTAGCTTATTTTACGTACACTAGATATGTGTACGTAATTTTTTTTTTATTATATTCTTGGTACAGACTTTTTCATACATATTACTTTACTACCCAATAATACATTTATATATATATATTTTTTTTTGTAAAGATATTTATTACTTCAAAATTAACATAACATTAACAAAATTAATATAAATTAAAACATTCCGCAGTAACCCTTTAATTTCTTCGGGATAAAAAATATTTAAATTATAACCCATCATATAAATAAACTATTACTGTGTCAAGTTGCATCAAAATCCATCTAGTAGTTTCAGCCTGATATGTGTTCTTTTAAATAACTTTCAACAAATATCCTGCGTGAACCCTTTAATTTTTCGGGATGAAAAGTATCCAATGTCCTACCTCAAATCATACCAAGTTTCAATTGAATTCAATTAGAAGTTTTGGCGTGATGCGCGGTCAAGGTACAGATAGACAGAAAGACAAAAATAAAACAGTTTTGGCTTCATTATCGAATATAGAGCAAAATACAACAACAACAAAAAACTCCGTAATCCCCTACCCTATCCCGCAAGAACCCTTTTTTCGGGATAATAAGCAGCCTTAATTTTAACCCATCAAATAAACTATAACTGTGCCAAGTTGCATCAAAATCCGTCTAGTAGTGTCAGCGTGGTAAGTGTTCTTTTAAATAACTTTCAAGCCCTATCCTGTGGGAACCTTTTAATATTTCGAAATGAAAAGTATCCAATGTCCTACCTCGTAGTATGAACTCAAACATACCAAGTTTTATTTGAATTCATTCAGCAGTTTCGGCGTGATGCCCAGCGAAGATACAGACAGACAGACATATATACAGAACAATATCTTTAAAAAGAAACAGTTTTGGCTTCAGTATCGAATATAGAGAACCCTCCAAAAAAAATTTGTTAATACTTGAAATGTACAGAATTGGACCTGTTAAATCGATAGAGGTTGAAACACCGACATTTCATTGTATTGCTACATGATATGACTAGTACCGTAGATTAACTAAAGGGCCCTCAGTACGAACAAATTTGAATAAATCGAAAACAAAAGTGTCAAGTGCATCAAGCCCATATTGTTGCCAAACCCACTTGACTTTTGGTGCTTGGCCACAAAAAGAGCCGCCCGCACGTGAGTGGGTAAACAGTTTCTTTAGACGTATAGGTTTTTACTGTTTTTTAACTTGTCCTTTTTAAGGTTCTGTACGTCCGAATGAAATAACGGAACCCTAATAGGATCACAAGTGTGTTTGTTTTTTCGTCTGTCACAATTTTCTCAGAATCTACTGGACCAATTAAGTTAAAATCAGGTACATTAATGAATTTCTATGACTCAAACAAGGTGTTAAATCATTTTGAATATGGTGGGTCACGTTTCGGGAGTAAATTAGAATGATTTGCAATCTGAATCATGCGACATATCAAATAAAAGGGCTTGTTGTGAAGGGTCTCATTATACATAAATTATTTTTTGTCGGGTTTTTTGTGAGCCCATGTGAATAAATATTTCTGACTAGGACTCATTTTAGTCACACTAAAAAAAAGGCAACATAACTTCTATGTAACAACTTTTATAAACGTTACGTTACGTTTTATTTACGTTATTTTTATTTATATTTCTTTGTTATTATTTAAAATAGTCTAATATTGCAAATTCCCATTGATATATAATTAAAGACATCCGAAACCAGTCTAGTGACCTTCTTAATAATCATCCTAGACAAAGCAGGATTAAAAAACCTGCACACAATTATATAATTAGGTATAGTAACTCAATTCAGTCGTATGCTGGAGCAGTTGTCTCCACAAATTTAGTGAGATGGAATAAGATGATAGGCATAGTACCGTAACGCCTATGTACTAGCTAATATAGCTTTTTGTCTAATTTGACCGATTATGGTAGCGATTCGGGCAAAAACTAAACTAAACTTAATTTCTTCAAATATAATTTAAACTTTGTTGGCTTTGTAACAAGGTATTTTTGCCCCTGGCAAGGTATTTTTGCAACTATCACTAAACGCCTGTCAGCTTAAAATCAACTTTGTTTCCACGCGGTGAGAGTCCTGATTTTTCCAAACGCTGTCTCAGAACGTGTCCGAATTTATCCAAACGCTGTTAGACAGCATGTTAAAAACCTGTTTTAATTACTTTATTTTAAGCGGTGCATCTTAAATTGACGTAAGTGTACAATAGATGCCAGGAAAAAAATAATGTGTTACGAAGTTTACAAGGTTTATATTTACTTTTGAAGAAATTAAGTTTAGTTTAGTTTACAGAGTGAACTACCAAATCGCTGCCAATGCCAACCGGTATCGGTACGATTTAGAGACTTATGCGTTTTTTATGGACGTCTGTACATGAGATCTCTGATCGAAAAAATGCTCTGTCTTTATCGGTCCCATGAATAATCATCATAAATACTTAAAATTAAAAGACAATTTAGAAGTAGGTAGTGGCATTTCAGTAAAATTAATCCATAAAAGTAAACTGAAGATAATACTTTAGCTATTACCTAGTTGCATTAATTTGGCTTCGGGAATTCATTAATTTTCTATTACAATTTCCTAAAAAGAGACTATTGACCGTGTAGACTAATAATTGAGCAACATACTGCTGCACTGGAACTTGTCTTGTGAAAAAACTCATGCAGCGAAGCCTTCTAAAACAACTTTTTATACATTTTATGAAGATAACTTACTGTGTATACGACATAACTGTGCCAATACTGTGTCTAGCTAGACTTTCAACATCCAATAATAACAAAAGGTGGCGGCTCCAAAAATCACGACTTACGACCCCTCGTACTTTTTGTGGAACCTTTGACCCCTAATTTGGTAACAGATTGTTTAATGGACAATGTGCAGTCGAAACGTGGATGCAATGGCACGAAGTGTCTTCTAATCTGTTAGGGTCTAAGCCCACTATATTATAAGCAAAGCAATATACCAAGTAATCGTTAATGGCAAGGGTTAGCCACATGTTCTAAGGCACTTGGCAATCATCCTTTTCTGGCCCAATGATTTTCTATATGAACCGACGCACTCGACCAGCATGGTTCATCCATGTCGCAACTTCTCGCTTAATAGGTATAATGGATTACGTACCTTATTTACCTTGAATTTAATCTCCAAAATTAGGTTACAAGGACAAAGCTTGGCAAGGCAAGGTTGAAACTAATATACTACTGCGATATACTAGTGCAAATTACAATCAAACGTTGCTGGGTTCTGTCCTCGGCATCACAACAATGATTGTTCTAAATTATGTGCGGTTTTCCGTTGTTCCGTTCCTCGGAGGGCACATTAAGCTGTCGGTCCCCGCTGTTATTGATTAACAGCAGTCGTTAAGCCAGCCAGAGGACTTCAGGCGGCCTGACAAACGCTGACACCAGAGGCCAGCCCTACCTCATAGGACAAACAAGCAAGACACATGAGGTAGAATGAATGATAATACAAAAAAAAAACATTATCATTTTATAATTAGTGTAAAATTTAGTGTTTTTTCGAGGCAAACATGTTGAAATGAAATGAAAAATGAAATAAATCTATACTCGTATTGTAGAAATTGTGTACAAGTTGATCTTACTGATAGCACCTATACTATAATGTAGTATCAACAAATTTTCCATAACGGACATACAATATTTAGAATACAATTAATTAATAACAAAAATAAGAAAATGACAGACTATACTAAATAATAGTAGTACTAATTTAGGTAGTCCCTAGGTATTAATAATAATAATAAAGTATATTTGACCAAAAAAACTAACAAACATCAATATGGTGATCACTGAATCTCACACTAGGTTACCCTGTGTCGTGAGATTCAGTCTCTTCCATTAAAAACACAATTATTTAAGAGCTTAAAAAAAAAAAATTGAAGCAAAACAAGAAAAGACAAGAAAAGGCCAGCCAACAACCATCTCAAGATGAACGTGTGGGTGAGTAGAATGTATGGAGTGTCATGTCATGTACAGTACTGATCAGAGGCTATCTCTCAAAATCCATTTTCTGGAGAAAAAAAAAATGTATCGTAATTATATAGTCAGGGATAAAATGCAGTTCCTACGGGAAAATAATAATACGTTGCGTGTGAAGTCACCAATGCAACTTAGCAGATCCTGCAGTACATGGAGTGAGGGGCCTGGACCCCCAAACTGTCAACAAAATTCCAAAACCGAATTAAGATCCGAGTATCATCTAGGTGGCAAGTGGCAATCTGTCAACTTATTTGGGGAGCAGGCCCCTTAACGTCATGTTTTGGGCTTAATTATGTCTTCCGTATCACTGTAACCCAACGTGGAAAGCCAAGTCACAATTTTACGTTTACAAACGTAACGGGATGTTTGTAGGATGGCCAGAGTTCTGTCCAACCGCTGATACAAACGTGGACCTTTACTTATGAAGGCACGTTGTCCTAGAAGGGTTTGAGAACGGGGAGCTGACCAGGCATTGTGCCGGGAAGGTCGTGTACTCAACGAGACTGTTCCTAGAGCTGTTTTGTGAAATCTTAAAGCTACCGCAAGAATGTACAACTGCCGGACTCTCAAATATTTGGTGTCAAAATACAGATCATCTGTCGAGTATCTGAATTGCTTTTTATAGGCAACTTTCAGAACCGCTCGTTGAGATCTTTCGATTTTAAGGAATAAGGTTTTGGTTGCAGATTCCCAGCTTACTATGCAATAATTAAGGATAGATTGGCACAGAGCTGTATAAATTATCTTCAATGTACTAGGATCAGCTACAGAACCAAGCCTTTTGAATATTTGAACCATTTTACGAGTACGACCACACAGGCTATTAATTTGGTTTTCCCATGTCAGTTGATGGTCTATAATGACACCCAGGTACTTAATATATTCAACCCGCTCCAGCTCTAGACAGGCACAAATTTGATTCGAATGGGAGGCACAAATGTGAAGCTTTAAATTGATTGTACTAGGATGCGTTCGCCGGGAGATACGAAAAGCCAAGTATTTGGTTTTACTAGCATTTAGTGTAAGTAAGTTACTATGCAGCCAATGTGCAACTTGTGATAGCCCCTGCTGGGCCATATCAACGACTTCCTTCCAATCATTCCCGTGAAATATGAGAGCTGTATCGTCAGCAAATGTATAAATATTTGCTTTCTTTATGTGGAGCTGGCAGAGGTCATTGATATAAGCCAAAAAAAAGTGTAGGTCCGAGCACACTGCCCTGTGGGACACCGAATGAGAAAAAGTCACTGTACTGGTTTGAGATACGGACTCTTTGCTTCCTGTCACTAAGGTATGACCAAAACCAGTTTAGAGATGTTCCTCGCACATCAAGACACTCAAGCTTTCTAAGCAAGATCGGCCAAGACACCGTGTCGAATGCTTTGGCCATATCCAAGAACACTCCTATACATCTTTTGCCGGAGTCCAACTTTTCAGCTACTTGGTCCACTAAAGCAGCAACAGCGTCTTCTGTCGATTTATTTGCTCTAAATCCAAATTGGTTAGGGGAAAGCATGTTTTTCTTTTCAAAGTAACCCAAGAGACGTTTATTTACTACCTTTTCCAATATTTTAGAGAGTGAGGGCAACAAATAAATAGGACGATAATTCGTTATTTCACATGTGCTACCAGATTTAAATACAGGACAAATATCCGCACTTTTGAAATGATCCGGGACTACGCCTAAAAGCATACTCAGGTTGCAGATGTAAGCAATTGGATTAGCCAAGATATGACAGGCACGTTTTAAGATGTTATTGCTAATCTGATAACAGCCTGGAGCAGACACCGATTTAAGGCTTGAAATTATTTTACTAATTTCTGTTCCATCAGTAGGAGTCAGAAAGAAGGAATCAACAGGTGAGTTGTCAATAGTAATGGAATTTGCTAATTGTGACTCAGTTTTCCCCAATTCAGCAAGGATGCACTGAGCAAGTTCATTTCCAACAGATGAAAAATAGTTATTTGCATAATTAAGCGAGTCAGTGGGATAAGGTTTGATTTTAAGAAGATCGTTTGAGTCATTTTTTTTTTATTTCATGTTACAAATATCTTTGACAGTGCTCCAAAGCTTTTTATTATTATTTTTATTTTCAGCTATTCGATCAGAGTCATATTTATCTTTTTGGTTTTGGAGCAACAAATGGCAATGATTCCTATAGTTTTTATATTTAACTTTTAAAGGCTCGTTATTAGAGTCTTTTTTAACCTGTAAATGCAAAGAGTCCCTAAGTCTGATGCATTTTAATAGCTTTTTTGACATCCAAGGCTTCGTGATAACTTCAGAACTGCGAAGCTTTTTTTGTACTGTGTTACTTTTGATGGCAACTCCAATATGGTCGATTAGAAATTGGGTGGCAAAATAACATCTGTTACAAGATAAATATTATCCCAGTTAATGTTCTCTAAGCATGTAATGACCTCAGCGTAGTTGGTTTTGGTGATTAGTTTAGCAATAGGTGGGTTCTTAACAGTAGAAGCATCAATTCCAATCAGGACAGTATCATGATCTGTGATGTCGGAGTCACATACGACAACTCGTCCAGCTCTCTTAGTCATTCTATTGTATATTTTGATCTGTTTTCAAAGATATGAGTGTATGTTTTTGTGTTTTATTCAAAACTAGCTGTTCCCGCGGCTTCGCACGCGTGTTCTTTTTTATAGGTTTAAAGTACCATAATGTGCTATTCCAGGACCAATATACCAACAGTTGAACAAAATTTCTTCAGCCGTCAAAAATACTTTATCAATTGCTCGGTTTTTAACTGGCTGGATTGGGATACCAATTACACCAGATTTAAATCAAACCCTAAGCTATCTAACAACCGCAACAACCGCATTGCAATCGGTCCAGTACTTTTTACGTGATGCGTGAACAAACAAACATACAGACAAACAGAAAAAAAGACACGATTAAGAAAAAATATATTGTTTAATACCTTTTTTGAGCACCCAACAACATTTTTTTCATTTCAATTCTTTTAGTAGTTTGGGTGCAATGCGCGGTCAAGATACGGACAAACAAACAGACAAAATTAAAAAGTAAAACAGTTTGGCTTCAGTATCGAATATAGAGAACCATCCAAAAAATATTTTTTATTACTTAAATATTAACATAACTTTGGACCCATATCCCACAGAAACCCTTTACTTTTTCGGGATAAAACATTTCCTTAATTTTAACAGATCATATAACTTAAAACAGTGCCAAATTTCATCAAAACCTGTCCATTACTTTCAGCGTGAACACGTACTTCTTTTAAATAAGTTTTAACCCCTAAATAATAACCGATCAATTTTTCGATATGTAAAGTATCCTATGTCCTACCTCGTAGTACGAACTCAAATCATACCAAGTTAATTTTGAATTCATCCAGTATTTCCGGCGGCGTGATGCGCGGCTAAAATACAGACTGACGTCTGTCAGTAAATACAGACAAAAATGAAAAAACATACAGTTTAGGCTTCATAATCGAATAAATAGTAACTTCCAAAAAAAACACTATATCTTTAATGTACAGAATTTGGACCCATATCTCACAGGAACCCTTTATTTTTTCGGGACAAAATGTATCGATAATTGTATCTATGTTATAATCTATGTCTGTGCCAAGTTGCATCAACATCCATCCAATATTTTCAGCGTGCTAAGTGTTCTTTTAAATAATTTTCCACCCCTATCCTGCAGGAACACTTAAATTTTTCGGGATGAAAAGTATCCAATGTCCTACCTCGAAGCGTGAACTCAAATCATACCAAATTTCATTTGAATTCATTAAGTATTTTCGGCGTGGTGCGCTGCCTAGGTACAGACAGACGGACGGACAGACAGACAGACAAACATTAAAAATATACAGTGTTGGCTTTAGTATTGAATATAGAACGGCCTCCAAAAAAAGTTACATAATATCTTCAATTTACAGAAGTTTGGACACTATCCCGAAGGAACACTTTATTTTTCGGGATAAAAAGTATCCTCAATGTTTACCCATTATATAAACTATGACTGTGCCAAGTTTCAACAAAATCTATCAAGTAGTTTCAGCGTGATACGTGTTCTTTTAAATAACTTTCAACGCCTATCCTGCAGGAACCCTTTAATTTTTCGGGATGAAAAGTATCCTATGTCCTACCTCGAAGTATGAACTCAAATCACACCAAATTACAAAACGCTGAAAATAATCAATGAATTCAAATGAATTCATTGATTATTTTCGGCGTGATGCACAGAAAGACAGACGGACAGACAGACAGAAACACAAACATTAAAAAAATACAGTTTTGGCTTTGGTATTGAATATAGAACGGCCCCCAAAAAAAATTACAAAATATATTTAATTTACAAATTTTGGGACATTATCCCGCAGGAACTCTGTATTTTTTCGGGATAAAAAGTATCCTCAATTTTAACCCATCATATAAACTATGACTGTGCCAAGTTGCATCAAAATCCGTCCAGTAGTTTCAGAGTGGTAAGTGTTTTTTGAAATAACTTTCAACCCCAATCCTGTGGGAACCCTTTCATTTTTCGGGATAAAAAGTAGCCTATGTGCTTCCTCGTACCAAGTTTCATTTAAATTCATTCAGTAGTTTTGGCGTGATGCCTAGCCAAGATACAGACAGACAGACAGACAGACAGACAGACAGACAGACAGACAGACAGACAGATAGACAAAAATGGAAAAAAAAAAACAGTTTTGGCTTCAGTATCGAATGTAGAGTAAGGTCCAAAAAAAAAATTCAAAATATCTTCAATGTACAGAATTGGACCCGTTACAGTTTTATTATAAGTATAGATATGAAAAATTTACAGTAAATAGTACTACACAGTTTAGTTTTAGGTACATCTTGTAATCTATATCACATTATTTCAACCAATCCTTACGACCTCGCAAATTAATTTCCAATCAACATGAAAATCATTTGGTTAATTATAACCTTAGATGATTTCCTTGTTATTAATTTTATTAGGTAGCAGTGCATTTGATAATCATCATAAAACTATAAATCTTGTTCATACAACATTCGAAGGATCGCAAAATTTTAAAATCCAAAATTGCACTACAAATCCATAAATAATAACTATGATCATAAGCCTCATTGGGCTTTCTCGAGATATTACAAAAAAAAACAGAATAACGACTTATAGAAGTAGAGGTAAAAAATAATATCACTACATTCCTATCTTCCATTGTGCATGTTCGTGTATCATCTTCTATATACATAAAATACTTTAAAGCAGTAAGTACCAAAAATTCTATAAAAAGAAGATAATAAAAAAAGCTATGGTTTTTTAACTGGTGTCTTTTTGTTTCTGTCTGTTCACGCATCACGTACAAAATACTGACCGATTGTGATGTGGTTTTCACGTATAAAAAGCTTAGGTTTTGACTAGTAGTACTTTGTCGTGGTAGGCCTCTTACGCAAGAGTCCATCTTTGGAAGTACCACAGCTTTGTCAGATATTCAACCACCAAGCAGTAGTGTCTAAACATTTCTGTGTTTTGTTTTGAAGTGCAATGTTTCTAGCGAAATTACTGGGCAATGAGACTTAACAACCGATGTCTCAGGGTGACGACCAAGAAAAATGACCAAGCTAGCACAGCTAGACTTCAATAAAAATAAATAAAAAAAAGTTACAAGTAAAAGTTTTTTTTAATTACATATAGGTAGATTTACAAATTATCACTATCTTGTCCGATTTGGCTGAGGGTGGAGCACGCAGATCGAGAAAATACATAATTATTTACTTATGCCTTGAAAGATTGTAGTTTGGAATAAATAAAGAAGAAGGCAGGGAATTCCATTCCGGTTGTACGACTATTACATTAATTATGAAACTAAAACGCATTTACGATATACGCACAAATACTTGGCAGATATACGAATTTGTTTTTGAAGGGTGAAGGGATTAGATCGTGTAAACACAGCACAATACTTCCGCCATGGATGCTTAAAATTGACTGACTATCACTTCACTAGCGAATGTCATGGAGTACGTGAGCTGATTTTTCTACTTGGGTTAAACACTTAACTAAGCAACTTCAGAGTGACGAATACTTCACAAAAGTGAACACATAACAGCACTATATCAAATTGTACGACCTCTTCATACAGTTAGAAGAAGTACATAAGGCCCTTTCCGTTTAAAAATATCACATCATTAAACTTAAACTTATTAAATAATACACTGGATGGTACTAACTTCATTGTCGAAGGGATGAGCAACAAGTTATAGATTATACGTTTTTTTTAACTTTATTCATGTTAGTGCAATAAAAAGGTGCACTAAAATATATAACTTTTGACGTACACTTACATGTTTGTCATTGTAGACCACGGAAGTCATTATATTACTGATTTTGTATTCTACAAATATATAATGTAGGTACGAGCATATAATGATAACTGCATTATCTGCGTGAGTTTAGTAAGTTTTAAAATATGAACAACTAACACCCTTGATTTGGAATTATAACGGGACAAATCAACAATATATTTTTGTTTGCTAACTGTGTCCTGTAGCTTAATCCAAAAACAAAATCCAAAATACCAAATTTCATAAAACTTCGTTCAGGCGTTAGTTTTTTATCGATTGGTCGGCTTCTACTCCTCGAATTGAGATATCAAGTACAACAGATTTTAAGGAAAAAATATTTTCCAACCGTGAAAACCGCATTTTATTCGTTTTAGTAGTTTTTATGTGACGTGTGAACATACATACAGACACAACTAAAAAAAAAACTTGTTCAATGTGTATCTTCTTTGTACAGTTTTTTTTTGTTATATAATTCTTTATTATAAGATAGAAGATAAATATGCACACATATGCATAAAAACCGCTTTTTTTATTTTTGTAAGAAAATATGTACTTGCCAAAGTTTGAGCTCGCATTTCTACGGTTGGTCGTTAGTTTTCCAAAGTCACAGGCTCAAATTCTACCATAGTCATACTCGTAATAATCAATTTCAAATATTTGAAATCTATATATTGCTAATCTGTATGGAAAATCAGATTTTAACACTTATCCATTAAAACGATTTCGAAATAGTTTTAATACTAAATCCATAACAATCGTTACTCAACATAACCTCTGACCTCCTTTTCTTCGACAATGGAATAATATTAACAGGTATCACATTCCACGCGCGAGTAAATTGATAAATCTCGTCGTTAGCATATATTAATGTTCTTGTTTCTAAACAAACTCGTATTTGTACTTCATGATCAACATGATCAATATCTCCGAAATGTATCATGAAAAAGATAATTTATATAATTAAAATTTAGTTATTTGACAAGGTATTCCCATATGTAAAATTAAAATTGTTTCATTATATAAGTACGGAATACGGGACGATGAAGTGATAGATCTTCAATTATCATTTTTATTCTTGTAACCACCTGTGCCCACGGCATCGCACGCGTGGTCATTTATCTTCTAGGTATGTGCTATTCCAAGACATAAAATACCAATATACCAACATTAGATCAAAATTCCTTCAGCTGTTAAATTTTATTTATCGATTGCTCAGCTTCTATTCATCGGATTGAGATACCAAGGACCCTAGTTTTTAGTTCTAACCTTAAAACCACATCACAATCGGTCCAGTAGTTTTTATGTGTGTGCGAACAAACATGCTGACAAACAAACAGATACGATTTAAAAAAAAGTTATATTCTTCTTCAGTAGCTTATTTTAAGTATCCTAGACCATATTTTTTTATTTATCTTCTTTGTACAGACTTTTTTGTACATATTGCTTTATAGTATAGATTTTTATGGTATAGTATAGATTTATAATATAACAGTTATTAATAAAGAAGATAAATAAAATAAAGACGTAAACAAAAGGACTAAATAATTTTAATAACATCGATGATGAAATATCGATACGAAAATTGGATATATCTATATCGATATCTACAGGCACATCACTATTAAGCGGATGCGGTCAGCGCGGCGACCTTCACTCGTGCCCTTTCGAAGATGCGCAAGAGGCCTAGTCTGACATGACCAGACCATTCAAGGCATCTGTTATTTCATTCAATTGTGGGAAAATCTTGGGAGCTCAGAGAATTTTGGAAAACCAGTTCTTAGAGTTTGTCTATAAACATAGACAGCGCTTTAAAGGGAGTCTTAGATTTTTATCTTTAAAACTTGTTAATTCACAAAATTCGCCCTGTTAATTTTATTTGTACATGGTAACACTAAAAAGGAGGAGCAGGGGAAGGAATTTTATCTTCTGCTCTTATATTTTTTCTTACTTTATTTTTATTCTTTGCAGGCATTGATAAAATTCATAGTATTATGTCCTGTGAGAATGTATAACATATATTTACACAAGCCATAACTATTATTCCTATGCATATTTATTACTAACTTTGCTGACGAAGTCACGGGTGGGGACCCGCGACTTCCGGACTACAGTTTATCGCGAAAAAAGCATTATATTTTCTTCTAGGATATTAAAAACCAATGCAAAAGTACAGCACTAACGCTCTTGATGTTTTTTGACAGACTTGTTATTATTTCGTTTCCATGGCAACCGTTGGTTACAGCGAACATTTTCCAGATTTCCCGTGGAAACTTACAATTTTCCGGGATAAAAGTATCCTGTTTTATTCCAGAGTATAAGCCATCTCCATTCCAAATTTCATCAAAATCCGTCTAGCCGTTATCGCGTTAAAGCTCCCCAAACAAACAAACAAACAGACAAACAGACAACGTTTCACTTTTATATATTGGTATGGATTTATTATAATTACATAATCTACGATTAAAATAAAATCACATTCTAGGAACTTTTTAGAATTAATCGCATCGTCTTTTCATTAGAATATAATTTTAATATAATATATTTAAGATTTATTAATAAAAAAATAAAACATACAACTGTGGTAATAGGTATTGAGTTAAAATACAATAAGTTGATGTACAACCCCAGTATGTATCCGTGAGTTTAAAAATATCACAACATGATTAATGATAACATAAATAATGCGTTTACAATCAAATTTCATTGTAATAATCTTTAATTCATTAACAGCAATAGGTAAATAAATCTTCTGGTAAAGTTCGAACAGAATTATAAAACAGCATGTTAATTTTATTATTCAGGAAATTAGAAACAGTGACATTAAAACTTGTTAATTGTCATTAAAATGCATTTTGTTGTTCGACAAACTTCAGGGTGGGGTTTTGGGTCAGCGTTGCAAGATAAACACCAGTTTGCAAATATAACACAAGTGTTGAAAACTGAAACAGCATCTTAACCATGGTTAAACCCGTTTATGAAGTTATTATAACAGCTTATTCCCACTATAAAGAGGCATAAAATAAAGTTATAACTGAGCAAAAAGCTCTTGTCATGAGCTTATTATAACAAGCTATTTAATTAAACAAGGAAGCTTTTATCCTAAATCAGACGAAATCAATCATTTATTAGATCATTTCAAGTACTGTCGATTGGAATAGTTCAATAGAGAATACACAGACACGCATCTTCATTTAGAGTTATTTTTTTAGTGCTTGTTTCACTTTTATAAGTACATCGATTACTGACCAGGTGGAGTGACGATCTGCGGAAGGTGGTCTACAGAAAGAGCCGTAGTAAATCCGAGTTCATTGAGCCTATACCAGCAGAGAACGAGAACAGGCTAGCGATGTTGATAATGAAGTCTGGTTGGTGCATAAACATTATTTTTGTGTATCCGCTAACGATTTTCTACACAACATTACCAAAGTTAACACAAAATATTAATATCCGTTAAATGTGCCAATCATAGTTATCCATCACGTTTTTACCATATTTCTTACCAATATGGGTTTTAGTTAAGTACTTACCTTTAGATTTTTTGTTGATTGGCTTCACTAAACATCCGTTAATGCAGTGTATCCGGCAGGTAAGTAATGAAACGAATTATTCAATTACAAATATTGTTATTAAATTAATACGATATTCGTGGGAAATCGGTATTTGTAGTCGTTATGTCATTTACGTGTTTTACTCCGCTTAGTTTTTGATCTTTGTATTGATACTTAATTACATAATTGAGCTGGAATTGTATCGTCATCATCATCAATATCAGCTTAAATTAGTCCACCGCTTGACATATGCCCCTCCTGGTAAACGCCACTGAGCCTGATTCCAGTTCTTCTCGTCCAGTCCCTGCCAGCCGTTTTTTACTAGTCCTAACTCTACATTGCCAGCGGGTGCCACATTACTTTTACCTAAACGCGGTCCACTCTATAACTTGTTTTCCCCGCCAGTTGTTGGTTCTTCGAGAAGTGTGACCAGCCACTTAGCTGTTGGATCATCTAATTACGGATTTTGTCCTTTAAAAAAAAAATCGGTCATAGCTTTTTCCATAGCACGCTGAGTGACTTTAAACTTGTGGACCAGCATTATAATGAGTTTCCACGTTCCAGCTCCATAAATCATAACTGGCAGGACGTACACATTGAAGACAACTTTTAATATTATATCAGATGGTTGTTTCAACTTTATATATAACTAGTTGATGCCCGTGGCTTTGCACGTCATTTCTCTTGGTTAAAAGTAGTTTGCTATACCAGGACCTAAAATACAAATATACCAACATTTGATCAAAATTTCTTCAGCCGTCAAAAATATTTATATCGATTGCTTGGCTTCTACTCATCGGATTGAGATACCAAGTACCTTAGTTCTTAAGTCAAACCCTAAGCTATCCAACAGTGTAAATTGCATCGCAATCGGTCTTGTAGTTTTCATATGATGCGCAAACAAACATACAGACAACTAACAAACAGACACGATTTAAAAAAATATTATATGCTTGTTCACTAGCTTATTTTAATATACTTATTTTTCTATTGCTTTATTATATAGTATATAGATTTTTAAGTATATATATATATATATATATATATAAATAGATAATAGGAATTAAATGAATTTCTGCCATTTTTGGATTGGATTAATTACCTGTATGTACCATATGTGATTCAAACGGCCTAGGAGTGGAACGTTCTTCCCGTGTCAGTTTTTCCTAAAAGGGTATAATTTGGGAGTCTTTCAAAGCGAGAAAAAAGAGGTGTCTTCTAGAAAAGCTCGTCACATTTTAGACAGCATAACAGCGTAACATCAGGCGAGATAGAGCTCAAACGCAAGACTTCCAAAAACAAACTACAAAATGTAGGTGTCCACATTTAGGGTTACCCGTCTAACTTCTTGTTTACCACATTCAATACTTGTTTCATCCATAAAACGATCGCTCGATGCGCGAGTGTTAGGTGCATCAAATGAAATATTGAGCTAAGCGAATTGCTCATTGCATTGAAAAGTCAAGTGCGGAGCTTAGTTAACTACTACGAAATACCTAGTCAGGTCATACAGATCTATGCAAAAGCTAAAATGATCTGCCATTCTACGAAGCGTTGATGCTCCGCTGAGACAACACTCAATAGAATCTGTGGTAGGTATGCAATCTCATTATTCGTGTCTTCATTGGCATACTAGAATCGGAATGCACCTTTGTTTTCTCACAAAAGGACATTAGATTGTATCTGTATGTGGAATCCCATTTTTCTGAAACCAATTGGGGCCTGTTTCACTATCATTACAAACATTGTAACATTACTGGAATCCAGGCATACTGTTAAAGAATGAAGGAGAGCAAAAGGGCACTATTTTGTAAGAGTAATAAATATCGCTTTGAAATTATAGGAAACAGGAATACATCATTTTAATCGTTAACTAATCTCTTGCAATGTGTAACTAATCACTAGAAATGGAAAGATATTGCAAGAGCAGCAAAACCACAGAATAATAACACAAAATATGGGACTATTTACAAAATACATATCTAATTAGTTTATACAACATTTCCCAACCAGCATGACTTTGCTTTGCCAATGATTTAAGCAGTTGAGGTCTGAAGCAAAGGTATTTATAGATCGCGTCATGTAAAAAGAACGCTGGAAGAAAGTGGAGGGGGTGTGTTTGTGCATGGGTACACTCGCGCACAAAAGTACTAGGCATATTGTATTAAATAATTATTAATTAGCCTTCCGCTACCAAATGGACCACCAAATATATAGAATAAGCCACCAAATAGACCGATAAATTGACTTATGTGCAACCTAACCACCAGCGTTATTTTTACATGACGCGACCTATACTTATGTCGTATCTTAAATCCAAAGTAGCTAATCTAAAGTTTTCTCAAGGTATACCAAAGTACTAATAATGACAATAATAGTTATTAGAAATACGATAGTATAATAATAAATAATAATTGGGGGAATTTATTTACAAGATAAAACGAACAAAAAACAAAAGTTCATTTTAAAATATAAATAAAAAAAAACAAAAAAAACTTAACTATTTACACAAAACTATCTAAAAGTCCTTCGGAGGAAGGGACAGTGCCCAGAATGCTGGCTGCATTGCCACGCTGTATTGCATTACTAATTTTTTGGCCTATATAGGAGCCAGCATTCTGATCGCATGTCACTTCCACTAAACGTTTTGCCAAGTCCCTGTAAATTTCGTGGCCACCTGGCCCCCACTGACCCAAAGTTTCAACCCCAAACGGCACAAACATGTAACCCCGGTCTAGGTTCCCATATTTGCGCCGCTTGAGGTTTTCTGCTTTGGTTGCAGCGCCGCCAGCCTGAATTGTTGTCTCTGGAAGATGAGACGGCGCCAAGGTATCGACACAAGTTGCATCCCAAACTAAAGGCCGTCCCATCTTCCAAGGAATTAAAGTCATACCATCAGGCCTCTTACCGTCGTCCCGCATCAGGCCGTTTGGTTCTAAGATTGACGGAACGCCGGCACTGACAAAGGCCCGACGGATGACTTCATTCAAACTGGCGTGTCGAGGAATCCTCCCTGCGCTTCTGTAGCAAGATAGTCCGTGATAATAATTTATATTATAAATATGATATTAAACGTACCTTGGTATACTACGAAAAAACTTTTGAGTGTATCTCTTAACAAACCTATGTCATATACTAGCACCAACTTAGAATTGTTATTTGTACGTGTATCAAGTAATGTAAATTTGTGTTTAGTCAACTTGTTATTTTTGTGAAACAAGCTCTCGATTCTTAAGAACCGGAGTGTAGCTATAATTCTTATTCTTGTCTTTATTCTATGTGGATCCATGTAGGTGTATAAATAAAATTAATACAAAATACTCGTATATGAAAATAGAACATTAGAACTTGAAATAATTTAGAAGGCAAAGGCGAAATGGTGGAATAGTTTTATTATAAGGCTAGAAATTATGCCTTGTCAACAAGTCATTGACGTGTTATTGTACCTATTAGTGGTTGTTGAAATGTTGTCATTTTTTATAGATTCTAGCTCAGAATTTCAGAATGTGCTGAAGATTCGTCATTAAACTTGGGCAGCTATAACAGGTACAAGACAAGTTCAATAAGTAAAGCCTATGAAACTCTTGCGATAAAGAAGAATCGATTGATACCTCGCTGGTAAAAATCGGACCAAGTTTTTAGTTTGAATCCATAACCATTCCTTTGCTTCGCCGTACTCGGGTAAAAAATAGATATTGTCACTCTATAAATGAAGAAGAATTGATTGATACCTCGTTTATCAAAATCAAACAATAGGGGCGACGTTATATTGGAACATCCATATTCCTACAAATATATGTACATAGAATGTTAAACTCATTTCATTACCCTTCCCTTACTTCGCCGTAGTCGGGTAAAAAGGGTGGGTGTCATAGAAAATACTTATAATAGACTTGACTCATAGGTAACAAAGTCCTGTACATTAAAACCTCTGGGTGGGTTGACCTGTGTCAAATGAGGTATGACCGAGTTTGAAAGGCCTCCCAAGGGCTTCTGACGTAGCTTGTTATCAATTGACCGTGTCGACGGCTTAACGTGCCGTACGAATCACAAGCTTAAAAGTTATCGCTGTGTGGCCCAGGATCGTACCTGGTGTCAACTGAATGCAAAGAACAACACCTGTTATTGTGCTCTAAGATAGGCTGTGGACCTGAGTCTGAGGCCTTTGAAAATTCAAGAATCCTTCTCGTCAGATGAATCTCACCAACAAAAAAAAAAGTTCACATCGAGCGTTCGAACAGACTCAGCTGTCTGAAAACATCAGAGGTTTTATTTCAGATCAATACAATTTTTGGATCGTTCGTGTGAAGCATCAAAAACAAAATGTGACTGATTTAAGAATCTCGTCATTTTTTAAGTCGATCGCGCTGCGATCACAAGGGGAAAAAATAATATAAAAATGACCCATAACCGGGTAGACGTGTTCTTGCGTGGAGACCGTGACTCGGCAAAAGTAATGACGCCCTCTGGCTAGGTGGAGTGACGATACACGCAAGATGGCTGGCGGGGCGTTCGGGAAGTTAGAGCCGAAGATCGTGCTCCGGGGCGTGCTTTGGGAGAGGCCTATGTCCAGCAGTGGACTGAGACTGGCTGATAATGGTGATGAAAAGGGCTATGTAACAGTAGAATAATGATTAGTTGGTAAGATGCAGAAACCTCTTGAGTACGTGCTTGTAAGGTCAACGTTTAGTTGTGCTCAATTTACCTCACTTCTAAACATATTGAAATAGTTCACATCAAACAACATCCCGCGGATTCATGTTTCGAAATAGTCAACTAAGTTTTCGTTTGCATTGTTTAGAAACCGACTACATATAAGTTAGCGGTTGGACGATAATTGAAAACGCATTGGCTTCGAGATTGTATCGTCGTGTAAAAAACATTGCCCAATTCGCGGTCTGTCTTTCTGCCTATAATTTCATTGTCTGGGGAACAATCGGGCTGTCGGAACTAGTCGATTTTGATCGTAATCTTTCCCAAGTATGGCTGTTTTGTATTGAGACTGTTTATAAAGAAATTATGTAGGTGAGGGAAAGGAAAAGACGTTAACCATGTCCAAAGAGACCATGTCAGAGGCCCTCGAGCGGTTTGACAAACTCTGACACCAGAGGCCAGTACTTCCTCATATGACAACCAAGCAAGGAAGGGAAATGAAAATATTTTCTTAGTGTCTAGTACGAGCCGAGTAATGTATACTTTCACGTAACCCAAAAAATTTAGTTGTGCTAAGGTTAGAATTGATAAGAGACAAACATTACGTCAAGTGCCTGTCACAATGTTAAGTTTCACAAAACTGTGCAATGCACTTAGCTCTAGCTCTAGTGAAGTGCAGCTGTGCCTAACAACTCAAGTCAACAAAAAACGATAAATATCAAGTTGCTGAGTTGGTTGGTTATGATCGGTGACCGCGCCGGCGACGCTGGTGGTTTGGAAACAAACTATGCATAATAAAAATAAATAATTAAATTAATAAAAAACGCGACTGAAATGTCAAAAACAAGAGATAAATGAAATTGACATTACTGTCTGGACCGTTCTGTGGAAAACTTAATCTAAGAGGTTGTTCAGCGATTATAAGTAAATCGATTGGAGGGTTGTCAGTTGATATAAAATATGGGTATACAAATTAGAATTTAAATTTTCTAGGTGCGATGTCAAATATGTAATTTATACATAATTCAGGTTTGTACATATTTTTTTCTATATGTATTTTGAGTTAAAAGTCAAAATAAGGAGAAAAACCGGCCAAGTGCGGTCAGACACGCGCACCGAAGGTTCCGTACAAACTTCATCACCAGCCTATATTTGTCCACTGCTGGACGTAGGCCTCTCCTAATGCACGCCACTGAGCTCGGTCTTCAGCTCTCCTCATCCATTTTCTTCCAGCCGCTTGCTTATTCTTAGAGCAATGTCGGTTACCTTGGTTCTCTGTCGGATATCTATATATACTTATAATAAAACTGTAACGGGTCCAATTCTCTAGTAGAAGATATTTTGAATATTTTGATATTTTTTTATCCCGAAAATATAAAGAATTCCTGCGGGATAATGTCCCAAATTCTGTAAATTGAATATATTTGGTAATTTTTTTTGGAGGCCGTTCTATATTCAACACTAACGCTAAAACTGTTTTTTTTCTGTCTGTCCATCTGTTTGTCTGTACCTTGGCAGCGCATCATGCCGAAAATACTCAATGAATTCAAATGAAATTTGGTATGATTTGAGTTCATACTTTGAGGTAGGATACTGGATACTTTTCACCCTGAAAAATTAAAGGGTTCCTACAGGATAGGGGTGGAAAATTATTTACGCGTAGCACGCTGAAACTATTGGACAGATGTTGATGCAACTTGGCACAGACATAGTTTATAAGATGGGTGAAAATTATGGATACATTTTGTCCCGAAAAAATAAAGGGTTCCTGTGGGATATGGGTCCAAAATCTGTACATTAAAGATATAGTGTTTTTTTTGGAAGTTACTCTATTTTTGATAATGAAGCCAAAACTGTGTTTTTCATTTTTGTCTGTATGTCTGTCAGTCTGTATCTTAGCCGCGCATCACGCCGCCGGAACTACTGGGTGAATTCAAATGAAACTTGGTATGATTTGAGTTCATACTACGAGGTAGGACATAGGATACTTTACATCTCGAAAAATTTATGGGTTTGCGCAGGATAGGGGTTGAAACTTATTTAAAAGAACACATACCACGCTGAAACAAATGGACGGGTTTTGATGAAGCAGAAGAAGAAAATAAATTATTATTTATTATTAATTAATTATTATTATTAATTATTTATTTTTTGGAGGTTACTCTATATTCGATAATGAAGCCTATGTATTTTTTTTTCATTTTTGTCTGTATATCTGTCTGTATCTTGGCCACGCATTACGCCGCCGGAACTACAGGCTGAATTCAAATGAAACTTGGTATGATTGGAGTTCATACTACGTGGTTGGACATAGGATACTTTACATCCCGAAAAAATAATGGGTTTTCGCAGTATAGGGGTTGAAACTTATTTAAAAGAACACGTACCACGCTGAAACTAACGGACGGGTTTTGATGCAACTTGACACCGTCTTAAGTTATATGATGGGTTAAAATTGAGGATAACTTTTATCCCGAAAAAGTAAAGGGTTTCTGCGGGATATGGGTCCAAAGTTATGCTAATATTGAAGTAATAAATAATATTTTTTGGATGGTTCTCTATATTCGATACTGAAGCCATAACTGTATATATTTATTTTTGTCTGTCTGTCTGTCTGAGATCTTAACCGCGTATCGCACCGAAACCACTGAATGAATTCAAATGAAACTTGGTATGATTTGAGTCCATACTACGAGGTAAAACATTGGATACTTTTCATCCCGAAAAATTAAAGGGTATCCGCATGAAAATGGGGTTGAAAGTTATTAAAAAGAACACGTATCACGCCGAAACTACTGGACGGTTTTTTTCATGCAAATTGACACAGTTATATATCTATTGGGTGCTTAAAAAAAGGTATTGAACAAGTTTTTTTTTATCGTGTCTGTTTGTCTGTATGTTTGTTTGTTCACGCATCACGTAAAAACTACTGGACCGATTGCAATGCGGTTTTCATTGTTAGATAGCATAGGATTTGATTTAAAAACTGGTGTTATTGATATTTCAATCCGGTGAGTTAGAAGCCGAGCAATTAATAAAAGTATTTTTGACTGCTGAAGAAATTTTGATCAAATGGTGGTATATTGGTCCTGGAATAGCACATTACGGTACTTTGAACCTAAAGAAAAGACGACGCGTGCAAAGCCGCGGGTACAGCTAGTCTTCAATACGAATCTTACTTTTCAGAGAAACACTAAGCATAGCTCTCTCCATGAGAGTGCATTTGTGAATTATGAGAAGGCTTTGACTCTGTTGAAACCTGGGAGGTTCTGGAGTCTTTGCAGCAATGTCAAGTTAACTGGCGATACATCGATTTGCTGAGATTTTGATATGATGCCGTGACTATGAGTGACCAAGTACAAAACCAGCAGTCTAAACATATCCAAATGCGCAGGGGAGTGAGACAGAAGGTTGTTATATCCCCGAAACTGTTCACTAATGCCCTGGAAGTTTTTTTTAAGATGCTTCATCGGAAAGGAATGGACATTAATATCAATTATCAATTATCAATAATTGTGTGGAAAATAAACATTACTTTTAATATAATCGCATTTTATTTAATTCAACTACATAGACGTAATAAATGTTAGCCTAACATTATATCATAATTAAGCAAAACCGAACTTTCACTAAAGAAAATAAATCGTTCATTCATAGTTCATTCAATCTTGCTCTCAAGTTCTGGTTCGTGACATAGCATCTTGAGATGCGACTCTTGAAAGCGACATAATCTGAGATGCTCTTATATGTCTTTATTATTCAGCGATGACCTTAAGATGCTGATCACAACTTGAGAGAGTATCAGTTGATATCGCACTTGAGAGTTCCACCAAGAGCGATTTATTAATACGGGCCTTAACAACCAATATCTCAGGGTAGCGAGAGCAGTGCAGTGACGCGCAATCAAAGATCTAGATAGCACTGCAACTGTTATGGACAGGGGTGACGCTAACCATCAGGCGAGCGACCTGCCCGTCTTGTCATTCATTGTAATAAAAAAGCTATTTCTCAGGCCCCCTCGATCACTACCAAAAATAGCGGGGGTGTTAAGTCAGACCCTAGTAATCAATGGCAACTGTCCAAGCCGAGGTTCGTACCCCCTGGGTGCCCTTGAGCAAGTCGCCAAAACTTAACTTTGGCGTGCGCCTTCTGCGTCACGCGTTGCGGTATAGCGCTTTCGCGCCCGCCCTACCGCCTGATAACGCTGTAGTGATCAGTTATAGACCAACAGCATAAATCCATTCTAAAAAAAAGTTATATGTTCGATTATACGTTGTTTTTTTTTTTTTTTTTCTACATGATTTGTTAATTTCTCCGGATTCCTGAGAAAAATAATTTTGACAAACAGGCAGACGGACGGACCACTAAGTAATCCTAAAAGGGTTCCTTTTTCATTTTGAGGTACGGATTCCTATAAATAACACATCGAACATGGTATATCGTGTCAGCTCAGGGTGAATCACAAGTATTACAAATAATAGTAATAACACAATTATTATTTGACAAAATAATAGCACGTCTACAGATCTGTCATGAGCATGACATTCACATAATAATAGATATATATCAGTAACGGATTACAAACAGCACCGAAGATGGTCGACAATCGCTGCTTTGACCTATGAAGTGATGTAACTGTAACCACTTATAAGTTTTACTATTTTGTAAATTGATATATTATTACTGACTGTATCTTAAAAGATTGTAAAATAAATCTTGTATTAAAATAAACCTTGAAGCCTGTTAGTATTTATAGATCGGCTCAGGATAAAACCTCCAACACACTTTGGATAGCGTGAGAATGTAGTCGAGGAATCAGAATCGAACTCCTCTTTCACGACAGCAACAATGAAATTCTTTAATAATTTGAACTCGATCCAAAATCTATTCTCTAGCTTCTTTACGACTGAAACACTCCAAATTAAATCAAAATAGGCAAATCAAATCACTCTGATTAAAATGAAAGAAAGCTATTTGTTGCTCACATGGTGCGCTGGCGCCTCTCTTTATTACAAGCTGGCAACAAGGTGACGCTCCGCTAGAATGTTTTTTTTTTACTATTATATTTTGATTATTAGTTAGCTCTCATATTCGTTGTCAATTTGAAGACTCGCCGCTAAATCGATTAATTACGTTTATTTATGTTTAGTATTTCATTTAATACTATCAGCGTTTCTTTTAGCTTTGGTAATGATGCACCGCACCACCGACCGGTAACTATCAAATGCATGTGATCTTTTCCATTCAAAGGATGCCTTGAAGATATTTGTCGTGAACTGCGATATTAGAAAGTAAAATCATTGAATTTGCTTTGGGTTTTCTTCTGGAGCCGGGAATGTCGCGAACTGCGATATTAGAAAGTAAATTCATTGATTTTGCTTTGGGTTTTCTTCTGGAACCGGGAATGTCGCGAACTGCGATATTAGAAAATAAAATAATTGAATTTGCTTTAGATTTTCTTCTCGAGCCGGGAATGTCGCGAACTGCGATATCAGAAAATAAAATAATTGAATTTGTTTTGGGTTTTCTTCTCGAGCCGGGAATGTCACGAACTGCGATATTAGAAAATAAAATAATTGAATTTGCTTTGGGTTTTCTTCTCGAGCCGGGAATGTCGCGAACTGCGATATTAGGAAATAAAATAATTGAATTTGCTTTGGGTTTTCTTCTGGAGATGGGCATATCGCGAATTGCAAATTTAGAACAACATTGTACCTTTCAGGAATGAAAAATGGAAGTTACCCACAAAAAGAACATGATTTGACTTCCTGCGGAAAGAAGGCATGAAAAGTTTGCCTCGTGACGGTAGACAGACAAGAAAGCGTGAAAAAGGGGACATGAGCGTTTTAGCGGTGCTGATGGCCGGGTAGTTGTGACTGGGAATGTAGAAGGGTTTAAACTGTAAACTAGTGAAATATGACTGTATGTGCAGTGTAAGTGTACTTTATTTTACTTTACTTTAATAGTTGCAATTGGAACATTGGACTACAGTTCTTACTTAACTTGAATAATATAAAATTTTGTAAGAAGATTGAATGACTATTGTACCAATAGTCATTCAATCTTCTTACAAAATTTGGTGGTGGTGGTTTATCCGCGTAGATGATGATGATGATGATGATGATGATGATGAAAAGTTTCCTATGTGTTAATCCAGGAGCTATAAGCTATCCTTGTACCAAATTTCATCTAATTCGCTTCAGCTGCTTGAGCATGAAGAAGTAAATGATGACGATGATGTTGAAAAATATCCTATTTGTTAATCCAGGATATATATATCAGCTATCCCGGTACCAAATTTCATCTAATTCACTTCAGCCATTTGAGCATGAAGGAGTAAATGGAGTAATTATATATATATATATATATATATATATATATATATATATATATATATATAATTACTATATATTATTATATATATATATATATACAACAAACTTTAATATATTTATTTACAATACATAAATATGTTCTATTTGAGTAAAGTAAAATATCTAAGTAAATATGAAACTTTAAATTTATATTACTACTAGCTGCGCCCCGCGATTGATGATTGATGATGATGATGATGAAAAGTAGCCTACGTGTTAATCCAGAATATAAGCTATCTTAGTACAAATTTTCACCCAAACTGGTTCAGCCGTTTCAGCATGAAGAAGTAAATGAAGACAATGTTGATGAAAACTATCCTATGTGTTAAACCAGGATATTTCTAAGCTATCCTGGTATCAAATTTTATCCAAATCGGTTCAGCCGTTTGAGCGTGAAAGAGTAACAAACATACATACAAACTTTAATATATTTATTTACAAAACATAAATATCTTCTTATTTTTATTTATTCTTAAATAGTACCTCAGTATATTTTTTCCGCTCCCTATGGGCTTTAGCTGAAAACCAACGCTGCGTGCCTTCGGTAAACAGCCTAATGCTGAGATAAGGCCCATTCAGCACCACTTTTACTAACTACTTTTGATATTTTCTTTGTTCTTCCTTTTCTTTTTACCAGACTGCGCAACGCAAAAGGCCTTTTAATGTGTTTATCAGCCTATATATGTATGTATGTATGTATGTATGTATGTATGTCAGTTCCTTTGTGGCACTATATATACCCCCTAGGTATACGTGGTCCGACTAGTCCGCTCGAACGGACGACGTGAACTTTTTTTTCATGTTGGTCCAATTACAAAACGAGTGAACCGATTTTGATGATTTTTACGTTACATAATCAATTTGTTTTAATCTTTTGAGTGCTACTAAAGACATAACATTAATCAAAATTCAATATGGCGACAACGAGATGCCATATTGTGATAAATAAAAAAATTAAAGTCAACAAACTAGAAATCTCAAGAGGGGTATCATTGAATGGGTATTTGAAAATAATCTTTAGGCATCTCTTATTTCATTTCGAATGAACATTTAGGATTCATAATAATTTAAAGTTGGTTAGTAACCATCTCACTAATTATCATAAATATAAACTAAAAAGATAAAAATAAAAATAAATTAATATAAAAAACAAAAAACCCGACTGCGAAAACAAAACTAAAATGAGGCATTTTTATTTACTTAACTCCTTCATTATTGTAATTATTTGTGTCTTTTTTTGAGTGTTGAATAAATGTATTTTCTTTCTTTCTTTCTCTTACTTAGAAGTGAGTTCTTTTAACGGCTTCAAGGGATTGTCGACTTCAATATAATAAATTATTTACCCAAATAATAATAAATTTACGCATTGCTGAGAAAAAGGGTCACGACAGACAGGCAGACAGACAGACTGATGGATGGACAACGAAATGATTCTACATAAGGGTAGGTACCTTTTTTTCGTTTTGAGGTACGAAACCCTAAAAGTTGTTTTGTTGGTCTGATCGTTCTGACCAATTAAAATACGGTTTTCACTGTGGGATAGCCTAGAATTTGACTTAAAATGGTATACTTTACATCTAATTGCAATGAGAAGAATCCGAGAAAACCACAATGAAACTATTTGAGGGATGATTACGTGCGTAAGTATATTGTACTTTATAGGTGTCGGGTGCGGGGCGAGATTGCGGTCATTGTTGAGATCAAAGATTGTTTGAAATGTTAATTTATTATTAAAATCCTATGTTTAATGTTGATGTTCGAGGCACCCGGTTGACGCGATAACCAACTGTGCACTGAGGCTAAAAAGCCTATAATTGGGTGAACGCGTCACGCGAGTAATGCCGACTCAGATGTTCGGGCAATGCACCGGCCAATAGGTAATTTTGGTCCTTGAAAAAACATAAAAGAAACTACTTTGTTCCCAGAAAAATATTCACGGGGCCAAAGCCGCTGAGCGCAGCTAGTTTCACACATTTTCATTTTGACGTATGTTGATTTCCACACGTCGTAAGTGCAGATTAAAATCAAATTATCATTACAATTTATGCAAGGACGGTTCACGGCCATGTCAGTTGAAGTACCTGTTTAGTTTAGCGAACTTGCGGCTTACCGCAGTTTAAGCTTTATAAATCCGGCTAGACATTTAGTAAATTAACTTAATTTATGTTTTAATCATTTGTGTCTCTTATTTCTTGTGTCTGTAAAGATAAGAAATATCCTTGGTACATATCGCTTCTAATATCAAATTTAGATAAAATGCATTATCACATTATCACAGTGAAAATGTGACGTTGTTTATTTTGTATTTTTTCTCAGTGTTTTTTGAACGTCAATGTACTACTGGTGGAATATTAACTATTAGGTGCTCGTTAAGGTGCTCAAATGTAGGCAAATGACATAAACGCGAAAAACTAACCATTTCGTGTTCTCTCAAAATTCCCTAGGAAGTTTTAGTAAAGCGTCCACTGGGCTTCTGAAATAATGCCTATTTCTAGGTGACATTAAGGTGCTCTTTTTACATGACTGCCCAAAAAAGGAGTGTAATGTTTTCAGGGTTCATGTATGTTTGTATGTATGTACTCGTATGTGACTTTCTTTATTCCACCATAACTTTTAAATGTCTGAACAGATTTTTGTATGTATTGTTAGAATCATTACATCATCCCGAGAAACATTTGCCACATATAATTTTGAAAAAAAAAATACAATTTTATGTCGGCTCGAAAACAAAAGCAAATGCGAAAAATATTCGAATTTTACATATGGGTGTCCAATTGAAGGCGTTGATGAGTGTCAAATTGAAGGCGTTGATGTGTCAAATTGAAGGCGTTGACATTCGAACAATATATAATTTATTGGCTTAAGTTTGTTTTTTGGAAGGGCAGGGGTGTTTTTTAATTTTCTAATTTATGTCTTGTTGCTACAGTGTCCTCTTAATTAATTAAATAAGCCAAAACTAAAATCAGGATACTATTTCAAAACACTTCTAGTCATCAAAAGGAAAGTGTTGACGGTTGCAAACGACCTTACATTAATTATCGTATTCGTTTATGTAATCGAAGTACTTCCTTGTCAATAATACTTCAATAAAAATTCATTTGTTTCAGATAATAAAATTCATAATAAAATAAAACGCAAATTAAAAATAAAATTAATAGAATTAATAGAAAATCAATTATTATAAGAGGCATTCTGTTTTTAATAAAGTTTACATCTAATAAATAATTGAGTGATGTTTCAAAATTCTCTGGGCAGTTTTAGTGAAGCGCCTGCTGGGCGCTTTTTCGCTATACCCCACGAAATTCCTTACAGAAAACGTGTGACTTCATTACGACAATTCGTGCAATTTTACGAAGATATCGTAACGAGGACGCGTTACGATATCTGAATAGTCATATATAGCGACTAATGACCCTGTACTTTACTTTGAATCGTAATTTTGACTGTGATTTGATTAGACTTTTGACTACCTAACTGGGACTCATTTACATATCAACGGTATTCTGAGTCAGAGCTGGAACTCGACATTATGACTTTTTTTTTTTAAACTTGCTACTGGTTAGTTATATTACAAAATAATATAGTCTGTGCTAATGTCCTACCTCTATGGTTATATATACATATACTATATTATTTTGTGTTATATTGTACTCTAGACTACTACCAAAATTCTAGAATCTATGCTCTAGACATGCTGTAGACAGGCTGTTGACGAACATCGCAATTAGCGCATTTGATTATCGCTATTTTGGCGCTGTTAGCAGTAGTTTGGCAGTAGTGAGCGTCCACGGAACTCACTTACTTGTACTATTATTTATTGTCACTAACGCCAGGGGTGCGTTTAAGTCAATTATCCAATATAAAATTTAAACTGACTAAACTTCAAACACCCCGTTAAAGCACACCGCGAGGTGAAAAATTAAACCGACTAAAATTTAATCTGCCCGTTCACGGACTTCAACTGGTATAAGTTTTCGCCTGGCTAGGATAAATTATAGCGACCTTTTGAGGTCGCTAAATTTTAGTCTGCTGTCAGATTGTCAGCTGTTTGTCATTCAATGCGAGGTTAGATTTGATTTGTTGGTTGTTTTATTCGTAAATACTACCTATATTTATAATAAAGCAGTACAAAAAGTCTGCCCCGCGAATTTAATAAACAAAATGATCTAAGGGACCTATATTATGCTTCTGAACACGAAATTGCCATTATGTCAATTGAATTTGACAGCTCAACTTATGCCTCCGTTCACCGAACCCTCGCTAGTTAAATTTTATTCGGATAAAATTTCACCGTCTTACTTAAACGCACCCCAGGAGATGAAATAATGGCAATTATAGTTTCATGGAACCTCGGTGGGGGCGCTTTGAATCAGCACAAACGAAAGTATGGCAGAGCGAAACCATATAGATCAGAGCATTTAAGAAATAAAGTTTAGTCTATGGTAAACCACCCTGGTGTTATATTAATATCTGTAAACATGACACAGTAGCTAGTCATACGGAGCCAAACAAAAAAAAAATATAAAAAAAACTGACAGGACCATGAATCTGTAATAGTTCGTGCATAGGACATCCTTATGAAGTTTGCCTGTACTCATAGATAAACTTTTTATATGCTTGTACTCGTATGATTATAGAACAGTATTATGTTACGGTGTTACGACCATCTTGATAAAAATCAAACCATAATCAAATAGCAAGTATGTTACACCTTGTCAAGTAGATAATGGCAATCGTTGATGGAGCTTGCCATTGTCTTCCACATGGCAACATTACGAAACGATTCGTTGAACACAATAAAATGATTTATCATCGAGAATGTGGTGAAATGCAGGTTTGTAGGTAGATGAGCTTGTAACCTTTCGGCTGGCAACAGTTTGGATAATTTTATGTTAAGAAATTAATTATTTTTCTTTATTATGGAAATTTAGCAGTGATGGATGAGTGATGTTTATCAACACAAGGCAATATTTATAGTATGGTAATTATTTGGCGCCTCAATGCAGATGAGTTTGAGTTTGGCTCACTTTGGAACTCCAAGTTATGGCATTTTTCAAAGCTTTTATTTAACTTCACTTGTATGTATGTATGTATCTATGTATATTTCTGTCAGTTCTGGAATCTTGCAATTCAAATTTGTAGCACTTCCCGATTAGCTATCCTGCTGAAACTTTCAGAGTAGCTCACAAATCGAAGACAATGCAAAAAAAAACTAAAGAATGTATAAAGTTACAAAGCAATAAAAATAAAAAGAATACTTAAAAATATAAAAAGAGACAATGCATATAAAAAAATATTGAGCTATAAAAAATGACAATTCATTAAAAAAACATCTGTTTTTTTTATTTAATTGTTAAATTATACTTATTTATCATTTAAATGTTATATTGTTTTGTAATTTTAGTTCCTTAAAAACAATTGTATCATAGAGGAAGGAGGTTCCCAAGATACAGGTTAACCTAGTATGGGGACAAATGAGTGTCATGATTTTGTAACTGGACTTAATTAAATAAAACTTGATTATTATTATTTTTATTATAGATCTGATTCAAAATGAAGATTAGGTTCAAGCTCGTCAGGCGTGACTGCATAAATTAGGTGCAACGCACCTATTTGGCCGTAGTCACAATCGTATTTTTTTGTAGCGCACATGTAGCAATTTTATTATTCTTATCTCATTTGCGCTATCTGCGTCTCTCTTGCTTTGGTGTTGATGCACATGAAGCGCGACATTAAAAATGTAGCCATGCGGTTTGTTTTAATGTATCTTGTCCAGTTATTGTTTATCTACGTGATATTATAGCGTGCTTTATCTTCGCCCCTTTCACTAGTTCTATGATTTTTTTCATTACAAGGAGCTGTTTGTAGGATAATCTACTAAAGATCTTAAAAAAACGAGCATGTTTGATGAGAATAATAATAATATACCTAAGTTATGTACGATCCTGTTGTTACATAGGTGACCGGTTAAACAGGTGCCAGTTCGTCACTTGTACACACCTTTTTGGCAAGTTACTAAAGGAAATGCCTGGCACATGAGACGCGCAGACGCCGATGGGCAGCGCTGACTCTTCTCAAGTAGGTCAATATAATCGATACGCTCTTTGGCACTGTGAGAATCCTTTAATTGAAGTGTATTTTTTTTACATGAAACTAGTGCGTATTGAACACGCGTGGAGAGGTTCCCGTACTATGAATAAATAATCAAATTCAAATTGTCTGTCTGTCTGAATTCTGTCTTGTTTTTAGGTTTCCGTACCTCAGAACAACGAACCTTTGGCTTCGGACCAGTTATACCATTAAATTGTTACATTAATGGTACAAATGGTACTAAATTGCCCCATTTATACCTGTAATTGTACAGGTGGTACTAGTTAATACCAGTTATGCCATTGGAAAATAAGGTCATGGTATAAATGGTATTTACTTGTCCCACCTAGTAGTTTTATTGCAATAATGGTATAATGTAATGTTATAAATGGTCTCAACCTGTTCCACTTATACCATTAAGAGTATAGGTGGAACAAGTTAAATGTCTGTGATGCCGAGGGAGGGCGTAAATACTCGTGGCTGGATGACAGGGTAGCCTTGACGCGGAAATCCCTGACGTCAAGGCGGCTCTGGTGAACCTTCGGCGCTACTGTAATTGCGGCGCTGATACCCGTTCCTAACTTTGGCGCAGTGTTCCAGCAGCTGCGCGCTATAGAAAAGGAACAAGCCCGCCATCAAGAAGAACAGCTACGTGCCTTGCAAGAGGAGCAAGCACGTCGCCACGAAGAGCAAGCACGCATACAGAAATACAAGCACGCAGGCAGGAAGTTCAGTTGCGCGCGATGCAGGAAGATCAATCACAGCGGCTGGATAAACAACTGAGGACACCCTGCAGGAAGAGCAAATACGCCATCAGGAAGAACATTTATAAATCATGCAGACAGACATATTGTTGGCTGTAAGGGTGGGCAAAGGTGTCAAGCCGTGGAGAAACTGTCCGGATCAATTGTAAGAACAACATACACGCATCTCAACCATTGATGAGGATGTGAGGAAGATGAAGTTGAACGTCGGGGAGTGGAGAGAGTAGGGAGAGTGGAGAGAGAAGAGAGAGTGGAGAGAGAAGGGACAGTGGAGAGACAAGGTTGTGTGGATAGCCGGGTGAGAGAGTAGGGAGCCAAAGTCTCGAACCCTGAAATTTCGACAATTGGTTAAGATTACAATGAAGGAAGGTGGTATAAGCAAATTTTGTTGCTTCAGCCAAGATCTCGAACACTAGTACAGCTCCACAATCCTGTGCGATAAAAAGGGAAGTTCCAGAAATTACAAACAAGCTGAGAGATTCCTTATGAAGTGGTTAGAAGGATCAGTTACGTTGTTGCCTATAGGATAGGGCAGACACCAGGAATTCCTGCCAAGGTGGTACATTAGATAGATTAGCTCAGTACCACGTATTTAACGATGCTCGGGACGAGCATGTCTTGAGAGGGGATGGTGTGGCGACCCTCTGCTGAACGTTAAGTTATCGCTGGCCTATTTTCAAATATAGAAAATCCTCTTTATGTGCAAGATTGATTTAAAACCTGTAAAAAGGGGAATCGAATGTCAGAACAGAAAAACGACCGAAAGATGATGATAGTTCTTTTTCAACAATGATTCGATTTCGAGAAAAATATTGTTTAATTCAATGTTTATAATGCAATATTTCTATCAGTTATATTGAAGTTCAGCAGGAAGAGAAGTAAACTATCTCTTTTGCTACGCAAGTTGTTTCCTTCCAACCCTCACTGTACCCGCTTCCGTAACAATAAAATGTTTGCTTTTTTCACTGCTAAGAAAAAAAAACTTCTATGTCAACGCAATTCAAAGATACGGCCTTTTATGCCGTATTTTTTGTAACTCGCAAGAAAAAGGCTTTCCTTTGACCTAGGATCATGAAATTTGCAAAGCAATATCTTATCAAGTGAAGGGAAAAATCCGAAAACCATAAATATGTAGTTACATGAATATATTTTTTTACTTGCTTTCTGTACCGAGCGACCGCGACCTGTGACGATGTATGGGGACAACAAACAACACAGCAAGGTGGCCATGATGTGGAAGAAGACCAAGGGAGCTGTAGTATTAATACAGCTCGCGATATTTTTCTCATATGCAACAGAGCTGAGCCTATTTGAAAAAGAGGAACACAAAAAGAAGAGAGGAAGAGAGGTGAGAGCTGATTTACTCATATAATATTGAGAGATTTACCATGTTATTTTAAGACCATAGACTTTTTATAGGTAAGCCCTTTCATTTGATATGTCTCACAGTAAATTTTGCAAAACTTTTTTTATATTCTAACTTACCTGCAAAAGTGACCCCCATATTCAAAATTCATTTATTTACTCATCCGTGTTTGGGTTACAGAAATTCATGTGTACCAAATTTCAACTGAATCTGTCTAGTAGATTTTGAACAAATTGGCTGTGACAGATGGACAGACAGACAGACACACGTGTGATCCTATAAAGGTTTGTTTTTTTTTTTCGGACGTACGGTACACTTAAAATATACCAAAACAAAATAAGCACTAACTTTCGCCCACGGGGATTTAAAATACATGTGTAAATCCCATATTTCTTGTCATAGCACTAGTCATGTATACAATTTACTTACTTTATATTATCATCCGCGACCGTACGTTCGTGCGTCCTTCGTGAGTTCTATAACCCTCGCGCACCAGCTTAGTAATCCTTAGTAGGTTAAGCCATAAAGGTAGTGCAAAAAATGACCAAAATTACGCATGATCAAATGCTGGTACTTTATTTGGCTCATCCAATTAGCATTGAAATTCGACGCGGAAATGCCTCCAACATGTTTGGTACGCTGGGAACTGGTAGTGGGCTAGAACACTTGATATTTTGTAACAAGACATAAGTTCAAAAACTAAAACCCGACTACAGTCGGGTAAAAAATTGCTGAATAAAGACGAATCGATTGACACCTCGCTTGCCAAAATCGGACCAATAGGGACGAAGCTATGGTGGAACATCCAAATACCCACATACATAGATAACTACCCATCCCTTGCTTTGCTGTAGTCGGGTTACAAACAAACCAACATTATTTTTCATCAGAAATGTGGTAAACTGCAGGTTTTTAAAGATTAAAGATGAGCTTTTAACCTTTTCTATAATTTGGATAATTTCAGGTTAAGAAATTAATAATTTTGCGTACAATAAAACATTTTAGTTTTTTAAGTGTCAGTCAGGCCAGGGCCAGGTCAGCTTAGAAGTTTTTGAAGTCGGGATATTTGTAAAGTTCTTCACTTGTTTTGATTTCTAGGTAGGTATTGTCTAATTTTACATCTATAAACTGTAATGTTTGTTTGTTTGTCGTAAGAGGTAGTGCTGGCCTCTGGTGTCAGAGTTTTTCAGGCTACCGAGAGCCTCAGACATGGCTTAACGTCTGTTATTAATCAATAACAGCCGGACTACGCTTCGGAGCGATGGCAAACCGCACAAAATGAAACAAAAAGTCATTGGTGCGAAGCTTAAGACTAAACCCGGTATCATTAGATACTAAGTTGCATTATTGAACCGTTAGGCTACCATCGCTCTACGCCATGAATTCACTGAGAAACAATGTTTCGGATACACAGTTTCTGATACATCAGGTAGATTTTTACAGGAACAATGTTTCGGAAATCAGCTGTACAGATGTTTATAATATGTTGCCGAGGAGGTCGTATTTTTGGATGCATTTACAGGCGATGTCTAGTCGAAAGAAAAGAAAAAGTTGGTAGTTAGATATTGCGCCACCCGATGATCTAATGGTTAGGAACTATTTGTTAAGAAGAGAAGACGTGATAAGTGAACAATACATAATATGCGTTTTGTTTCAAATATTACTAAAATAAAAAAAACACACGCCTTCTCCATGTAATCACGCGCGTCCACATTTGTATGCATCTGTTGCGAAACTGATATGTTTCTGTTCTCCCCATCACAACTGAGGAGCACAGAAACATGCTGTAAAACACGTAGTGTTTACCGAAACAAACTGATGTTTTTATTAAACAAAATGAATTGTTTCAGAAACAAGTATATTTTGTAACTTTCAAACTTCCCGATTTGAACACATAGTTATATAACATCGAGGTTAAATAAAAATTAAGTTTTCAGCGCGATTAAATCCTGTTTAAATATATAACTATAAGTATATTTTGTTTCTGAAACAGTGTTATTAAACAATATTTTCTTAGTGAATATAGTTTTATAAATAATATACAACATATAAACTTACAATAAATTAAGAAACTAGGAAACCATATCACGTAAAGCTGCGGGCACAGAATGCAAATAAGTATTTTAATTTATGTGTGTCTGTTAATATTCCATAGGCGTACCTGCAGCAACTAGGAAATAATTTTATTTCCAAGCAAAACTCAGTCTCGCGTGGAAAGTAGCATCAGTACCACATGCACTACTGTGAATGAACGTGTTTTTTTTTTGTTTGTATTTTGATGAACTGAAGTTATAGATCTAAGACTTGCTGCCTCGTCTGTGTTTATACCATAATACTCGTACAAGTGCTACGCTCAACGAAACAACTATAACAACCCTTACTAAAATGAGGTAAACGTTTTTGCGTAGGTACTATCGATCTAGCTTTTGTGTTCGGTTGTTTAGTACCTACTTGTTCATCGACTATTAAATGTATCGATGACGGTTTAACGGCGGAAGGCCCACCTACTCATTGCCGTTTTTGTCGTGTTGCATCTTATAATATGACCTTGAAGCGATGCGTCTACAAAAGAACCGTTTATAAAACTACAAAATTCATTTAAAAATAAAAAACGTATTTTAAAAAAATATTTACTTTACAGATTTAAAAACTGCTACTCTTATGGTTAATACAATTATATTAACTTAAATAATTTCTATGGATTTAAATGAACTTCTAACCTATTCACTTGCTTCCTAAAAAAATGTGTATCTGATGACTAGAAAGCACGTATTCGTGTTTATTGACCAGCTTGTGAAGTTACGAAGAATAATTTATCCAAAATAAAAATAAAAAACATATTGTTATATAAAAGAAACATGTTCAAGTCCCAAAACCATCCACGCCAAAGCTCTAGGCTTCACCCATTCATTGTTATCAACCAGCCCTATTCATGTGATAATAAAAAAATGCTAATAAAATTGACCTGAAATTATTTTCAAATATAATTTGTGCCAAACTCCCAAGGCCACCCCTAAAGCTCTAGGCTGTACCCGTTCATAGTTGTCTCCAAGCCCCATTCATGTGAAGTCATGACAAAAAATACCCTGCTTAGGCGGGGGCAAAATAATTTGGCATCAAGGGAAGGTTCCTTTTCTTTTGAAGATGCATTCCTAAAGAAACATCAAGTCTATTTGAAGAAAAAAGTAACTGCAGATTTTCAATTTCAAATTTTCAAAAAATAAACTCCTAAAAAAATTGATCTCAACAAGTTGATCTCAATCAACTTCATTTCCCACCAGGAAAAGTTTTTCCAAACTAAATTACTCAATCAAATCGTAAAATGTAAAAAAAACAGTATAGTTTTTTCCATATATTTTCTATGAAGTACATACACTTCACCGCACCGTTATGAAGTCCATGCAAATTTTCAATGCGAACAATTGCAACGAAACATTGTGGTTTCCATTTGATGTTACAAAACCTTTGATGGCCCATTAATTTGCCCCAAAAAGTATATATAAAAAAAGTCCCAATACCTTCCACCCCAAAGCTCTAAACTGCCCCCATTCATTGCTTTGAACAGTCATGTAAATTTACAAAAAACAATCTTACAATAAAAAAAATTATAATTTTGTAACTGGCAAGCCTTCTGTTATATATCAAACAATAACAATGTGTGTTCTAATCCACACCAATATATAAAAGTGAAACGTTGTCTGTTTGTTTGTTTGGGGAGCTTTTACGCTATAACGGCTTGAAGATAGCTTATACCCTGGAATAAAACATAGAATACTTTTTATCACTGAAAAATGGTAAATTTCCACCGGAATACATTGGTTTTTAATATCCTAGAAAAACATAGGATGCTTTTTCTCACGATAAACTGTAATCCGCGCGGAAGAAGTTGCGGGCGAAAGCAGTACAAAATAATGGTAACTACTACATTAAATAGGCAACCCACATGCCATTACAGGCTTATAGGTAGTCCAAATGTTCTAGTCCACTATCAGTTGGCAGCAGCCAGCAGCAGCCAGCAGCGCCAGCGTTGCCCAGCCCAGTTGCTGGCTGAGCAATGCTTGCGGCATTGCCCCGCTGAATTGCAATGCTAATACAATGAGCTAAAGCACCAGCACCACTAGGTACCAGCATTTTGGTCACGCGTCGTGTAGACCAGGCGCTCAGATAGTTTTTGAAAAAACGATGAGCTCCCGGTCCCGGCACCAAACGGATCAAATATCTAACCAATACCGAGGTTAGCATTATTATCGCCGCTTGAGCTGCTCTGCCGAAGTACCCACGGCGCCAGCCCTTGTCTGTGTCTCAGAAAGATTGATAACAACAATTGACCCCAATATAATTATTAAAAAAAAGTCAAAGTCCCAAGGCCATCTACCCCAAAGCTCTAGGCTGCACCCATTCATCGTTAGCCGGTAAAGCCATGCATATGATGTCACGATGAGCTTGCTGCAGCCAAAGGCTATATAAACACTTTCACTGCGCGAGCGCGCGAGTCTTGGGATGAGATGCGCAACGCACTCTGACCCCAGCGAGCGCGCGAAACGGACATTCCATTTTTGAATTATTTAAGTTTTATTTTTGTGTGAGTGACTTGGTGTCGTGACTTTTATATTTTTGTGCCAGGTGAGTTCTTTTTTTATTTCAATGTGTTTTATGTGATATATATAGGTCAAATTACGTAAATTTGCATGTATGATGTGTCTATGTTATTCCAGGAATTTAAAAATAGATTAAAATTGTATGGAATTCAACATAAAATCCAACTACTAACACAACTTCCATTACGGCGTCAAAAATATTAAATCAAAAAAATAAACATCGTAATTTTCATAATTTGAATCCATTAAGTTTTAACGTACGTTTGAATCATGATAAGAGGTCAATCGGCTTTCGGAAGCAACTTCCGCACTTTACGATGCTACTCTAACGAGACTTCCGCTGCTAACTTTACCAAAACAACCAAGATATAAAAAAACAAGCCTATGTACCTACATTGTTAGTTCCGAATCTACATAATTGAATGCATAGGCATGTATTATTATTGGAACACATAAAGAAACGCTTAACTATATATGCGGAGAGCGTGCGTGCAATACACGCGTTCAAAAGACATCAACGCGCGCTCCGTCGCATATTTTGTTCATAGACGATTATTACAAATTGAGGTTAAAAAATGCGTTCCATTTAGCCGTTCATTAGTTTTGTTTAATTTATAGTAATACTATAAAATTTACTACAAATAGATTATTAAGTCATTTATATCCCCAAGTATATAAGAAAGGTCTTATTACATTAAATATTGTCTGGTGTCAATTAGGGTAACAAGGATGTCATCTGTAAGGATTTGGCCGAAGGCTAAGCTCCTTGGAAGCGATATTGCGGATGTACTGAAAAAGATAAGTACATTAAACTCTTGAAATAGATTACCTACTGAGTCATTTTGTCCCACAGCCACGGGTATAAAAAGAGTCCTACAAATACATTAATATATTTTTTGTATCAATTAGCTCATTGATGTTTACAGGGATGTCAAATTTATAGAATTAGGCCGAGTTATGATAAGCCCCTTGAAAGCGAAATTATGGATGCACTCAGGTTACATAATTAAATCAAACGCCGCGTTAAAACGTAAGGTCTGTTACACGCTCCCCGTTCGTTTATTGTAATTAGTCCCTTTTCTCACTGGTGACTACTAAATATAAATGAATTTCCGTATTGTATATCACAAAGCGTGTGTATTTCAAGTATTTCAATGGTGTGAACTTTGCTACATTCTTATTACAAAGTTGAGGTTGGCAGCACCGGAAAATGTTTTTATGTTTCATGTTAATGGCTAAATTAAAAAACTAGACTTAGGAAGGAGCGTCTATTGATTTGAATTAACGAATCAATTAGTTGACCTAAAACCCTTTAAGCACCAATTTCTTATCACATTATTACAGACCGATAAAAAAGTAGTAACACAACTTTAGCTCTTCTTGCACAGCTCTATTGGTACGATCTCTCAGGTCAACTTGACCTAAAATGGACCTGAAAATCTTAGAGCTCCAATTTACTCACTCATATTTAAAATAAAAAGTCTCGTCTGCAGTATCTTGCAGAGCTAATGTAATGTGCTAAGTGCTAAGTGCGAAATTCCGATTTCCATCGTAATAATATTGTTATTATTATTAGTCATCAAAATTTGCTATATAGTTACCATTTCAACGGAAAATATAATAAATAAAAAACGTTACGAGAGCTAAATCTAAGAATAGATAAGAACGAACTGCCCCCTGTCATTCAGCGTTTATTGCATGAAAATATATGTACCTATACATAAGAGGGTCAACAAATTTGGTACTCGTGTGTTCTGTTCATGAATGAATGTCCATACTGCTTAATGAAGCTTAACATGACAAACAACAACAATATAAAAACAGTAAGGATACTGTGCTTGAGCGACTAGAATCAACCTCACGCACATTGACGTAAATAATACAAGGTAACTAGAAACTGTAGCTGGCCTAGTAGACTATGTTTAATTTCAGTTTAAGAGCAACATAATATGAATAATATGAATTTCTGTATTTACTTATTGTATCTGTAGTTAAAACGTTGCGTTCCGTAACTCATCGACAAATTAACTAATAATTATAGTAAAATCTGTAAAATTCTCGGGACGATTTTAAAAGAGGACGAGAGTTGGAGGGAGAAAAAAAATTGAGAGATAGGACAGCTTTTGGCCGAGACTAACTTCACAGGCGGGGCGAAATCTTACAGACTTCGCTGGCTTGACCACTTAGAAAGTATGAGAGGGGATCAGGCATTGATGGGCGCATACCTGGTAGAAAGGTACCGGGTACCGCTGGAAAGACGAGATGGAGAGGGGACCTGGGAAGACTCCAATCTGTTCCATAGTAACAAGATGCGCAGAACAAAAAATACTGTTTCTTCGTTCTGCGCAACTTGTTTGGACTTGTTTGGAATCAGGGCCAGTACTCATTTTAGGTCGCTGTACCAACCAAGTAAATTAACAACAATGGTAACATAATTATTTATAATAACATTTTAAAAAGTAGATAGTAAAGAGGTGTTTAGTTTCTACATACATTGAGCAATACTAAAAGGTCTAATAAGCGCGTCAATTGATCTCTTCCCAAACTTCCTTACTGTTTCATTTTTTATATATACTTTTCAATGTTATGTCGATCCAAAGATGAATATTATGCGGCATGTGCAGTCGACTTAAAAGCCTCTTGTGAAAGCATCTGCTAGGAAACGCACTTTGTAAATAGCTAATGAGCATATGTGCAATAGTCTGATGATTTGTAATTTGGGACACATTTGAGATTCTATACTATCATATGATGGCTATTAACAATACATAGCTAATGGATCTATGTCTGCAACAGGTGCTTAGTCTACCACTGATGTTGTTGTATATCGTATGAAGTAGTGCTGACACTGATGTTAGCTCTATTCTCACTTAACAAAAGGTAATTTATTAAATTTCTCCTAAAGTTCAAGCTTTTATTATTATTCAAGTATTTCCCGCTCTAAATTTAGGACTTAAGTTTAGTCTAACATAAATTCAATTGACTCGAAAATTTTATAAGTTTATATATAGAGTATTTTATTTATTTAATTTCCACCCGGACATAATAATATCCCACATTCTCAGTAAAATACTAAACATTTATTTTCTTTAATCTGTGCACTAAGAAGCAACTGTTATTACTTTTTTTTTCAAAAATATCTATATATTTTTTCCTAGTCATTAAAAATGGCTCGCGCCATACGGGGATATGTAAAGTAAAAAAGGTTGGACACCTTATTGATATAAAATATTGCCTATAATATTTATATAGAATTTTAATATTTTCTTATAGTAAAATCTTCTTCTTTTTTTATAGTTTTCTTGTAGTAGTATTTTTGGCATTCAAAATTAAAAGTTACACAAATTATAAACGAATTTTCACAAAATCAGATTTTCGGACGGAATATTTCAAAATACTTGCAAGGAAAAAGGTTTCTGTGAGCAGTTTATATGTTTTCTTCGACCTTCGCAGCATTGAGATGTTGAGAAACCAGCTTTCAGTTAGGTTCAAGGTTAACAGGGAAAGCTTTCCTAGGAGAACTAAGTAGCTTTGCTAGCTAGCTAATTGTATTGTAGCATTTATACTACAAGAAGAATAGATTGGAAAATACGACCTTTACTTTTCTACGGATCATGATCCATTAGACGTCCCTACTGAACAAGGCCTCCATAGCAAAGAAACTATTAAATTTGATAGCTTTGGGAGATATTTCTAAAGCTTTCGTTTAAGGAATGGACATTAAATATTACATTATTGAGTTAATGGGTAATAATTTAACCTACAATTACTATTTTCGTAACATATCAAGAGTAATCTTAACAAGTAAACGTTTATAACATCTGCACTACAGACCCATATTTCTAGACGATATGCGTAACAGTAATTGCCTGAGAAAATTCTATTGTTTTAAAAACTAACACAAAGTCATGCATTCCTACTTACGCATTGAGAACTAAACATGGACATAACACGAGTTCGTTTTTACGAGATCGGTGCAAATTAAATGTATCATTCAGCTATGATTAATTATTTGCTGATATTAATTGATACATTACATACATATTCCTTTTTACTGTACATACTTGTATATGTTGTCTTAGAAACCCTTGCAATTTGTAATGTTAAGTCTACAGTAAGTAAGTACCTATTAGAGTATTTCCAAGCAGATGGGTAGTTCAAGAGCTTCAATTCATCCTAGCAATCATTTTCTTACGTCATTTTATGATGTTTAAATATAGATGAAGTCAATTTAGAATGACTTCCTTCGTTCATGAGCTTAACCTTCACAGGATTATCGTATTTTTAAAATAATATTTTTGCAGTTACCGGTCGATTGGCTTCCATTATAAAAGGAAACAAAAAGGCATTTACTAAGAAAACTCAAAAAAATAACTTTAAATTTTTATACTCTTTGAAGTCGTTTTTTATATCATACATAACATTAATTGCGTTAAAGTAGCTAAAAATAATAAAAATGAAGTATAATTCCGTTCGCTGAGAAGAACCCATAGTAGAAACAGTTAACAGTCTTCTTTAAACTACTGAACCTATTTTGTTGCCACATGAACTTTTCCCTAAATTGAAATATACAAACAAAAAATTCAGCTATGAAGTTTCTAAGAAATACTTGGAAAAATTATCGCAATCAGCTATGAAGTTTCTAAGAAATACTTGGAAAAATAAACTTGGACATACATACATGAAATTTGGTACATTTGTTTAGATGCCCATATAGACATATATACGCATTTTCAACTATGTTAAAATAACCTCTTATTTTTTTAAGAGAACCTCCTGTTTTTTATATAACCTCTTATTTTCAAGACGGTTATTTAAAAAGTAATTTACTATAATTTTTAAAAAGTTCTTGCAATATTCGACAAACCAAATCTTCGAGTAAACGAAAAACAACGCGTGTTTGTTTTAAAATTACACTTTCAAATGCGCCTAAGCAATAACAATAATCTATTGTTATGTCAAAAATAATGCCCATGTCAAAAATGCCTATTTAAGCTTCTCTCATAAAACTGAATTTGTATGAGCCGTTTCATCACCACGCAGGTCAAGAACAGAAGTATTCCTTAAATCTCAGAATCAAATTACAATTCTGACCTGAATTTCGCGGACGTCGAGTGTTTGTATGTGCGGACATTGTTAGCGAAAGATGTACGCTTAAGATAGATTTGAATAGACGTAGACGCATAATGGGTGGCTACTACATTCATTCATTCTCAACGTGCAGCGTTGAATACGGTACATAGTCTTCTATAGTGCACCATCTGCTTGCATGAGGGAGCTATTTATTTATATTGTAAGTGAGCTCCTTTGCTATATTTGTCTTGTATTGTGTTTTTCATATTAGCTATTTCAGCTTCCATATATTAATGATTACTGTTACTGTTACTTTAGAGATGACAGAGAAGATTTACTACTGAAATTACGCACAATAAGTATATTCCTGTTTAAGTGTGTAATCATTTTGAACACAATTAATACATTCCCCTTAAATAGAGACAATAAGAACAGTGTTATTGGATACATACTTAGTATTTACATAGCAACTAGGTTAAAGTTAAATTACTTTTAAGTCTTAAGCCTAGATTGTCAAGCTTCCACAATACCGTGGCAAGTAATCAACAAAAACAAATGTTACATATGCTTTTTTACCATCATCATCAGCCTATACAAGTCTACTGCTGGACGAAAGCTTCTCCTAATGAACACCACTATGCAAGATTTTCGCCTCTCATCCAATCACTGCCAGCTGTCTTTCGCATGTCGTCTCTCCACCAGGCCAGGGCTAACATCCAAACACTGCTTTTGCCTAAACGTGGTCTCTACACTAGAACTCGTTTTCCTTAACTGTTGTCGGTTCTGCGGGAGATGTGATCAGACCATTGCCTCTTCAGCTTATTTTTTCTCTAGACAATGTAGGTAACTCTGATTCTCAAGCGGATCCCCTCGTTCCGGATTCTGTCCTCAAGATAGGCTCCAAGCATACTTTTTTCCGTAGCTTGCTGAGCGAATATCAACCATTCTCACCATGAGTGTCCACGTTTCGGCTCCGTAGGTCATAACTGATATGACGCACGCGTTTAAGACTTTCATCTCCAGGCTTTGTGGTATGGACGACGAGAAAACCTGATGAAGTTTACCAAATGATGCCTATCCTACTGAATCCTCCTATTGGCTTCCCCGAAACTGTTCCTACCCAACTGCTGAGTCTGTCCTAGTTACAAACTTTGACCAAAATGCGAACAGCCGTTACGAAGCTGAATGACAACGAATATACTAGCACCCAGATTTTTACACTTATAATATTAAGGGGGAATTAAACGCTTTTTTCCAAGCCACTGCGGTATACAATTATCAGTTAGTTGTATTGTACTACACTTACACACGTACACTTAATAATTCCTATTAATCCTCACAGGTTAGGTAGCCCAAATACATAAAAGCCCATTTTCAGCACTAAACCCCTTAGAAATACCAAAACAATGCTGTAACAAGTGCCATGTAAACATCAATTTCACAGATTTTCTCCAATGTTATACAACAAGTTCATGACAATGGTTTCTGCATACATATTTCATGTTGGCGCCGCGGGCAGTCGTATCAGTAGACCTCGGGGAGCATGGAAATTGGCGATGGTGATAGCATGTCACTATCCATTGCTATCTCACTGCCAATATCTACGCACGCTGCTTTTAAATACTCGTCAATGTATGATCTTTTGTCGTTAAAGTTGCAGTAACTCTCGCAGTTGCTGCCCACTCTTGCAGTAGCCTTATCCAATCATGTTCAACTTGTCACGGCTTATTGATAGAGACTTTAATTTATTACTTTGCCTCAGGCGTTTGTATAAACGCCAGATGGGAAAGAGATACTGCTAGATCCACTGATGATATTCAAAAAGTCAAAGGGTCAAAGAAATAACGTGGATGAAAATAATAATTAGAGATATGTGTATTATTATTTGTGATCTATATGGAGAAATGACTACGAACTTTGCCTGCGTCTAAACATTGCCACCCCCGCCACCGCATTAGGAATGGAAGTTCAAAAAATCCATAGGATACTCAAGGAATATTTCATCCAAATTTCAAATCCCTTGGTTTACCTGTTAAGGCTGTGCGTTGTATGTCATTCAGCAAGTCAGTACGTATGTCACGGTACTGTTTTATAGGTAAAGATAACTGCTGCTGATGATGATAATGTTAACTATCAGTTATCATTATCATCATCATCAGCAGTTATCAATGGAGCACAGAGATTAAAGTTTCTATTTTTATATATTTTTCTTTTAACTCAATAACGTCATAGCGAAGTTAGCAACTTACATAGTACATAGTAGATAATACTACGTTAATGGTGATGACACAACAGTAAATATACATACCTTTGAAGACGTGTTACGTCACAGAAATGCTAATCGTGGACAGACAAAGACAGTTAGTAATTAGCAATTGTAATGTTTTCTTGTGCTCTCAGCCAGTTACTGGGCTTATCATATTATGCTTATACTTTCGCCATTGAAACCATCTACCATATTCGTCTTTATTGACTAAAAATCTGTTTATTGGCTAGAAATATTATAAACACTCCGCATAAAATTGACATAATATAGGTTTTTGAAGTGAAACGTCTCTAAAATTACACCGATACATAGGGATAAAAAGTGACAAAAAAGTGGCATGACTAAAAAGTGAATTGTAACGAAAAGATCTATATCGTGTCGCTTTTATAACTCTAACTATAAGCTCCAGAAATGTAGTTTTGTTGTAATTTTTTAAGCTTTTAGTCAGCTTAATGAAGTGATATTTAATTTTTGTCAAAAGACAGAGGGAGAGGGGGCAGGACGCATAGAGCAAAAACGGCAAAATTTATGTTTTTATGATTTTAATTCGGTATCACTCGCGAATTGTACGCGGCGTTAACGTTTCACGACAAACAAATGGCCGAGCGCCCCGACACAGCCCCACCCAGTTTTTTTTTAACCTAAATTTACTGCTCTTAAAATTACATCGTTAGTAAAATGTATTTTAAGAGCAGAGATTCGACCAAATACAAATACATAATTATAACTACACTAGCTTTCGCCCGCGACTTTGTCCACGCGGACTACAGTTAATCGCGGAAAAAATAATCCTATGTTCTTCTAGGATATTAAAAACCAATGCAAAAGTACAGCACCAACGCTCTTAACGCTCTTGAGGTTTTCATGAGTATAAACTATCTCCGTTCTTAATTTCAGCAAAATCCATCCTGCGGTTAGCGCGTAAAAGCTCACCAAACAAACGAACAAGCAAAAAAACAGACAACGATTCACTTTCATATATTGGTATAGATAGTATGTAAATTTTGAGAGAAAAATATATAAACTCAACTTTTGGTTTTGGTTGTCAACTTATAAAGATTCTTGCATTTTATTTCGTCATTTAAATGATCCCCTAACTCGAAGGTAAATAATACCTACATAAGACATATTTCGCGATGCTCATCTACGAGTAGGTAGGTTACATAGCAGTCAAACAGGATAGACTTATCTTTGTCTGTTTAGAAGAAGTCCGGTGTCTCGGCAGGTGGCAGTTTTATGGTACAAATGACCTCCAAATGGCTATGATAATTATATTAAGATTTAAAGGACATCAAAAAAGACTGTATCGAAAACATTCCTTAAAGTAAATAATATATATTCAACAGTTTAGTAATTAATAAATTAGCTACGCATGACCTTAAATTTTTAGCCACTGATCTTGCTATCAATTTCTGTTTTCAAGTTACAATCAGGCTCATATATGTCCTTTACTTAAACCAACCTACATAAAGATACCTAGTTATAGTAATTCACCTCCATTTAACTGCGATGATTTGTTTCACCCGCAACAGCGATGTATCGGCCCACTTGGTCTAGGCGTTAGTACACCTACTGTTAGATAAAGTACTTATTACTCCGTTCCCATTCAAGAACAGCTAACCTTATTAATTCCTTGTCTCATGTACACGCAGTTCAATATTATTTTATAGCAATAGTAACATGACTTGTTAATGTTAATGTTAATTTGGAAGAAGCACCATTAAAGTATTTATTTTACTAGTGACCTCTGGAACTTCATTCATAAACATATCTACAAGTCACTAAACTTATTTTAAATAAACTCATGTTCATTTATTGTATTGAATGTTGATTCATACAATAAAACCAATAAAACCTCTCTTAAAAAGCACTTGAGTTGAGAAGATGATACAATCTTGCAAGAAGGCACCTATTGTAGCATGTAATATTATTGCTCAATATTTCATCGAATATTTTTCATCAAAAGTTTTTAAAATGTATATGTAATAAGGTCGTTGATAGATTCAGGCTTTATAATCAGGCTCGTGTTTGACATATATCTCAAGAAACGGTCTGGGTTACCTAGAAGTGTGGGAAGAATGAACCTAGAGGTCTGATACTCGGATAAAATCCTGCTATTTCGTGATCAGTTATACCAAGCATCGATTTAACTTATTTAATTCAAATTATATAATCATATTATTGTAATTTAATTTAAATTGTGTATTGTTGTGTTTTTATTTTTTACACTCTAATCTACCTTCTTCTTACTCTAGATTTGTCTTTTTCAAACTTATTTACTCTATACTTATAATATTTTCAGATTTCCTCTCAGAGATTTCTCACAAAAAAATGATACAAAAATTTCCATAAGTTGTAAAATTCTAAAGTCCTATTGTGTCTCACACAATACATTAGCACCTATCATCCGCAAATATGACCACTTGCATAAGTCATAAATCATAGAGTACTGCAGATGCGATCGTCCGGCGAAGTAATGCCAGAGGTCGCGGCGAAAGTGTTACGTGTGCGACGTACCTTATGCAATGAGATGACACGAATCACGGAATAGTATACCGTACCTACATTTATTGTATGACGGGTCAATGGAGATGCGGTGGCGAAGTAAAACAGGCCTGTTGAATTAAGTCTAATTGCTGTGTTTGCTGGTGTGAAGCGTGAAAGTGTGACATGTTACGTCTAAGGTACGAGAGAGCTAAAGTGCCTACATAAGTATGGGTAGATTCTAAAATCTTGCTCATATAAATAACATAACATAATAAAATATAATATGTATGTCGTGGTGAAGACAGAGATCACGAACAGCAGAGAGGTAAACAGAAAAAGAAAAAAACTGGACAAAGATTCTCCTAACTCTCTTCTCCCAATTTTAATTTTCGTCTACCACAAACTGCTCACTCTCCTCTCAATCACTTCATATACCTAAATCAAAGAGATCGGGGTAAAGAAAATCTCAGTTTCTCTTACCTAAATCACTATTCGTCTTCTCAATTTCGGCTACCTCATTTTCACTCCTTTCTCTCCCTCTCTCTCTCACTCTCTCTCTTCCTCTCTCTCTCTCCTCTTTTACCGTGTACCGCCACAGACCCCAACGATAAACAAAACAACAAATTGTGTACAAATTGAATTTGTTGTCAAAATATGCAAAATGAAATATTCGATGTATTAAACTTGGAAACCTAGATGAATACTATCTGTATTCGAATAATCTATACTTATAATAAAACTGTAACGGGGCCAATTCTGTACATTGGAGATATTATGAAATTTCCTTATAAAGGGTACTCTATATTCGATACTAAAGCCAAAACTGTTATTTTTTTAATTTTTGTCTGTCTGTCTGTATGTCTGTACCTTGGCTTGGCTAGGCATCACGCCGAAACTACTGAATGAATTTAAATTAAACTTGTTATGATTTGAGTTCATACTACGAGGTAGGACATAGAATACTTTACATCCCGAAAAATTAATGGGTTCTCACAGGATAGGAGTTGAAAATTATTTAATAGAACACGCTGAAAATAATGGACGGGTTTTGATGCAACTTGGCACCGTTTTAATTTATATGATGGGTTAAAATTGAGGACACGTTTTAACCCGAAAAATTAAAGGGCTCCTGCGGGATATGGGTCCAAAGTTATGTTAATATTTAAGTAATCAATAATATTTTTTGGATAGTTCTATATATTCGATACTGAAGCCAAAACAGTTTTACTTTTTATTTTTGTCTGTCTGTCGGTCTGTTTGTCCGTATCTTGACCGCGCATCGCATAGAAACTACTGAATAAAATCAAATGAAACTTGGTATGATTTGAGTTTATACTACGATGAACACGACATTGAATACTTTTCATCCCGAAAAATTAAAGGGTTTCTGCAATATAGGGGTTGAAAGTTATTAAAATGAACACGTATCACGCTGAAACTTCTAGACGATTTTTTTTATGCAAATTGACACAGTTATATATCTATACTTATAATAAAGCAATAGGTACGATAAAGGCTGTAAAAAGAAGGTAAATAAAAAAATGCTCTTGGGTATTTAAAAAGGGTATTGAACACAAATATATATATATATTTTTAATCGTTTCGCTCTGTCTGTTTGTCTGTATGTTTGTTTGTTCACGCATCACGTAAAAACTATTGCACCGATTGCAATGCGGTTTTCATTGTTAGATAGCTAAGGGTTTGATTTAAAAACTGGTGTAACTGGTATCTCAATCTGGTGAGTTAGAAGCCGAGCAATAAATAAAAGTATTTTTGACGGCTAAAGAAATTTTGATCAAATGTTGGTATATTGGTCCTGGAATAGCACATTATGGTACTTTGAACCTAAAAAAAAGACCACGCGTGCGAAGCCGCGGGTCCAGCTAGTATCATAATAATTATGGTGGAAATATGCTTCAACTAGAAATTATTTCTGTATTACTTTTATATGGACAACTCATCCTCCGACAGTCAAAAGGAACCCAAACGAACCTCTTTTGACAACCCGTTCGGGGATTACTCACTAAGACACAGACACCGACCTCGCCGGCGAGGTCAAAGGTCCCGTTATTATTAAATAATTAGTTATTCACTTCGAGTTTCTTGCGTATTGTGAATCATTAGTCAAGTTTAATTAATCAAAGGGTTCTTAGCCATTTTAACAGGGCTCCCTGGACTACTATTAACACTAGCTAGCCGTAATCTATGCGACCGTACAAGCCGAGGTTGCCCTTGAGCCAGTCGCCAAAATTTCAACTTTGACGTGCGCCTTCTGCGACACGCATTGCGGTAGAGTGCTCTAGCGCCCGTCCCCTTGTTCGGTGAAGCTGTAGAAGTCGGTAGAGACCTACAGCATTTATAATTCCTAAAAACATGGAACAAATTTCAAATTCTTATCAGGAAGACATAAAGAAAACTGTAAGTAAAAAAAACAGTTCTACGCAGATAAGATAGAGCTTAAATATTTGGTTAGTATTCTGACCATTCTTAACTTTATTCTCAAACAAATTTCAAGTGTGAGAATCACTTTTTGTAAATATATCTATTTAACACATTAGTTCTATTAAACTTGACATAATTGCAAAGAATACTTTTGTATACGTATTATTAAAGGCCACTGATATTACTAAGTCGATAGTGTCTATTATTATGATTGTTACTCATTAAACATAACTACAGTTATGAAAAAATATGATGCATTGTAAAATTTGGTGTTTAATTTAATCAGTTTGTTGAAAAATATCAATCGCTATCAATTTATAAATAAAAATCGCTTACAACTTATATTATGTTTACCAAAACAATCGTATACCGTCCATACCGACATAGTCGTTAGAGGACTCCAAAAATTAAAAAAAAGCGTGAGTATATATTTGTCTTCTTATACTCCTTGCAATCACATTTTAAACATAGTAAGTGTACAAATCGGATCAAATACTATAATGTTAGTCGGCTGTACGTAACGTACGAAGTGGGTAAGTGTGCCGTTGTGCCGGCGCGGGCGCATCTTCCGTGAGAACCGCCCTACAACAATGACAGCTGTTAAACTGGGTACAACAATGACAGATAAAATTCGACCAAACTGTTAAATTTATGGTGCACACCCAAATTGCTGTTAAATTGAAGTTGTGATGTAAAGTTTATTATAGCTTTATTACAGCTTTACTATAGCTTGATTTTTATTGCATTTGATACTTTATTTCCGTCTGTAGTATTCTTCAAATTATCAACTATAGAGCCCATCTTTTATTTATCGTTTCGACGCGGATATACTAAATGGGAGTGAGCGTTTAGTCATTTTTGTTCATAGACTAAAAAGAAACATATTTCTACATCAAATAAATAATTAGCGAACATTTAAATAATTAGATAACCTCTTACAATATAATTGATTATAATACATTGATATTTTTTCTTCTGACCATTTTGTTGAAGTTATGACCTAATTATGTTAATGAGTTTATTGCGGTTGATAATTAAACACTGCCTTACATGTTGACGATACGTAAAAAATATATTAAAATACCAGCTAAGTCCTCATTTATTAACCTTTCGTGGCCACTTGACCTCCGAAGTTATTAAAAGGCAGTCTCAAATTAGAAGCCTGGTAAATTAGTAGGTTCTAGAAAAACTACATTCACAGCTGGTAGTCGAGTTGTCCGATTATGTCGCGTGTTCAACATACAAATGCCATTATTTTCAACTAGCTTTTGCCCACAACTTCATCCTCGCGGACTACTACAGTTTGTCGCAATAAAAAGTGTCCTATATCCTTCCTCAAATTTCATGAAGATCTGTTCAGCCGTTTAGTCGTGAAAAGGTGACAGACGGAGTTACTTTCGCTTTTATAATATTATTAAAATATGGATGTACGTTATTCCAGTTTTATTGCTCAACATGTTGGTGACATTGTAATATTTTTATTGATCATAATATAATTCTGCAATTACTTCACATTTCAATTTCAATATTTTCTAATGTTATTATTCAAGAAGACATGAGTTTTATTTACATTCATGTGGCATGGAGCCAAGAACGTTGGCTGTATTATTCGTTGGATGGCTTTTAAAGGCTGTTGTACAATTATAAAAGCTTAATATCTTTACAAATTGATTCACTAGAATTCATCACAAATTGGTAGAGATCTGTGATAAGGATAAAGTGTCCATGAAATGCTATAAAAAATATATAGAAATTATAATTATACAAATAATAATTCTACAAACAAACAACAATCAACATTCTACAAACTATATTAATTCCATAAATAATTATTCTACAAATGATAACTTTAATAAATTGGTAATTCTACTCCATCTAAATTTCAGCATAGCAAATGAGTATAACCACCAGTAATGTTGCCATGGAGACAAATAATTCTAATAAAGTTCATGCATTTTGGGACATCTAATTTGCTACACAATAAGTTCACACCAGCGTCGTGCCTGTTCTTTTTTGCAACGGAATGTAGATGCGTGTTTATTATTCCAAAGACGCAGCAAAACTAAAACAACGCAATATTTGTAGATTTGCTATCTGCCAAGGTTAAATTACCATCTTTATGTAACCAAAACTGGAATTAATGGAAATATTCTTACTCCTAACTTCAATATGTTAAACGACCGACATTCATGACACCAATGTTAATGAACCTTTGAAGAACATCAAGAACTTGAAAGTAGTAAGTATTTTACACAAAATTATATATTTAAAACATAAATAAGCTTAGGTCATTAATTTGGTTGAATTCAGAGGTAATCTAAAAGATTTCTATGCGTAATATCATAAGATTGGGCTCTAAATTGCCCATTTGAAATTTGAAATATTAGCAATGATGATACCATAAAATCTTATTGAAAATCATCATAATTTTTTCCAACAGAAATACACCTGTTTTTAAAACTATAGCCCAATCAATATTGTCCTTCATTATGTTTAAATAACAAGATGATTGCAGCAGTTTAAGTTAAATAACACTGTTCATTATTAATTTAGAACTTACGTACGTTTCAATTCTGGTTTGAAACGAATACGAGAATACATTAATGAAATGCCGTCGGAATTAATTTTAACATATTTGCATGTCCTTAAAAACGTTATTTTGCAATTATCTAAAACACCATTGACATTTACACCGGACGATCTTAGATCTATTAAAGTAATCATTTGCGTTACGTTATTTATCACTCCCAATAACAATATGATTTGGCAACTGTTTATAATTGCTATTATTAACGCATTAGTATTTAGCTCCCAGGCTTGAGGGCAACTGAATGAGTTTGTAACTTCGTACTAGTCTCTCGAGTTACAAGATACTTTACAAACAGGCTATTGTGTGTTTCCGAAAATGGTGAGAATTTTAAGATTAGTTAATTTGTAGTTTTGTTTGTTTGTCTATGAGGTAGTGCTAGGCTCTGGTGTCAGAGTTTTTCAGGCCGTCCGAGTGCCTCTGACATAGTTTAATGACTATTATAAGTCAATAATAGCCAGAACCGACAATTATTAACGTACGAAGCGATAGGAATTCGCTCATTACTTGAAGAAATATACAATAGAATAGTTAACTCTCGCCATTTTAGATAAACTATCTGTGCCCGGCTTTGCTCGCGTGGTCACTTTTCTGGGATATAAGGATCCTATGTGTTATTCCAGAACCAAAAGTACCAATAGGTATACCAAATTTCATCAAACTTTGTTCAACCGTCAAATAGCCTTTTATTGATTGCTCAGCTTCTACTCATCGGATTGAAATAACAAGTACACCAGTTTTAAGTCAAACCTTAAGCTATGCATCAGTTAAAACTGAATCGCAATCGATTCATTAGTTTTTACGTGATACGCGAAAAAACAGGCAGACAAACAAACAGATAGACAGACACGATTTAAAAAATGCAATATTCTTCTTCAGTAGCTTATTTTATGTAATCTAGAGCATTTTTTTTATTATCTTCATTGTACAGACTTTTTGGTACTTACTGCTTTATTATAAATATATATTTATATATATATATATATATATATATATATATATATAGATAGATAGATGCTACTAATGAACGAAGTCAAACTGTGAAAAAACATTAACCAATCAATTAGATACATTTGAACTTAAAAGGTCACCAAGAAAAACCATGACCTCGGCGTCCAAATGAATGAGACTAATTTATATTTAAATCAATATTAAATTTTATGGATGACCTTGACGTCAGTGTGCCCATCTTGATGTTAATTTTGACGATCGGCGGTAAAGCTTCACAATATGACGGGTTTATGTAATTTTGTCGCGGAACTATGTAACCGGTCGCGCGGACGTTCTGAGAACAGGACATAATCGCTTCTTTGCGGTTCCTATTTAGATGAGATAGCTTTGAGTAAAAAGTTTCTAAATGGCTAGATCCCGAAAACTAGATTTTTGTTTTTCTTGTGACATGTTTTGTTAGTAACCTTAGAAATTGTCATTTTCGTAGACATTTAAAGCGTACAAAAGAATAATAAAATAAAAGAAAAAAAAGGCTTTTATAAGCATATTAACTTGTTTTTTAGTTCTTTGTCCCCTTTTAAGTTTTCAAATGCTTTGTCATCGATTTGTGATCTACCCTGAAACTTTCAGCCGGATAACTAATCGGGAAGTGCTCGAAATTTGAATTGCAAGACAGACAGACAGAAATACCTAAAAAGATACATAGATAGATACAAACATACATACAAGTGAAGTTAATTAAAGCTTTGAAAACTACAGATTGTACACGGATAGAGCCGCAGGAAAATGGGAAGCAATTTTTTTTTTCCATGATCCTATAATTTACTACTTTAAAAAAGCCAAATATATTTTTGGGTATATCTTTTAATTATTTTTTCTTACGGGATCTTATTCATCCAATCATTTGATCATTGTCTCAACTGATGGAAAGCGATGATATGGTCGAAGGCATAGCATGCTTGCCTAGTAGATAACTATTAATACACCGAGTTCATTATTATATTTGAATACCTCTTATGTCCGGGATTATAGATTATAGACCTCCGTGTATATATTTATTTAAGTAGTTTTAAGTAAATTCATTTCATAATCTTTCCTCAAAACACGAAAAAATGTTGACCCACAAAAGTAGTGTAGAAACTTTTACAGTAATTACGGATAGTCGATAAATAGTGGCAATCGCGAAGCCTGTAATTTTACCGATACCTGCTCTTGGCATCGATTACAAAACCAATAAATTGGCTCGATAAAGATGCGTGGGAACGATTACAATATATTCCCAAGTTTACATTACACTTGACTTCTGTTAATTTATTTCTCAGTTACGCAATAGCAAGTATTATATCTATTATAATTAAGCAGTAGGTAACAAAATGTCTATACAATTAAGATAATAAAAAAATGGCATAGGTATGTAAAATAAGCTACCGATCATGAATATAACAAAATGGTGTTTGTCTGTATGTCCGCATGTAAGCAATACTGGACCAATTTATATGCGGTTAACTGCTAGATAGCTTAACATTTGAATTAAAAACTGGTGTACTTGGCATATCAATCCGATGAGTAGAAGCCGAGCAATCGCTACATAACTATTTGACGTCTGAAATCAGTTTTATGAAATTTTGTATATTGGTGCTTTTGGTTTAACACATAGGACAATTATATCCCAGAAAATTTACCACGCGGGCAAAGCTCCGGGTACAGCTAGTCATTTTAACATAGGTATATTAATATATTCTTGCATTCTGATTCAAATCTATAAAAAGTGCTTGTGTTTAGCTGATAGACAAAATCAAAATGTATAGATAGATAGATAGATTAACTCTTTATTGGACACCACAAGTATAAGTGAAAATATAACCAAAAATAAAGTATAACAATGAATGTCACAAGGGCGGTCTTATCGCTCAGAGCGATCTCTAAAAAAAACACTTTAAAAAAAATACTTTGTAGATAATAGATAGACTTATAATCAAAAGCGAGTATACCTTTAATAAAAAACTTACTATTAAACATTGTATGTAGACTACTTAAAAACTTTATGACCAATACAATACTTATATATAAATATTTTAAACTAAAAGTAGTTCCTTTTAGTTTATCACACTTCACACATAATCGGTCGTGGGACTGGTGGGGTCATTTCACACACACGCCTCCGTAAGTGTTGATACAAGCAGAAACAAATACTTAAACAATATAGCACCGTGTCACAGAAAAAAACATTATTTAATTTTCCTTTTCGGTTCCTGAAGAACACTTATCGTTAATGCGTCAAGGTTGTTAGTAGGCACGTTTTATGGTTGATAGTAAGTTGGAATATAACTGGACTTGTGCCAAACCATCAGTGTTTCGCCATTTTATTGTTCGTAAATAGAAAAACCACAAAGTGTACACACATAACCGGTTTTTATTGAAAAGTGCAAGTATATTCTTGAGGAAAAGTAAGACCGTTTTAAGGTCAGGTATATTTGTTACGGTGATGACAGACTGGTATAATTTACCTATATAATAATTACCTAATGTGATTTACATTAAATAATACCTAGCTCTAAACTAATCGCACTTAAATCACATATTTGTGGTCATAAGTATTGAGCCAATTCTTTCCCTAATCAGAAAAAAGTACAAGGTCGTATTATGACTAGGTACGAAACCATATCACACCCTATACCAAACATTCGGTTTTATTCGAACAAATCTAATAATAATTCGATCTAATTTGTATTGAAAAAAGCACTAATCAGCTGACAATATATTATATATATATATATAAATACAATATTAAGTGACAGGTATGTGTTACAAAATAGGAACAAACCATTAAATTTCCAAGATGAATCATTGTCTAAGTTTATGTTGTAACAATTATCGAGAATTCTTCTGCATTACGCAATGGCATAACGAACTGTGCCTCAAGACTACCAGAAAGCCTCAAATGTTTATCTAACCTGGGGCTATTTACACTAGGTCAATTTTAAAACCATCGCTGCAAATTATTCATGTATGATTAATGTAAGCACGGCGATTACCTACCTAAAACAAACGGAGACGATCGGCAATGGCATGCCAGCGCGTATCGTTGCGACAACTGTGACATTATAAATACGTGGGCGCCTATTCCTTGGTTAACTTAAGATCTATGTTTGATCAATAGATCTGTGCTAAACATAAGAATTTCATATGTAACTAATGGTGTTTTTAGTGAATGTACAAGTAATTAATTATCCATACCAATATATAAAAGTGAAATGTTGTCTGTTTGTTTGTTTGGGGAGCTTTCTCGCAATAACGGCTGGACGGATTTTGATGAAACTTGAATTGAAGACAGCTTAGACCCTGGAATAAAACAAAGGATACTTCTTATTCCGGAAAATTGTAAGTTTCTACGGGAAAACTGGGAAAATCGCTCGCTGTAAAAAACGGTTACCATGGAAACGAAATAACAAGTAGACGAACATAGGATGTTTTTTTCGCGATAAACAGTAGTCCGCGTGGACAAAGTCGTAGGCGGGAAAGCTAGTTAATGTATAACAATAAAATATTATCAACGGAGCTTACATTTTAAATGTTTATAATAAACTAAATTGTGTCACCTTTGATCGTTACGAAATTATCTTTCCCTTAAATACGTTTATTCCATGTTGAATTTCTTAACAACACATCATAATTCAAAAGGGCCTATTTATCCATAAAGTATTTTAACGGATTAAAATCGCGGAACCAACCATAAAAAGCGTGATCCGTAACAAATCTGCTTTGCAAAACATTTATTCATTTTACTTTCTGGTGCTAGGCCGACGAAAGTGCAATTAAAGCCTATTATACACACGCACACTGGTTCCTTTATGATGAGAATGTTCGGACCCATATGATAAAAATTGACAGTTAGCACACTAAATCATATTATAGTTTGTTTAGGTCATAATCTGAAGGTTTTGTTGAAAACAATGAATAGATTTTCTATTTTCTTTTAACTAAAATAATGTAGAATTTTATATGATCTTTGTAATTATAAGTAAAATATATTAAGTTTTTTTACAAACTATGAACAAATAAATGTACCTAATAAGTAAATTTAAACGAAATGTTACGATAGTATTTATGTTTTTGTCAAGTGTATATATTAAGATATATTTTATTTTATTTTTAGATATAAGTATTTTTTATTTTAATAACTCCGTAATAATACGCTTAGAACTAAGAATACAATTACACAATTAAAATTAACATAAATGCCGGTTTAAAAAATTTCACCAGACAACATTGTCGATGACTCAAACCTCAAAAGAGAAAATCATAATTGCAACACAAGAATCCGATAATGGTATCCGTAACTGATTCCGCCCCGCACATCCCCATTCGTGAACAAATCGTTTAGAAACAAAACTCCTTCTTTGAAGAGATTCGTCTCAGTCGTCAAACATTGTTGCTTAAAAGCGAAAGTAACCTATTGCCCAACTCTTTGTTTTGCTTTTGTGTATTTTGTGATTTAATTATTGTAATGAAATTTGCAATGTGTAGTGTAGGACGCCCTGTGGCCAGGAACACTGATAACTTGCGAAAATCGGCTGGAAGAAAAGGGAGGAGAGCTGAAGACCGAGCTCAGTGGCATGCATTAGGAGAGGCCTACGTCCAGCAGTGGTCAAGTATAGGCGGATGATGATGATGATGATGACACACAAAACTTAATTGTAACTAATATTGTAACTATTCTTAGCATATCTACGAAAAAATTGTGTTATGATTTCCGCAGATTATGTATGTATGTTTGTTTGTATGTTCTTTCTGTTCCCTCACAGCGACTAAACTACATATCAGTTTTAAACTTAATAAGGTTTAAAAAATAGATTAAGTAATTAGTTTCCCCGATCCGTAAACTAGAACAAAGTTAGTTCTCATAGTAAATTAACATCGCGGTGATAACAATTATTTTTATCTTAATTACAATGTCAAAATTACATCATTTTTGTATTATTATGTTTCACGCATTCTATTCACTTATTAATGGGCAAATGTTAATTAATGAAAAGTGAATAATATTTTTTCACACGTTTACAATTTGACCTACTGACTTATAATTAATTTTTATTTATATTGAACCTATTAAAAACGGAACAATGTCTTGTAAATTGTTATTAAAATTGTAATAAAAGCTTATTTTTTATTCAAATAGATAGGAAAAAGTTTGTTGGAATGACCTGAATAAAAAACGAATGCAATTTATGTTATATTCTAAGAATCTATATGTATGTACTTATAATAAAACATAAAAAGCAAAAGACAAAAGTCTGTACGGTGAAGATAATAAAAAATTGTTTAGTATACTTAAAATAAGCTACTGAACATGAATAACATTTTTACAAATGTTGTCTATCGTATGTTTGGATATCACGTAAAAACTACTGGACCGATTGCAATGCAGTTTGTTACTGTTGGATAGCTAAGGTTTTGACTTAAAATCTGGTTTACTTGGTATCTTAATCAGATGAGTAGAAGCCGAGCAATCGATGAAAAACTATTTGATCTCTGAACGAAGTTTTATGCAATCGGTATAATGGTACTTTTAGTTTTGTAACAAACCCATAGTATTCTTATACCCCAGAAAAATTAACACATGGACAAAGCCAGGGGCACAGCTAATTCTAACTAATATGGTATAGTACCTCCTGTCAACCTTAGCCATGAGTCTATCTTAAATAAAGCAATAAGAACGAAAAAGGCTGCAAAAAGAAGATTATTTAAAAAAAAATGGTCCGGTGCACTTAAAATAAGCGACTGAACAAGAATAGTTTTTTTAAATCGTGTCTTGGTATTTGTTTGTTAGTTTGTCTGTATGTTTGTTCGTGCATCACATAATAACTACTGAACCGATTACGATTTCACTTTTGGATAGCTTAGGGTTTGACTTAAAAACTGGCGTACTTGGTATCTCAATCCGATAAGGAGAAGTCGAGCAATCGATAAAAATCTTTTTGAAGGCTGACGAAATTTTGATCAAATGTTGGTATATTGGTATTCTAGGTATTGGAATAGCACATAGAGTACTTTTGTCCTAGATAAATGACCACGCGTGCAAAGCCGCGGGCATCAGCTAGTCTATAATAAAATAGTGCTATTGTTAACAATAGTCAAACGACAAAATCATACTCTCGTGACATAAATTGTAGCGTAACAAATAGTAATCACTAAAATCATAATTTTATGCAACAGCCGAGTCTATTGGAGCGTAGTCGTCACTAGAAATATAATTACGTGAAACAATGAGTCTTGACTCTTGACGCGTGTTCATCACTAATTACAGTTATTTTCAAAGTGTTGTAAGATTTGTAAGCTTACGACTTTGACTACAATCTGTATTGTTAAAACTACACTCTGGTACATTGTTGCGCAAAGTAACAAGCTGTTGAATGACGTTTCTCATAACCCCTCGCTAGGATTCCCTGTGTTGCGGGTGGCATAAACACAAACATCAACACTCCACAAACATCCAAAACCCGACAGCAAACATTTTTGCCCATCACGCAAATGTATGCCCCGGTCAGGATTCGTACCTGGATTAGTGTCCAGCAGTGCACTGCACCGGAGAGTCGTCAGAGTGTGTTGTATAATACGGTCATAAACAATTTTATTTTCTGTGCACACTTGACAAGATAACACATACTATTTTCACGCTGTACTAACCTAAATTATTAATTTACTTTTGAACCAGTTGATGCCCGCGGCATCGCACGCATGGTCATTTCTCTAGGTTAAAAGTGCTTTATGTGCAGTACCAAAAATACCAATATGCCAACATTTGATCAAAATTCCTTCAGCCGTCAACAATATTTTTAACAATTGCTCGGCTTCTATTCATTGGATTGAGATACCACGTACCCCAGTTTTTAAGACAAACTCTAAGCTATCCAATTGTAAAAACCGCATATCAATCGTTTCAGTAGTTTTTACGTGATGCGCGTTAAAACATGCAGCAAACTAACAAACAAACACATAAACAGACAAATAGACAGACACGATTTAATAAAAGGTTTTATTCTTGTTTAGTAGCTCATTTTAAGTATCCTAGACCTTTTTTTTTTATTATCTTCTTTGTACAGACTTTTTCGTTTCTATTACTTTATTTTAAGTATAGATGAAAGTCATTGATCGTACTGTCACAAAATATTAAATTCACATTTGAGGGATATTTTTAAGTACTTTATGGTGTATAAACTGAGCTTAAAAGCAAATAATTGAAAATATATGATTAACGGTAGTCACGGTAAATTTCAAGCCTCTTTCGCATTACTTGGTATGATGCTTGATACACTCTGGTACATTGTTGCGCAAAGTAACAAGCTGTTGAATGACGTTTCTCATAACCCCTCGCTAGGATTCCCTGTGTTGCGGGTGGCATAGTTTTCCCGTCATACCAGCTGCGAGCAAGCGTTATAGTATCATATTTCTGAGATAGCTTGCTTTTCATTCTTAAATGAAATATTTATAATTCATTTGCAAAACAATAGAAATTAAGGTTCGACTTTGTTTGAAAATAAATATAGATATATTTTATAAATATTCTTGGAAATATTTGTACACGCACTCATTGATACAAGTATTTTGGATTATTTTTCTATAAAACTAATACACCTAATCCGATAATTACGTTTTGACTACCATTTTCACAATATGGGGAAATAAACATGAATATACCGGAAATAAAAGGTTTCAATACAAAGCGGCCATATCTTTTCTTAGTACTATTTAAACCAAACTTGTGTACATTTCAAAACGAAACTTATGTCAATTTGAATTAACGCAAAAACTATATAGGAACTGCTATAACTTATACAGTGTTATTTATTTTCAAGCTAACCATGAATTTTTACATCAATCTATAAAAATCCATCAAAAATTAAAAAATATATAGTAAAATACTAACATAAAGATCGTAATTTTTAATTCAAATCACACTTGAAAGGTTAAGCATTTGTATTTTCATAAAATTATATCTAATTTGAATTACATATATCAGATTTCGTTAAAGATAGAACTCAATAATGAAAAGTGACAAAAATACAAATATGTCATATTAAAAGTGGTTCCGTCCACTGACATTTAATTTTTACACAACATTTCCAAAAAGTAATTTGTTCGTCGGTATGTTTTCTAAATTGCAAATTGGCGTTGGTGAGAACTCAGTAGACTTACAAAATTCGTATGTAATGTTATCCGATGGCAAACAATGAAATACTAATGCATACACTCGGTGGCCGACAAACAACTACCGAGGGCGGTTATAAGAGGATTACTAAGTCAGTCACAATAAATAATAGAATTGTCGTTGATACATTTCACTAATATTCCACGATGGAAAAAAGTTATCAAGGAGGCTGATACTTTATTCACATAGATTTTCTCATATATTCTCAAAAAAACTATAAAAGAAATTCTGTTCTATAATAAATTAATGATCATGAATGGTTCATAAAATAAACAAAACAAGAATAGTGATAAAAGAAAGACAAATACTTAACAAGTATTATTTTTTTATATATTAAGATCAATATTAACGTAATTGCCTACTAACATAAAGTATTTAAGAGGTCATACTATATTGGTCGTTCAAGAGAAGAAAATATATTTCACAATTTGTGCAATTTTTGCACGTTTTTCACGAGAAAACGTTATTATCCTAGTTGCAATTTAACGCCAAAGATTCTTGAAGCTATCTCATAAATTTAAAAATGTTTACATTTGGCAAATGTCATCATATATTTAACACGACATTTGACCTTAAATTGATGCCGTTCTACAAACAAACTGGACATCCGTTAACATCTTCGGTCAGCCAATAAAAATTTAACCCTGACTTAGAAAAAAATCGATTATCATGTTTCAAATGTTAGGTGCTAAATGCAATAAAGTTGAAGTTGGAAGCTGCTCATGGTCATTGGAAAAACCTACTTATCGTAAAAAATAATTGAAAGTGACAAGTGTAAACATAACCGGAATGGTTAAACATAAATAAGTGATGTATGTGAAATAAAAATGATCACATATATAACACTACGAATCCGCATTATGTAAAACGCTTTTATCTAAAACTAGCTACTCTACCCTGTTTTCCCGTTCATTATCATCATTAACAGCTTATATTCGTCCACTGCTGGACGTATGCTTCTCCTACTGAACGCCACTGAGCTCGATCTTTGACTCTTCCAGTTACTGACAGCAGCTTTTCGCAAGTCGTCACTCCACCTGGGCAGGACGGGTTTTCTGCATTATGTTTGCCTAAACGCGGTCTACACTTCAGTACACATCTACCGCAACGGTTGTCAGTTCTTCGAGAGATGTAACCAGTCCATTGCTACTTCAGCTTGCTTAGTCTTTGGGCTATGTCGCTAACTTTGGTTCTCTGCCGGATCACCTCATTTCGGGTCTTGTCCTTAAAAGATATACTGAGCATAGTTTTCCCGTCATCCCAAGCAAATGAATTCATATTTGATAGCCAGTTTGGAAACAGTGTATAAAACGTCCTCTCTCTTAGCTAGTTATAAAAACGGCACAATGGAAAGAAAGTAGCCTATGTCCATCTGGAATAGTGTAGCATTCTATCAGTGACAGGTTTTTCAGAATCAGATTGTAGTTTCAGAAGTTACGTCTTACAAACATAAAAACTCTTACTCTTTATAATATTATTGCAGATTGTTATTGTCAACCAAAAATTAAATGATTTCCGGTAAAAATCACTTCTCACTTAAATTCGCTGGATTGTGAACATCAATATTAATCTGACAGGGTCATGAGTCATTTCCGGTATATATTCTTTACAATTGCAGTGTAAAAAAAATACCTAATACAAAAGCGGAAGAAAGACATAATTGTTATATATTATTGAATATTAATATTTAAACTCCTTTAAAATGCTGAGTTAAATTACGTAAGCGACGTTTTTGTTTTTCCTAGATCGTTAATATTAAAATTCAGATTATCAGAATTACATAAACAAACTTATTATAATATTCTGAAACCTAACGACCAATATCGGTCAACTGTGATTTATGCACAAACCGCGAATTTATTGTCTATTTATATATGCGTGAAGTGGGCATTAATAATAATGTGCATCAAATGTCAAAAGATTCTTTAATTTGTAGAATTGTAGATCAATAAGAAGTTAAAATCATGTATTTTAATTATTCATTTAAAAAAACTCTCACCTTTTGTACCTTTGTACCTTTTGCGTTTTGGGTAGTGCTACACGAACAAAACTCAAAAATTTCAATTAAAAAAAAAACAGCCTTCCGCTGATGTGTAAAATGTGCCCCGATCTCCTTCTACCCCTTTTCAAGACATTCCCTTATCCCTTGCAGTAATATAAGTCTATTACATGCATCTATCAACAAACAAAATAAAATGACAAACAAGCTAAACATAAACTGTAATTACCCGTAAAAAAGTTACGGAACATTTACGTCCATTCATAATCGTCCATCAAAAGTTGTTGTAAGTTACAATTATTATGACATATTACATTCTTGCGTTACAATCGATTTGTTATTTAATTCATATGTCATATATTGAATCACAGATTTACGATGTAATGTCCTTCACCTGTAGTTTTGTGGTTGTAAAAGGTTATTGTAATAAAATATAAGTAATTTATTGATGACCTGACAGCTTCTCACGTGTTAGTAATGGCGATGTCCATCAAACTCAAAATTACAAGTTAACATTAAACTAGTACTGACTTGTTTTAATGTTACTTATTGTTTAAATGTTACACAATAGTTATCCTACAACAATATGAAGCTTGTAAAGCACCGTAACATAAAATTTGCAAAAAACAACACCAATTGAATAGATATACTCATTAGACTAGAAGCATGCTCGTAAATACATTTTTACGGTAGATAATTCACTATAACTTCACACAAAAATGTTGCTATGTAAAAGACGTTTTTTTAGTAGATACCTTAATTAAGCATTTATTCTGTACATTAGTTTAACCATTCAATTAGTGCTTTTTTAGGGTTTTTTTTAATGTCTTATAGCAAATATCTTTAAAACGCACCTTTATATGACCACCCCATTTGCCCCGTTTGTTGTACTTTGAAATAACACCCTCTTCCTCCCCCTTTCCCTTTTTTGGTATTTAGACCCTTACCCAATTTAGTTCATAGAACTTAAATATTATTTAAAAATAGATACCAAATTTTATGAATATTGGGTCCAAATCGATATGGATGATACTGCTTGCTAACGCATATTGATTTGGAGTTCGTCGATCATCAAAAATACCTATACCTAAGTATAGTTAAGATGCTATTACATTATAGTTCTAAGAGTAGGATAACAAAGATAATAGCAGCAGGAAGTATTAGCAAAATTCGTCTGAATAATAATGAACATGATATCAGTTGAAATTTTGATCGCAATGAAAACTTCATTATTTTAACATCCAGAATTTTATCTAATGGTAACCAAGCGGAGCAAGCGGTATACATAGTGCGCGTTAGAACCCAAAAATACCGTGTTCAGTCCTCGGCTCCACATTAATGACTTTTCTAAAGCATGTGCGAACTTCCATCGCTCCGTGCTTCGGAAGGTTCATTTTGTTAAGCTCTTGCTGGTACCTGCTGGACGTTAAACAATGTCAGAGGCCTCAGGCCTGACAAACTCTGACACCCAGATCACAGAATAAATATAGTATTACCAAGGGCCAGAACTACCTCTTATGACAACCAAGCAAAGCAAAATATATTCTAGATAGTCAAAAAGTGAAACTACGGCAGATATGGGTTGGATGGGGCACGGAATGATAGGTCGTTGATAGATCCTCTCAGCAGTCGATCACGAGAGTGAAAGTTCTATGTTACGGTGGGAACTGGGTTGATGCTCATGAACATAACCTATTATAATATAATACTAAACTGATACAACTAACATAACGTATTGTATGCTTTATAAACAGATGAATACCTATTGTCAAGAAGCAATATAGTTTTTGTTTGCTAATCAATATTAATTGTGTCTACAATATTCTGGGTCTCAACTTCTGTTTGCATTTAAAGCTTAGTATAATTATTACCTAGGTAATAAATATACTTGACTTTATAAAATTGAACTTTTTTTAGCCAATAGCTTAGACTCTATAAAGCGAGTTATTGGTATAATATTATTACCATTTTATTGAAATCTTACGCATCTCAAATTTAAGTTAACACGTATTCGATTTGCTTGTAAACAAATAATAATTAACAAATAAGTCTCTATTCACTTTGTAAACTACTTTTACTGCCGTTTCAAATCAAATCTGCACGTTCAATAAAAGGGTTAACGACTACCTGTAACTATAAGTATTAAAAAACCGTAAATCTACATAGCATAGTGTTGTTAAAATCTGATATGCCATAAAGTTCAGATACACATTATGCAAGTAACTTTCAATATTGTGTAACTGGGTACATCTCTAATAGTGACGCTAATAGTAATAGCTAGGCTATCAAGTAACGTGTTAATTTTTGTTTGAGTAATATTGACTAATTTCTGTGACATATGTTTTTCATTGTGAAAGACATACCAACGGATGTACATTGACGGATGTAGTGAGATTATGAACGCATGTTTGTGTTTGAGACAATGAACATAATGAAATGACATGCAGTCACTGTTTGTCTTTAGTGATGAATATCGTTCACCGAAGGTGATCCGACAACCAAAGTTAATTAATCTGAAGTGGCAGTGGGCTGGTCATTTTTGCGGAAGGGCCGAAAAAAAAAAAAAATTGGTCTGACCAATCGTTTGACCACAATCTCACCTGATGGAAAGCGATGATGATGTGGCACGCTTGCTTTATATATATATAGATACCTGTTCACTCTTGACTTGAACACACCTGGTTATATTTTACTGGAAACACTGACGAGGGCAGAGCATTCTGCAAAACATATAATCTCTGGGGTTTAGCAGTTCTTATAATAAATGAAGAAGCGTACCGCTTCGTTCTTGTGCGGCTACAACTGGAAGCAGTCTCCACGCACTCTATGAATTAAATCTTGATTACTCCCTTATGGAGCATAAATAAACCATGCGGAGAATCTCCAGAAAAGCCTCTTACATATAAAGTGACACAATAAGCTTTAGAGTACGGACTACTAGTTCAATTCAACTACTATTATTGGATTCGGTTTTCGATTCTGGCATTTGGCGCACACGCAAGCTCCCGCATAGCGATGGCGACGATAAACCGCGATCACCGCCCAGATTACTTGCGATCATCGCATAGAGCGGTATAGTATGGCAGTACGTAGCTATTGTATTCGATATCTTGTGTGCATTAAGCAATCAATTTGCATTTCTATCGAAGATGTAACATTACCTACTTACTAAGTGGGTGACAGTTGAAAGTTCGTTAAAGTATCGCTAGGAATATGTGTGGGTTGTTGATTACAAAATTTACAAAATAATCACGACTACAAAATGAGGTATAATATTGAATTAAGCTTTCGATTTTAATTTTGAAAGCAAAAACTGCCATTTACAGAAGATGAACGACGCGGAAGTCTATGTAGAACGAAAATCTATTTGTTTTTGATAAATCGAACGCAACGATAAACATAATCTCTGGGGTTTCTTGTTTACTGGTATTCACGAAGTATAGTAGTTAGTATCATCACCATCATAATCAGCCCATGTTCGTCCATTGCTGGAAGTAGGCCTCTCCTTGTTAACACTACTGAGCCCGATTTTCGGCTCTCCTCCTCCAGTCGCTTCCAGACACCTTTCGCAAGTCGACACTCTACCTGGCCAGCGGGCGCTCTACACTACGTTTACCTAAACGCGGTATCCACTCTAAGACTCGTTTACCCCAACGGTTGACAGTTCTTCGTAAATCGAAGAACTGACAACCGTTGGGGCCCATTGGCACTTCAGCTTGCTGATTATTTAAGCTATGACGGTCACCTTGGTTCTCTTGCGGATGACCTCATTTCGGATTCTGTCCTTTAGAGAAACGCCAGTCATAGTTATCTCCATTGCTCGCTGAGTGACTTTAAATTTGTGGACCAACTTTACTGTGAGCGTCTACGTTAGGAACGAACGTCCACGTTACGTAGGTTAGTATAGTAGTGGTTTAATATTTCTATTAATGCACAGAAAAATGATAGACAAGTCATCAAAAACTTTAAATATAATTGTACATAATATCTTGCCTTAATGAACATCTTACTGCAAACTTCCGAAAAAATGTACTAATCGAGAGGTTAATAATCATAATACACAAAAATCTTAGAATAAAAACAACGTAATTACTCAAGTAGCCATTACGGCAATGGCAATAGGAGTAGGCAAAAACAAACACAAGTATACAAAAATATTTAAAATACCTGTTAATGAAGCACACAGTAATTCGCTCAGCTTAGCCAGCATGTCAGAAGGTGAGACCAATTAAGACGTTTAGTTAACTAGACTGCTATTTAAAAGAGCTAAGATTCATTAGACCACATAAGACCAAGCAACATTCCTTTAGCGCAGTTAACATTCGCTTTTAAATTATATAATGATACAAAAATTTGCTTCTCTACATTATCACACTAATCATCCACTAAGATAAAATTAATAACGCAAGATAAAGTTTATTCAAGATTTTATCTTGCGTTATTAATTATTAAAACAAAATGTACCAATATCATCAAACTTCGTTCAGACGTCAATTTTTTTTTATAGATTTCTCGATTTCTACTCATCACATTGAGATACCAATCAAACCAAATTTTAAGTGAAACCTTAAGCTATCTAATAATAGAAACCACATCGCAGTCGGTCTAGTACTTTTAACGTGATGCGTGAACAAAAAACAAACTCCATTTTAAAAATATAAATTTTCTTGATTAGTACCTAATTTTATGTCCTTTTTTGTAATTATCTTCATTGTACCTACTAATTTTTTGTTGTTTATTGCTTTATTGTAAATAATGATTATCAAACTAATTTTATTTTCTCTCTTTACAGGTATATATTTCACAATTTTATCGCTGTGCTAAGCTGTGTGGTATCGTTATTTTATTTATTGTTTTGTAACGCTAGAAAACGGTCACTACTACCGAACATTTTGCCTCAATCACCACGCTTGACAGGCGGCTTGGTGATTTCCAGCAAAAGCTTTTAAATAACAGACAGATCAATATAATAGGCTCAATAGTTTCGGAGGTATGGGACAATGGTCAATTATTATTTATTTTTTAAACTATTTAATATACATAACATGATAAAAAAATAAGTCTTAACAAGCCTTTTTTTCATCTGATATGTCGTGTGACATATCAAATGAAAAATACATATACATATACACAAAGTGCATTTTTTTAAATGTTCTCACAAAATTAAAGTACTTAGTGTAGTTTTGCATATGCTATAGGGATGTATGAGAGCAATCTATCACCTAAAAGCCCCAAGTCAACCTCACCAGCCCATGGTGCATCCTGCCGAACAACAAACGAGGCTCTGACGACCGACCAATGGTGGGGCGGTATAACCATCAATACAACGGCGCAGCCAAATTCTACAGGCCAGTGACGGGCAGCAGCGTCACTGGTGTGAGAAGCTATGCCCTGCGGTCGCCAACTCGCATGCCCTGCTGCGTGGTGACTAACAAAAACTTCCAAAGGCACAAATAAAAAATGGCCCCAAGTTCCTGGTCGCCCTGCTAGTCCCGACCAAGGTGGCGGTCACGGAAATGGCAGATGCGAAGAATTCCTGGGCCACCGTAGGCCACCCAAAATAAAAACAAACGACCTGCGAAAAGCGGCTGGAAGAAAATGGATAAGGAGAGCTGAAGACCGAGCTCAATGGCGTGCATTATATTTGAGAGGCATACGTCCAGCAGTGCACAAATATAGGCTGATGATGATGATGAGTTTTGCATATTAAAAATGCATTTATTTACGTTGTACTTCTGAGGGTTTCTTTTTTCATTCGAACGTGCAGATCCCTAAAAAAGTTTTAAACTTTTGCTTTTTGTTACAAAATTCGAGCAACTTTTTGTATTCAGTACTAAACTAAGCGCTCGCATATCGCGCGAACACTTTAACGTTTAAAATACAAAAGATTTGCGTAAACAACAACCCTCAACGAGTTGCGGCAGCTTGGCCGGCCCGGGTCAGGCTTAAACGCAAATGATGCTTATAGCCTGGCGGCTTAATTTTTGATTGCCGCCCCGGCCGCCGCACCGTCTTCGGTGTATATGTCGTGGCGATATCGTAAAATAGATCATTTCATGAAATGGCTGCCTATACCATCAGTAATTTTTATTTCAAGAAATTATCGATGACATCATGAAATGGTTTGGCCAGATGAATGAATGATCAGCGTTTGTCGATATGAACAATTAAACGCACGGCTACTTCATGATATGTCAAACATTATTGAACATATCGTCAAATAGTTACACTTTAATCCACCGCTAGAGGTGCTAGACGGAAGCCTTACTTGGCCGTGATAGGTTAGAAGGCGAAGATAAGAATGAAGCGTAGCGAGCTCCCGCCTTTGTCTTCGTGTTTATTTTTCAGTCTTGAAAACATATCTGTTTGAACAGCTTTGCTACCATGAAAACCCTACATTAATGATATTTTATGATATGGCCAAAAGTGTATTAAAATATCATTAAACGTTGATGTTTCAACGATATGGTCAGTTCTAGCTGGCCATTTCATTGAATAGAACCATTTCATGAAATTATCCACCATTTCATGTTCATATTACAGTTGTTTTTTTATTGTTAAACATGTTTTTATAAAAGGGCAATTCGCCGTCGCTTCTGTACGCAGCCTTAAGCTGGTGACTGATCTGTATCATTTAGGCGTAATGTAACATGTTACAATGTGAGCATTCGTTTAGTCAGTACAGTGAGCCGAGCCGCGAGCCAAACCGCTAGCCAAGCCCCGCGTATATTTTTGGCACACCACAGTGCACAAATCTGCGTAGCCCGCTCGTTGTTACGTTACGATAACATGTTACGTCAGTCGCAAGCTGGCTTCACCCAGTGATGCCCCGCAGCATTACCCGCGTACAAACTTTGACTATGCCACCATACATATGGATGGACTTTCAAAAAATCCCTCCTTGTTGCACCCCTAGGGTATTCAAAGAAAATTCCCTTTATCTATGGAGCCACTGGTTGAGGATGTGTGGTCTGTCAGTTAGTCAGTATGTCATGTTAATGTATTATAGGTAAGTATAGATTACAATGTTAAAATAATCAAATAAATCACCAATTCATTAGACGAACTACGCCCACAATTTTTGCACAAATTGCATAATACCTCACGATTCCCACAGTCCTCGTAAAACAATCAATATCATCATAAAAACATTGCCACATACCGCCAAATGTTAACCACTGCCACCAGTGATTTAAACTGATTGCCACTTCATTGCCCACTAAAAAGTGTAAATGGCATGATGGTAAAGGCCATGGATGCGTGAATCAAGTGTTTGATCTTGAGGTTTGAATTCATTAATTTTGATTTGGTAAAAACAATAGTGATGAGAGCCTATTTTGCAGTTTTTGCACATTTATGTAAGGATTCATATGGTGTTATATTTGAAACGGTGACAGGTTCACTTTTAATTCCTTTAGCAACTCATTTTTTGATCAACCATTTTTTATATTGTATATAACCATATATTGTTATGAAGTTGTTATCATTTGGAACTACAAAACTCGTATAATTTTCCTTAAAATATTATATGTCATTACACCAATATCGATGGTTTCCACACCATGTATGTGTCGAGATGAGAACCTCTTCATTTGTAAGGTTCCGTAGTCAAACAAGGAACCCTTGTAGTTTCATCATCTCCGTCTGTCCGTCAGTATATCACAGCCATTTTATCCAGACACTAACATAAGTATATGAAAAAAACTGATACTTTTTTATTAGGATTTATGGATTGTCCTATACTTGAAATGTGGAGAAGTTTTTGTTGTTTTTGTATTCTCGTTGGACAGGTCTTTTAAAATTAGAATGAGGTTTTTTGGCAGATTTTCTATTTGGTTTTGTTATTGAAATGTTCGGCTCTAAATTGGGCATTTTTTTAGTTGCATGTCCTCTCCCTTACATCATAATGTAAAGCACTAAAAATAAACAATATAATAATTGAATTTACTAACGAAATTATCACGGCTATCTAAGTTTTAATAGTTTACGAGACATTTGTTGGCGTATAGCGTGCAACTGGACCAATTGCAATGTGGTTTTCATAGTTAGGAAGCTTAGGGTCGTAGCTAAGGAACACAGTCATAGCTACATGTGGCTTAGTCTATGTGTGTCCGAAACGCACAATTTTTTACACAACTGCCCAAAAAAACGAGTGTAATGTTTTTAGGATTCATGTATGTTTGTATGTATGTGAGTTTTTTATTCCACCATAACTTTTAAATGCCTAAACAGATTTAGACTATGGGGTATTGTTAGAATCCTTACATCCCCTCGAGTAATATAGGCTATTATTTTTAGAAAAAAAAACATTGTGGCTGTATTCCATTTCCAAAGGCGAATAAAAATAAACTTTGAATTTTACAATATGGTTATCAAAGTGAAGGTTTTGATAAGCACATTCCAACAGTATATAATTTATTGGCATTAGTTATTTTTTGGCAGGGCAGGCGTGTTTTTTAAACTTTTAAGCTAGTTTAAACTTCTTATAATATGAAACTTCATAAAAATACATAAATCGCTAAATTATGTGTGTTTTTCCTAAAGCCACGTGATTTGCTACTAGTCACGTTTATATTAAATTATATTAAATTAAAATTAGATTTTATTTTCCAAATAAAATCAAATACAAAAATTTAACATAATGTCTCCCATTTATTATCCTCGTTAAAACTGGCCTTGGAGCGGAAAGTTATTAAACTTCACCATAGCGACCAAATGATGAATAAATCCAAACTTACTAAAACCGGATGTCTATCAAAAGTCTTAACACGAAACATATCTCTGACCCACACCTATTATTTTAAAATTAAAATATATATTCATCAGAGTAGAAGACTTGTTCTTTATAAAATGTCAAGGCCTACTACATTATACTATAACGTATTTTTTAAATATCGATTGGTTTGACGATCATAATTAGAATTTATTGGTTGTAGAGCAGTAAAATTTAATTGAAGTGTGAAGCGAGCGAACAAAGAAAACAAAAGTATGTATTATGGTTGTTGAAATACCAAAAACAAGACAACATTTACTTATTAGTAATTTATTTATTAATATTTATTTAATACTATATGCACAAAGCAGTGTACAGAGAAGGACTTAATGCTATGACAGCATTTTCTGCCAGTCATCTTGGTTGTGCAAGAAAGATGTGTAAAGGCGTGCACTCGAGATATGGACAGTAAAATGGAAATAAAGAGAAATTAATTGAAATGAATCATAAAAATAAAACTTTTAATATGTATATATAATTATTATAATAGATATATAAAAATATAATATAATAAAAATTAAATATATTCAAATACATATAAATATTATAAAATTAAACAGCTGGTGTTAAAATTAATTAAAGTTAAAAAAAGAAAAACAAGTACGTATGACCTATTGCTATACATTTGCCGAGTTTCAAATGGAGTAAAACCAAAATGTAAATGGGTAAAATTTATTTCCATAGATTCCATTACATAGTTACAGTTCCATAATTTTTAGGTGACCTCATTTACTGGATGGAGAAACAGCATCATCATCATAATTTTTCGAATGCATCAGTCCACTGCTGGACATATGCCTCCAAATCACGCTCAATGGGCTCAGCATTGAGCACGCTTGCATATATATTTTTCAGGCAAGGGTTTCTTTAAGCGGTATGTATTATAATATTGTTTAAGCAAAGCGCTGCTCGCCTATAGTTGTAATATCCACTACAACTAGTTATATATTGAGAAATACAAAAAGCTTAGAAACAAACCTCAAGCCATTGAGTAAGAATAAGCCCATTTGAAGGATAATACGCAGCACCATATTAGTTTGCACACCATGTCGTTTTTTTCCATAGTTGCATCAGTTGTTCACATCAACGAACGATGTGATATCCATCCGGCTAGTTTAAGAATTAAGCACAGTGATTTCTGTATGTACAGTTTTTTGCGAGATCTGGTAGGTGTAGACGGATATTGTATTATTTTTATTAAAAGCTTTTATTTAACTTTACTTGTATGTATATGTTTATGTATTTTGTCTGTCCTGGAATCTTGCAATTCAGATTTCGAGCACTTCCAGATTAGCTATCTGGCTGAAACTTTCAAGGTAGCTCATAAACCGACGACAAAGCAATAAAAAAAAGAATAAAATAGTTCAAAAGCGAAAAACGTAAAAATAAATATAAAAATAAAGTGGCAATCATTAAAAAAACGTAGGCATTTTTTTTCGCCATTAAGGGTAATTCAACCTCTTTAACTTTTGCAGTGGAGAAAATTCCACTGCAAAAGTTAAAGAAAAAAATTGTCCAAACGGACTATTTTTTTGTCCCGGTCGTCCGTGTGTATTTTTATCACGGGAAAAGATTTATATACCTAATAAAATTGAACAGAAAAATATCTATGAAAAACCATAGCCCTATTTTAAAAACTATCTTACAATGAAAGTTTCATTACAACATTCAAGAAAGTTCTAAAGATATTCTGCTTAAAATTGAGAAAAAAAATGTCGTCCCAAAAAATTATGCAATCGTATTTTCAATCTGTTAAACTTAACGTCGGAGGTCCCCCGAGGGTCCACCGTCTCAAGGGGATGATATACTCGTATTATATCAAGTAACTGGATCTTAGTCGATGAACGCTGTAGAAATTGCTACTTCTTGAAGAACTACGCAAATAACACTGGAGATGATACTGGTCTACTCTGTAATTTTTTTCCAATTAGATAGACCTTTTATGTACAGATAACATTGTAAAATTTCAATTGTTTTACGTATAAAATAGATATTTTAGGAAATTATAATAAGCCTAAGTATTTTAGGACTTTACTATACTCTGAACAGTACCAGACGGGACAAGCGAATGAGTCAAACATATGAATGCAAGAAAAAAAATAAGGCTGCCATACATAGACAATTGCTTCGGTGACTAACGTCAGGAGATAAAACAATGTCAATTTTAGTTCCATGGACCTTCGCTTTGAATCGGCACAAACGAAAGTACAGCACAGCAAATCCATATAGATCAGTGCTGCCATAGAATTATTTGAATTTGAGAATGGAAGTTTGAAAATCGTGTGTGGTCAGTGCACAGTGATAAACTATGAAATGAGGTTGCAATGTTGTTGAAAAAGGATGACTTCGTCACAAACTTTACCTAAAAACTAAAAAGCATATAAACTTTTATTAAAGCTGATCGATTGCGTGAAGTTGGCGATATATCAGAAAACCAACTATTGCTAAACCCTTTATAGCGATAAAACTATGAAGTAATGTTCATACATTAATCATTATTTTAGACAAAATGTTAGAAATATCGGCTCAAGACAACTGAGCGACACACCGTATCTAATCTGCCACACCATTGTACTGTTTGCCGTTATATTAGTCACTTTACTAAATGCCAAAAGGATGTTATTACAACATTAATGTATAATACTCACCTGTTCTTGCACCGAGTGCATGCGTCATCCTAAAATATTAACCTACGGATAGAAGATCTATGTGTTAGTATTAAATCGTTGCTTTTAATAAAGTAATAGATAAGTAACAAAACGTTTACAATGAAGATGATAAAAAATGGTCTTGGGGACAAATAAGCTACTAAAAAAGAATGTAACATTTTATGAAATCATGTCTGCCTGTTCGTTTGTTCGCGCATCACATAAAAACTACTGGATCAATTGCGAAGCGGTTTTCACTGTTAGTTTAGGTTTTCACTTAAAAACTAGTGGACTTGGTATCTCAATCCGATGAGTAGAAGCCGAGCAATCGATAAACAAGACATACGTTCAAAAACTAAATCCTATGACATTTTTGCGATGAAAACGAATCGATTGATATCTCGCTTGTCAAAATCGGACCAAGTTTTTAGTTTGAACACATAACCCTTGCTTTGCTTCGCCGTAGTCGGGTACTCTTTTTTAGCCTATGACACTATCAACGAATACCATGGAAGTACTAAATAGGTACTGCGCTGCGTTGTATCCCGTACTTAATACTTCTATGATGAAGACGAATCGATTGATACCTCGCTTGTCAAAATCGGATCAATAGGGATAATGCTATTGTGGAACATCCACATACATACATTCATACATAGGCTGTTAAACTCATTACCCTTACCATGCTTGGCCTTTGTCGGGTAAAAACTATAGGTATGACGAATGAATAAATTTTGATGAAATGAAATATATAGGTACTTTTGGTACTGGAATAACATATAGGTTGATGGTTCTTAAATGACCATGGGGGCAAAGCCGCGGGCACAGCATGTTATTATACGCTTTATATTAGCTTCACTTGTATGTTTGTAACCGACTCCTTTGGACGCTATTTTGACCCACTTTAAACGGTCAGATTTCATTCAAATTTTGCACACCTATCAAAGACCGATGAAAATGCAATAAATAGAAAAAAATATGTAGAAAATAAATAGTAGTTTAAAAAAACTAAAAAACACACTTTATATAGAAAACCAAACTAAAAAATAGAAAATAAATTTTAATAGTGAAAATAAGAAAAAAATGTTTTATTTCAAAAAAAGCGTTGGGTGCTTCTCATATCTGTCAATGAAATATTTATAACTATTGACCCATGCACCCCACGATATTTTTGAAATAAAACATTTTTTTCTTATTTACACTATCAAAATTTATTTTCTATTTTTTAGTTTGGTTTTCTATATAAAGCGTGTTTTTTAGTTTTTTTAATAATATAAAGGTTGATCTTTTCAATTACAAAAAACGTACATAATTACAAAACAGCCTCAAAAGGCGCAAATAATAATAATATCCTCGACAGCGTATATATATTTGAGCCTTTTGGGGTAGATACTTTTAGGATAGAGACACTAGGGCCGTGGGGACCAAGAGCTTATCAAATATACAAAGATCTATCGGGGCGTCTGGTCGAAGCAACACGTGACCAAAATGCTGGCCTTTACTTTGCCCAAAGACTAAGCATTGCCATACAACGTGGCAATGCTGCCAGCATTTTGGGTTCCTTGTTTGACTACAGCACCCTAAAAAGGACATTAGGAAAACAAAACACCAAGGGCATGTTTGGAAGAAGACCATGATAGCCTGTTCTATCTCCAATCTCATCGCCATAATTGTAACAATAAAAAAACCATGGCTAATTATTCAAAATCAGGTCTGACACCAGAATTTTATGGGTTTTCCCTAGATCTTTGACAAATATCATACATGAGAAAGATTCGAATTAAAACTATCTTGATGAATGAAAAAAAATACCTAACCAATTATTACAAAGTTATGCAAATATCATATAATTTCATTAGAATCGCAAGAAACTTGATTGAGCAGATCCTGTTTTAAATTTATGTATTTTTTTATATCTAGTATGTTTTGTTTTATACATTAAAAACATTATCTGCAACAGAAGACCTGTCACATATATTATGGTTTTAAGGGTATTCTAATTAAAATAGTTATTGTATTATTATGATTATCATTAAAAATAAAACGAAAAGCAAGTAAATAAAATAGAAGCTAACTTGACGGAACGCACGTTAAGCTATCGGTCCCGTCTGTTATTGAACAATAGCAATCGTTAAGCTTTGTCAGAGGCCCTCAGGCGGCCTGACAAACTCTGACACCAGAGGCCAGCACTACCTCATACGACAAACAAACAAACATAGAAGTGATTTAAACTAAACTTACTAAGCACAACCTAAACTAAACCTAATCTAACAAGAAGCTACGTAGGTAACGTTCCCAAAATGCTGGCTACATTGCCACATTGTATGGCAATGCTTAATCTTAGGCCAAAATAAAAGCCAGCATTTTGAAAACGTGTAGCTTCGACCTTAATATTATACATAAACACCATTGCACATTACATGCATACGTTTTCATTACATCTCATAGTAGGTTATATATTATTTATATTTTTAAATATATAAATTATATACCTTATACCTTAAGTCAAGAAGTCCTCCAAATGTCACCAGTGATAAACTGTAACGATCACATCATGCTTATTTTTAGCAAAAAATAACATATTATATATTAGACAATATTAACAGACTAGACACTAGTTGCGCGACCAGTTTAAAACAACATTTAGCAGTTTGTGGAAAAACAAATTTTAAGCAGATACCTACTATAAAAGTTCGCCTGTGTAAAAAAAGAACATAGCACTCTATTATATAAGTGTGTTTCATAAATTAACTGATAACTTGTTAAGATTTAGTGTAGGCAATTTATAAGAAGGACTCGTATCTTTTCACAGCATTTGGTGAGCAAAGACCTCGTAAGAATTTCGGAACACAAAATATCGTAGAATTAGTCACATATACCAAAGTCGTATAAATACATCATCACTTCCTCACTACATACCCCACATCAGTTGAATACACAATTATTGTATCAACAAATATTTGCATACCAACAATACTATTTCTAATCTAGGAAATGAAGACAAGAATTCTGGTATACAGTTTTTCTTAGTGACAGGGTCTAGTGCTTTTTTAAAGTCGTCACTTCACCTGGCCCCAGAGCTTTATCACTACGTTGGCCTAAGCGTAGTACCCACTCGAGAACTCTTCTACCCCAACGGTTATCGGTTCTTCGGGAAAGACCAACACAATGTCACATCACCTTGGTTACCCATAAAGCTATGTTGGTAACGTTTGTGTAAATACCGTCTTTAACCTTAATATAAGTTATCTAAGTAAACCTTAAACATTTGTATCCAGAGATAGGCTGTTTCTGTTGGACAATCGTGTAAGAATATTAGCCAGCTATACTGCGTAATTGTAGTATTATTTGTTGAAATTAAACTACATATCAAAATGCTATCTGTCTTTGAAACGATATTGAACTTTATCAACGTGTCATAAGTGTCTGCTCAAAAAACGTATAACGTATTCCAACTCAAAACTTTTTGGTTGGAAGAAGAAAACATAAAAACAACCTATGTAGCACTGTTTACTAGTTAAAAAAATAACATCTCAGGAATAATGAGAAAAATATATTCATAAAAATCAACAATATTTATATCATAGACCAAATCAATAAATTAGGTAAACAAACTTTTTATCAACTCAGAGTTGAATGAAGCACAGGAAAAGGAAATACCATTCTGAGTCTACTGATGCTTCAGAAATACCTACGCCTGTTAGAGTAAAGGTAGTACCAAGAATCTCTACGGGGATGTATTTCTATCACTTGTGTATATTTTTTCTTTTTGCCCTTATTAATATTCAAAATAACTCACTGTTCGTCATTGCAGCATTATCTTTTAGCTTGAGAACCATTGTCCAAGGCAAGTTGCCTCACTGCTATTGTTTTAAGCATACACAATATTCAGGTAAGCGCATGCCCTTGAAATATAGTTATAATTAAAACTATTGAGTTATGTACCGATATGGAGATCATGTGGGAATGCTAACAATTAAATTCTGTGATTAAATTAGATAAATATGGTACTAATTTATAGCGTGGCTTTCTCACGTGCTAACTTATAAAAATAGACTTACAAGATTTTTTGGTAATTTAAAAGTGAAATATCGAGCAACGTTTTTGCAAAATCATTCCTGGATATTTCATTGAAATAGGACACCATAAAGCACCCGTTTCAAAACCCTTTTGCTACTTCATGATGGTCTAGAATTTGCCGACTTTCGCTTTATGTCGACTTTTTATTATTTACATACATTTTGTTGTAACTTTGCTGACTTTTTGGTATAATTTATATATTTAAATGTGAGCTAGCCGACCTTTTACAAATAAATAAATTTCAAACTTCAGCCTTTGCCGAGTTTTTTCAATTTCATCTCTATATACCTATTAGCCAAGTTGTAATATAAAATAATTGAAACGGGTACAAATGTAAACTTTTATGTTCACTTTTATTTAGTGTTTGTTTATTTGTAAGTAAACTTTTAAGTTTCTGTTTAAATCTAATGCATTTTCGCATCATATTCATAAGTATTAGCTAAATAAATTAATAAAAATTTGATTTGAATCGTGTGTATCCGGCATAAAAATAGATTCTACCCCTTCATTCAGCGGGTGCTGTAAGAGCTAAAGGAATTTAGGAAATACGCAGTTTTTTTTTCTCGTCTAATAATACAAAGTACTGCGACCGCCAAGACGCCTGCCAAAAGTGGTTATTATGATAAAACCCCCCATAAAACAGAAGCAGCGAGTAACCGCTATTCGTGGCGCTCTACGAGGAAGACTGATGTTCAGCAGATGGACTTTTACCGGCTGATAATGTGACGTGGCGCTATAAATATACATTATAAGAATATTCAATTCAATCTACTCATTCGTCCTGAATCTATCCAATGTTGAGTATAGTTTTACTATGGTATATCCTTTCCTCCATTTTTCTCGGTCCTGTACATGTCTCATCCAGTTCAGTTTTGATATCACCTAATATTTGGCTGGAGGTCTGCCCCGTGAACGTTGCGCTCCTCGTGGCCACCAGTCCGTTATCACCTTGGTTAATCTATGATCTTATCTATACACTAACTATAAATTTCAATTTATACAGAGCGTGACATTAAAATCAATAACAGGCCAATGAGATCACATAGCACACCTACAAAATGTAACAGATGATCGAGTCAAATGCCACCACGCCTACCGGTTTTAATTCACATTGAAAACATGTTTGACAATGGCTTGATCATCGCCGAGTAATCGCAAATCACAGGGTATCGCTTAGTGGCGCTTAATGTCAAGCGATGATAATAGACGGAAAATAGAGATGTATCATGCACTTGCTCAGTACCTACCTGGTTTTTACATATATTTATCGAGTATTTATCTATCTATCGGTGCTTATAATAAAGCAATAATTAACAAAAAGTCTGTACAATAAAAATAATAAACAAAACCAAGCGACTTGAATAGAATATTAGGCAAGAACAAGAATATAAGTCTGTACTCGCATCACATAAATACTACTGTACTGATTGAAATACATTGTAACCGTAGGTCTGCACAAAAAAAATGCGAAGAATAACTGTTTTACGTCTGAACCAACTTTGATGTAATTTGGTGTATGGGTACTATAAGTCATGGAATAACATATAGGTTACTTTATGTTCCGGAAAATGATCACGCGGGCAAAGTCGCGTGGCGCAACTACTCTCTAATAATAATATAATTGTACTCATAAATTTACTCATATATTAATGATGTATGCAGTACAAACACAAATTGTATAGGTTTAGTCCTTTTCAGACATCGCAAATACTCGTATAGTATTTTTGTAATTCATCGTATTTTTCTAGTATTATTATTATTACTTAAAACAAACGAAGAAAAAATATGTAGCTTATTCCGCCAAACTGTAAGTCAGACCAATGATGAATGGAAAATAAAAATAAAATATATATAAACCAGCTCAAATAAACTCCGACCAAAAAAATAAATAAAACTAAAGTAAAATAAAAAGATATGGCCTTATTACCTATTTTACTTCCTTGTCCCTTACCTTATATATTTTTTTGTATGTATAAGTGCTTCTAAATATATGGATAATAACCAAAATGGTCACAAATACTAGAAGTATACACATTAGAAACGGTATATTTACCATGGATACTATATGTATTGAGTATCCGATATTTCGGCACTATTGCAAGTGCCATGATCACGTAGAAGTATAATACTCGTAGTATCCATGGAAAAATATCCCGTTTCTAATGTTTATACTTGTGTTCTAAATATATTTCTTTATGCCCATTGCTTTGCAAGCAATTTACCCATTTTCTCACAAAAAAATGCATTTTCTGGAAAGAAACGACCTATCCTATAGTTATTATGTTAATTTATATATCTAGAACGTTCAACCAGTGGAGCTTTATTAATATTAATCACAATGATATGTGTTTTTGAGAATAATATTAATAAATGGAGATTTTTAGAACATTTTTGGACTACCTACCTAATATAAACCTGTAATGGCTTGAAGTTTGTCAGACTTGCCCGTTTTAAAAATAAATATTATGTAGTACACACAACTTGGACATCAAATCCAAGTTAATTTAAACGCTGTAGTTGGATTTTAGACTTTCAAGTCAACACTTGATCTACTAAATATGGCTTCAAAGACTTAATTTTTGACGAAGCGAATACCTTGGCAAGTTACGATGTTAAGGTGCCTATAGTGTTGTTTTCTGGATTAAAAGTAGCCCATACAACCTTTAATATGCCAGGACAATAAGTACTTAGGGAGTTCTAATATTTATTATGTGACCTAGGTACAAACTACAGTAAATATATGTACAAACTATATTTCATCAACATTTTTTCGGTCGTCAAATAGTTTTGATCGATTGATCGGCTCTTTCCTATAGGATTTAGATACAAATTACATCAGATTTTAAGTCAGAGACTAAGCTATCCAACAGTGAAAACCTCATTTCATCCAGATAGATAGAAACGATTTATAAAAGCGTTATTTTCATGTTGTGTCAACGTAGCATTTTTTTATTATCTTCTTTGTACAGGCTTTCTGTTACTGACTGCTTAGTTATAAGTTTAGATAGATAGTTTAGATAGGTACTATGTTCCTAATGAATCTGCCCACCACAGTTCGCTGAAGCAACAGTATTGCGGGAGCAAAGGTCTACTAGAACTGTTATTAGAATATATACTAATGCTAAAGTTCAGCGCGCAAGAAATTTAATGTTCGGAATGGCGATAAAAAATATGTTTAATTACGATTTCATTGCAAAAGACAATATTTCAATTTGTTAGTCGTGCTGATTATTGATTATTACGTAGAGCTTCACTAACTATGGCGTAATTACATAGACTCGTCATCTTAAAATTGTTCATGTGGCAATTGTTTCCAAAGAGTACGGTTAAATTATACATCTAATTCTTACATAGTACGTACTAAAACAGTGACATTATAATACTTGGTAGTAGTAGTAAAGAAACTAAATAAATATCTGAACCAATATATAAAAGTGAAACGTGGTCTGATTGTTTGGGTAGTTTTAAGGCGATAACGACTGGACGAATTTTGATGAAACTTTGTAAATAGGTGCCGTACGATATAAAGACTAACATAAGATACTTTTTATCCCGGAAAATGGTAAGTTGTCATGGGAAAACTGAAAAATATCGATAACACGCTGGAAGTAACGGTTGCCTTGGAAACGAAATAATAAGAAGAATGTCAAACAAGCATTAAGAGCGTTGGTGCTCTTATTTTTTCGATAAACTGTAGTCCGCGTGAAGTCGCGGGCGAAAGCTAGTAACTAATAAAACAAGTCAAGTAAATGCAACTAAGTAAACTCATCTAGCTTACACAAGACACTAGTAAGTTTTTCGAAATGTGATACCTGCAGGATGGATGTGACCTTTCGTAGAACTAGTTGCGATGGGGCATACTAAAGATCATCGAATTAATTCATCTTACTCAGCTGTTGTGGATTCTGATATTCTTCTCGCAGGTTGTATTCTGCGGCGGTCAAGTTATGTTAATACAAGCACAAATAAAAAATTGATATTTCCCCTGAACCCCCATTATAGCTAGGAAGCATCTCGATCACATCAGTTTTCAAACATTAAAACCGCATCAAAATCGGTCCATTTGTTTGGGAGCTACGATCCTCACCCCCATTCCACCTCCCTCATCACCTCATTATAGCTAAGAACCATCTCGTTTACCTCAGCTTTGAAACATTCAAAACTGCAGCTAAATCGGTCCATTCGTTTCACCCCTCTTTTCTCACCCTTACCTTACCCTTACCGTTATCTAGGCAACGGCCCAAGCCTAGGTTCATACTCACTGCGTGCCCTTGAGCTAGTCGCCAAAATTTAACTTTGGCGTGCGCCTTCTGCGTCACGCCCCCCAGTCCGGTGACGCTGTGAATGTCGACTACAGATGAAAAGCTTGCTTACTTCCTGAAAAAAAAAGTGATACAGTGGTTAAGGATTGTGTGATAGATGATTGATATTATATAGCGACAATGATACTGAGATGATGGCTGATAGGAAGATATGGACAAAAAGTATAATAAGGGTATAGAGATGGTGATCTTATTCAGCTGAATTGGTTTTTGAATATTATTATGCGCTAGCTTTCGCCAGTATATCGCGAAAAAAGCGTCCTATGTTCCAATTAAAAACCATTGCAAAAGTACAGCACCAACGTTGTTGATGCTTTTTGACAGACTTGTTATTATTTCGTTTCCATGGCAACCGTTCTTTTACAGCGAATAATGGATATTTTCCGGTTTTCCCGTAGTAAATTACCATTTTCCGAGATCAAAACTATCCTTTGTTGGTCTCTATATTGTACAGTACCTATTTACAAAGTTCTATCAAAATCCGTCCAGCTGTTATCGCGTTAAAACTCCCCAAACAAACAGACAAACAGGCAACTTTTTACTTATATATATTGGTGTGGATTATGATTATGAAAGACTGATTGTTAAGCGATATAAGTAAGATGATATGATTTGATATTATTAATTACAGAACAAGAAATTTGTTATAGTTAGATGGGCATGTAGTGATTGATATGTAAAGAGTATGCTTCAAAGTCTGGCGCACCAACGTCAGGTAGCCTGTCAGTATTTTACAGATTGCAATACGGAGAGTGTACTCTAGAACTACTCAATCTTATTCCCGCATCACCTTCCATCACCGTACGACCACACGATCGGCAAAGCGCCACTCTTTCTTGGTCGAAATACGACGCAATAGTACGACGCTTCGTCATTTATTGTAAGAACTGCAAAGGAGTGGAATGCTCTGCCCTCGTCAGTGTTTTCGGTACATTATAACCCAGATTTGTTAAAGTCTACAGTGTATAGGTATCCACTAAGCAAGCGTGTATCACCTTTGACCACAACATCGCTTCCCATCGTGTGAGGTCATGGTAAAACCATTACCTAACCGTAATAAAAAAAACTATCATTTATCCAACACAGCATAGCCCCAAGCATTTAAACAATATTATTGGAAGCACTTCAATGTATACTTCTGACTCATGTCTTAATTACAGCTTTATAATACCGTACACGCTTCGTAATAAATATTCCTCGATACGCATTGCATCAATCAAGATGGAATCCTTCATGCTTTGCACAATGACATACCTTTTGCAGTGTCTGCGTGATTGAGTAGCTTTGTATTTAAGAAACATGATCATTAAATTGTTTACGTGTAATTATTCATTTGTATGTTTGTTAAGCAAAATCGCCCAATTACAGAACTCGTGGCGTAGTGGTAAGGTTGACGGACTGAGCTTCTGTTATATTGTAATACTTTTAGCTGATATATCCATACCAATATATAAAAGTGAAACGTTGTCTGTTTGTTTGTTTGGGGAGCTTTCACGCGATAACTACTGGATGGATTTTGATGAAAAGTGGAATGGAGATAGCTTGTACCCTAGAATAAAACGTAGGATACTTTACATGTCGGAAAATTGTAAGTTTCCACGGTAAAACTGGAAAATGTTGATTACTCGCTGTAAGAAACGGTTGCCATGGAAACGAAATAACAAGTCTGTCAATAAACTTCTACTTTTGGATTGGCTTTCATATCCTAGAAGAACTAATTATATATTTTTTTCGCGATAAACTGTAGTCCGCGCGGAAGAAGTCGCAGGCGGGAAATCTAGTGTCATAATAAATATGAGAATCTCAAATATATTTTTCCCTTTCGTTCTAGTGAAAATTGAACGGGACGGGTGATATATCTGTAGGGCGTAGATTTTGGGATTTATATACACAAATGTATAGCCAAAATAAAAAGAAACGATGTACTTATTAACAATAAGCTTTATCATCATACTAGCTGTGCAGGCGAGATCATTTTCCTGGGATAAAAGTATTATAAATATATCCTATAGGCGTAAAATCGTTTTTTATCGATTGCTCGGCTTCCACTCATCGGATTAAGATACTCAGTTTTTAAGTCATAGGCTATCCGTCAGTGAAAGCCCAAAAAAAAGGAGTGTATTGTTTTTACACGACTGCCCAAAAAAGGAGTGTAATGTTTTTAGTATTCATGTACGTCTGTATGTATGTGAGTTTCTTTATTCCATCATAACTTTTAAACGCCTAAACAGATTTAGATGTATGAAGTATCGTTAGAACTTACATCCGCCCGAGTAACATAGGCTATATTTTTCTTTCAAAAAATTGGCAATATGGCGTAGTATGGCTCAATTTTCAAAGGCAAAAATAATAACATCGAATTTTACAATATTCACATTTCTCTTATCAGCCATCTTGATAAGCACATTGCAACAGTATGCAATTTATTGGCATATTAAGCTCTTTAGGGCAGGCGTGTTTTTTTAGCTATTATGTTAGTTATTTTAAATATTCTAATTTCGATTCCTGTGATGGATGAATTATTTATATACTTACCTACAAGTTTGTTCGGAACCCGCCGTGCATAAGCCCAACTTACACTTTCATTGTTTCTTATTATCTTTTTGTTACTTACCGCTTTATTATAAGTAAAGATTAAGCTGGAAGAAGTCCACTGATGAACGTAGCCCATAGCATAGGTACCTCCCATAAAATGCCACTGTTTTCCTAACACAATAGAGTTATGTTGTAATTACTGCGCTTGAAAATGAAGCTTTATTAGATTTACTGCCGCATTCAAAATCATCAATTAACGCAGATAAAGCATCGTTAGTCGTATGAGGTAGTGCTGTCTCTAGTGTCAAAGTTTGTAAGGCTGCCCGAGGGGCTCTGACATGGCTTAATGACTGCTTTTAATCAATACCATCCGGGACCGACATCTTAACGTGCCCTCCGAAGCACGCAGCGATGAAAAACCGCGCATAACTTAGAAAAGTCATTGGTGCGGTGCGGAGTCTAGGTCCGAACCTGTTATCGTTGAATTCTAAGTTGCACTATTGAACCGTTAGGCTACCATCACTCTAAACTCTAGATAAAGCATTACATCGCTTGTATTGTATGGATTTTGACACATTTAATGCTTGATTACAAAACTATTGAAATCTACACCACATTAATTATAATAAGTGTGTTATAGCGATTAATAATGACTCTCTTTCTTTTTCAGGTAACAGCGTTTCCTACCTTACATCTCCCAGTCTACCTTAAGTATACTTACCAATTCAATTAAAACGCATTTCAACTTATTGATGTAAACAAATGTAATGACCAGGGGCGGATTTGCCTATAGACCGAGTAGACCCGAGCTAAGGGCGCGCGGCTAGGATTAAGGGCGGCCAAACGAAGAAAAAAAACGCGCTCCTGTTTGTGATCTTTTAGACATTGTAGATTTAGCAGTGTTGTATTATTTGGCCATCTTACCTGGTCAAGAGAGATGAAGTCCTGACACAAATTACTTAATGTTACTACGCCCGGAGACATGACATTTTATCATCCCGATTAAGCACGGGGACATAGTTACGGGCAACAAACAGCTCGTAAATTCATAATACATATTAGCTCAGTGTTGGAGGTGAGAAGGAGGTGACTGGTGCTACACGGCCTAGGGCAGCCAAGATTGCTAATCTGCCTCTGGTAATCTATCTTGCCATAAATTGAAGTGAACGGATAATATCATGGACTCCTCTTTTGTTACGGACACTGTTATTGAATTATATAATTGAATATTATAATGTCAAAAAATAAATTACATACTGATGTGGCTGTTATATATTGTTACTAGATTACGTCCGTGACTTCGTCCACGCGGACTACATTTTATTTCGCAAAAAGCATCTTATTTTCATCTAACTGCCATGGAAACGAAATAATAAGTCTGTCAAAAAACATCAAGAGCGTTAGTGCTCTACTTTTGCATTGGTTTTTATTATCCTAGAAGAACATAGAATACTTTTATCGCGATGAACTGTAGTCCGCGCGGACAAAGTTGCGAGCGGGAGGGCTAATTATAAAATAAAAATATATATAATACGTACTTAAATGTAGGCAGAAGCAATTTAGCAATGCAACTGGTCAGCTTAAAAATAATAACGATACAAAACCATAAAATAATAAATATAATAAACACAATATTTAAGCCAAATTAGACTCTCAATCGAAAATCTATTCAAATCAATAAAGCCATAATCACTCAATTAATTTCAAGATTAATACAACATAATCATCATTGAAATCAGCTCTATGATTAAATAACTAATCTATTCGCTGGGATCAATAATAACATGACGTTACTATCACAAATTTAACTAATTATTATAAATGTTGTTGCAAAAAACTGGTGATTTATATTGCCTAATGTTGTGTGAGATCAGGTCATAACCTTTTCACCTGTTGTATGTTATGAGACTTAAGAGTTATGAAGTAACATAGTGGAGGTGAAATTATGATGAGCTGTCGTAAAGTGATGGGCTATGTACTGGTTTGTAACATAGTATGTAGGTATAATGAATTATCAGCTTCAGAGTGAGAAAAAGAGAGGTTCTGAAGAGAGAAAGTTATAGTGGATGTCACATTTCCTTGAATCATTTGTGGTCTTTGAATATCGCTTTCCTCATGACGTTTTTGACGCACACAACTTACTGTATACGAGTATTGTAAGTCATTGGTGTAGGGCTGAGCTTAAGATCCAGCACCGGTTCTGTCACACATGTTACCGCTCTTGCTACAAATGGCAATGGCAATTGACAATGATTCACATTACAATAACAATTTATAATATTTAAATGAATAGCAGTGGTTATAGAAGTAAAAGTATATAATTTTATATCTTAATATAAATAATTAAGTAAATTAAAGAACTAAAGTCATCAAGAGAAATACATAGGACTCGTTAAGACAAATCTAATGAGCCCAAACTCGAAGGGTTTACATTTAAGGGTTTCTTTACCCACCTTCCAGTTTCATTATCAGACCAGCTCGATGGTAACATATTATTGTATTGTCATCGGAATTACATATATTTGCACAGTTTCAAATCGATACGTCCACTGGAAAGGGGCGAAATTCAGTTTCTTAGATTCTATTACATAGTTACTGGTCGACCTATAAAAAGCGTGCTAATAACAATAATAATACTGTTATATTGAGCATTATCATTTACAATAGTCAATTTTTATTAATTATTCTAATGCTGTGCATGATTAAATGTGCCTTGCCATATCCTTGTTAAGTAGTCTGACAGACTACAAAATTAAAAATCGACACATCATGTAACAACAAATTTCAAATATAATAAAATATTAATAATAATAATTAAATCAATCGATAAAGACGATCAACAACAATAATAACAAAAAAAGTCGTCAAAATTAATTGCACGTTAAACTGCAAACGACGAAGAACATAGGCCCAAGTATGGCGCCTTGTGAAACACCACTCAAGGCAATTAAGCTCCAGAACAGATTATAATAATTAAGGGTAAAGATGATGCTTGAGTCGAATCCACTCAACAGTTGTAAAAATATTGCAAAATGTAAGGAATCGTGAATATTGTGATGTCAGATTTTTTGAAGATGCTTGAATTTGCAATCTATGTCAGGTCGAGTTAAGTGTATATTTTAAGTGGATTGTTGATATAATTATTATGATAAGTGCTATGAAGAATATTTTTGATTAATTAGGTATTTATCTAAGTTATTGGCCTAATAATTATTAAGGTTTGTTTTAGAATGAGCTATTTTATTTTTAGATATTATCCACCGTATAAAATAACCGAAACCTTGAGTCCTTTTTAGTGATTGCAAAATACAAGCACTATCTTTCTAAGGAATTTATTGAATCTCAAACTTCCTTAACTATGGGTTGCTTGAGACTGCGTTTTTTCTTCTATAGCGATTATGCTGTAAGTACCTGTAACAAATTAGTTATTATTAGCGTATCCGGAACTTGACTCAGACATTCTGCAACAAACATTAAAGTTTTTAATATTATTTTTCTCATCCTACAATGATTATATAAGATTCTAGTTGTAATTCGCGAATTTTATTTGTTTACTATTTAAGCATTTATAAACAGAGTATTGGGAAATAATTTAAAATACTTAATTTTCTCTAAAATCATATGTAATATTTGGTTAGTCTTTTTCAACATTTACCGTGTATCTGACGTAAATCTTAAAATTTACCAAGTGAACGGTAATAGAAATTCAAAATAAACGATGATCACAGAACTGTTCGGACTCATACATTAATAGTTGGTAAATCTCAGGTATTTGCTAGTAAATCTTAGGATTTACCATTGTTCGGCTTTTACAGTAACATAAACATATATTTACTAACCTATATAGTTTAACTAAACACAATACTGTAAAGTAATCTCTTAGCGTGTCACCAATAACCCGCAACTAAGTTATTCAAAGCAACAAACCAAAGAGAGACACGTTTCAGCAACAAAACTACACTTAACCCGTACATAAATAACTTGCAACACTGTTCCCACGGGTTAAACTTTTAGTTAAACTTAATTAGCACGCAATAAAGTTGGTAATTAATAAACTGATTGTTATTCGGGTACGCGATTACTGACGCAAGGTTGGTTATAAATTGGTGTTTGATAGAGTTGACTTGTGTGGGTGGGCTAGTTAAAGGTAATAATTTTTCAAATGATGTCATTAATAAACAGAAGTGGTACATATGTCGTGGCGATGTCGAAAAATTGATCATTTCATGAAATGGTTGGCCACATCGTAATAAATTTTTATTTCATGAAATTATCGTTGAAATCATTAAATGGTTTGGCAAGATCAATGAACGATTAGCGTTTGACGATATGAACAGCAAACCTCACGGGTACTTCATGATATGGTCAAATATTAGTGATCATATCGTAAAATAGTTACAGTATCCATCGCTAGATGCGCTAAGCGGAAGCCCGACTTGGCCGTGATTCTTCGCACCCGCCTTTGTCTTCATGCTTTTTTAGCCTTGAAACCTGTCTGTTTGAACACCTTTGGTACTATGAAACCCCTACATTAATGATATTTAATTATATGTCCAAACGTGGATTAAAATATAGTTAAATATTGATGTTTCAACGATATTACCATTCCGTGAAATAGAACCATTTCATGAAATTATCGACCAGTTCATAAAATAATCAACTCTGCGATATCGCCACGACACATATATTTTATGTTTATTAAGTTTACTTTACTTCTATTTATTGTTGAACGTGGTGAGGAAGATTTATACTAAATTCGCCTATTACCACTTTGATAAATCAATTATTTAAACTATTTAACATTAATTCATTACGCGAAATGATTTCGTGAAGATGGAACTATTTCCATCCATTATGGAGTATAGTTCAACTTCTGACTACAGAAACACATTTTTTATTAGTTCAAGATTCTATGAACCTGTACTGTGTCATATTTTTATATCAAAGTAATTTATTTTTATAGTATTTGTAAAGTACTTATCAGATATCATGAAGTCAAAGGGCCATCTGAATAGTAACTTTGTCACGTAACGTAATGGAGAAGTATGAGTGATATAATAATATAGTTTACTATCATGTGTGTGTGGACTTCCTTTCAATAGTTACGGACAAGTAGAATAAGACTTCGATTCATCTTTCTTTGTTGCAGTTTTGAGATTATCGCAAGGTTCGTGACAACACAATGTGATACGAGTCTGCCTTTTAACCAAATAAATTGTTTTACTAGCTTATAATAATTACTAATTAAAAGAAAGCAGCTAATAGTTTCCAAGTTAATTTTAATCAGATTATATCAGAAGAGTATACCTATATACTTTGGTAGCTTTAAGACGGAGTATTTACCTTTTATTTATGTACCTTTGTAACAATGCCACTAATACAAGTATTATTTATTTATTATTGTCCCTTCTCAAACATGTAAAGTAGTATGAAGTAATTGATCACGAGCCAATAGAACGTATTCCAAAATGTCACACGTTCTCTGCATTGCGATGGTTCAGATGCTGCAACTTGCTACTCGCAGAATCAGAACCATCATCATTAAATAGGGTACATCACTCGAATTCATTTAAACTGTTGTTTGGTCAATTGGCACACAATTTATCAAAATTTCAGGGTAATGCTAAAAAATACAGTTCAGGGAAAACCAAAGTTGTACGACCTCCTTTGACATGAATAATGGCATAGTCTTCCGACGTAGGCATTGCACGCTGCACGAAGATAGGAATATGGAATTTGGTCCCTTTTATATTGTTCGCCTGCAAACAATGGTTTCTTTTAATTTTCCAGCCAAATGCAATGCAATTGCACTATTGCATTTAACCAACGTTTAACATCTTTTGTTTCATTGTTTTTGACAGTTGCCAAACAAGTAAACAACCTTGTGTAAATTATTAGGCATTCTGAGATGGCGTTCTGCCAAATTTTGCCGCGATGTCATTAAAGTTAAATGTTGCAGCAGTGTGAAGTTGATAGGTAAACACTTCCGAGTGACTGACTTCACATTTTTTACCTCTTATTTTTCTTAATTACACCCGTGCATGCCTGAAGTCAAAAGTCTTCAACTAGTGCGTCCTATACCCTTAATGATATACGGAGCCGAAACGTGGACACTGACGGTGAGAGTGATCCACAGGCTCAAGGTCGGTCAGCGAGCTATGGAACGAGCTATGCTCGGAATTTCTCTGAGAGATCGAATTCGAAATGAGGTGATTCGGCAGAGAACTAAGGTAACCAACATAGAATAAGAAAGCTGAAGTGGCAATGGGCTGGTTACATTTGTCGTAGAACCGATAACCGTTGGGGTAGACGAGTTCTAGAGTGGAGACCGCGAATCGGCAAACGTAGTGTAAGTCGCCCTCCGGCTATATGGAGCGATGATCTGCGCAAGGTAGCTGGCAGTCATCTATTTATTATTTATTCTGTGCTCGTGCGAAGCCGGGGCGGATCACTAGTGATATTATAATTTAGACAAATATTTGTCTGACTATCTATCTAATTCAAAAGATCTTGGTGAAATGTCAAGAAAATGGTGGATGGAATTTCAATAGATTTTGATCAACTGAAGAAGTGATGAGATAAGACCGAAAAATTTGTTTCTTTAACTGCATATTTTTTATATACTTACTTCTTAAATAAGTCATTCAAGCTGCGCTCCGTCCGCGGCTTCACCCGTGAGGAAAGAAAAGCGTTCTATGTTCAATTCCAGGACCTAAGTACCTATATATATGTTTTATATAACAAATTTTAAAATACGTTAAGCGGTTACGGCAGCCTTAGGAAAGATACATAGGTACTTTCTTACGCTCTTAGATTAGATTTTTCACGATATTTATAATATTAGGATAATAATCAATTGTATTCTATATATTGTATCAATTTTATTCTGACTACATGTTAAATCAGAAAACATTAATAAGGTATAGAAAAAGTCACTGCTAATAGGTATTTAATTAATTGTTTGGGTTATCAAAGAATTCTAGAGATGCCTACCAAAATCCAATACTAAATTAATGATTTGTAAAGCTTTTATGTTTGTCATTATGGTAACCATAAATAAATCATTGAAAAAAAAAACTAAATTGTCAATAAATATTTATTTGAAATTATTAGTGCTTAAGGTAATATAATAGTAATAGATGAAACCAATGAGAAGGCATCTAAAGGTAAACGACTTACCGTGAACTAAGTTCCTCTTGTACATAAACTAGTTGTGTTTTTCTCCGCGTTCGTGAGATATCATGTTTTTTACTTTAAAAGTGCTATTATTTTGCCTTTTTACAAATGCATTGAATTTGACTATGACACTCAATATTTGTATTAGTGTTCGAGTCTCCAACATGTAAGAACTTATGTTATGCATTGGTATGCAACAAAAACTTCTGATTTTTTGCACTAGACAAGCCCAAGATGAGGCCTCATCAGTCCCAATTTACGTGACACTGATAGAAAAGTTAATCCTTCTAGACTAATGACATGTATCATGATTGCTCTGCGTCCCACTATGGGACGTATCATGCAACCAAATGCCAAAAGAGATACTATCTTGTGCACAACAGCATTAGTTAAGATGTAGATGATTGTTACAAGCTTAGATTTGTTTTCGATTTTGAGAATAATTGAGTTAATTAAATCTCTCAGATCTCGTTTTGTATTATTCTACTCAAGTTTTAATATTTTTCTTGTCGTTTTTAATTGACTGAGCGAACGCGAAGCGCGAGCGAAGCGTCTCCGTTTCAGCTTGGACAAAAATGCTTTCGTATCTCCGGCCGGTGGATGTCCGGTTGTTCTCCTCTACATGTCGCTTTTCTCAACCAATTCTCGTGAAATTTTGTATAATTCGATAATTATATTGTTTTTTCGTCGATTCAGTTTTTCGAAATTATTCAAATTGGCGACGATATGGGGGCTGAAAACGTTAAAAAAAAATACAAATTTCAGCCATTTCGATAAATGTTCAAAATTACACAAAACTTTTTTGTTACCCTTATTAAGACGCGTAAAGTTCATAGAGTCGGGGGTGTGTGGAGGTGGAAAATATCACCACTAGTTTAATAAATAAACTTCAATAATATATCTGACGTCCCCGAATTTTTTGCCTTTTATACGTTTTTTTTAGTCTGCAAATAACAGTAGAGCTCTTTAAGTTTTAAATCAGCTTATGATGCGGAAATGGATGAGTTTGGGGGAACAATTTCTTACAACATAATATAATATAGTAGATTGTACACGTGCGTAAAACAAGCCATTTTATCCGAAACATTTATCCGCCCGAGCCGAAGACGAGGTTAGATATTGAAATCGAGGATAAAATGCCTTGTTTTTAAAACGAGTTATACTCTCTGCTTTTCACTTCATTTGCGAGGACATTAAACAGTGATATTGTAAATATTTACTAGTTTTCCGCTCATGATATTGTCGTACGTTTAATATATTTGCCTAGTTTTTTACTGCAATATCCGTCGATCAACTTTTTTTGCATGTCTTTCCATTAATGTGTCAGAAGTATTATTTAATGTTCACTTCATGACATATTTAACTTAAAGTAATAATGCAAATATAAATAACCAAACATTTAAGTACTGCTAAGAAAAGACGAGCGCTTCTATCCCTCCAATAAGTGGCGGGATAGAAGCGCTCGTCTTTTCTTCTTAATTAACTTCTTTCTTGAAACATTAGGCTTTGGGTCGGAGACAAAGTCAAAGTATTTTATTGTTAAATACAAAATATTAGCACATTTGCAGGTTAAAATTAACATCTCATAAATAAAGAGAAATATATAAAATATTATAGATAGATCAAATCAACTATGTATGCTTTGATTTTCAAAAGTAAATTTCCCTTTCATGTGCCAGGAGAGTTAAATCTCACACAGGAAAAGGAAATACCTTCTGACTTTACTAGAGCTTTGGAAATATGCCCGTTAGAGAAGAGAGCACCAGGAAACTCTACGGGATAATAACGGATAAATAATTTTTTCCATATTTGTTCATTCTTTATGATTTTTTCATTGTCAGAATATAAGACCATAAAGAATAAGACACTTATCTATATATATTTATAAGTATAATAAAGCAATAAAAAAAGAACGAAAAAGTCTGTACAAAGAACATAATTAAAAAAGAAATGGTGTAGGGTACATAAAATAAGCTACTGAACAAGAATATAACATTTTAAAATTCATGTCTGTCTGTTTCTCTGTTTGTCTGTCTGTATGTTTGTTCGCGCATCACGTAAAAACTACTGGACCGATTGCGATGCACTTTTAATTTTTGGACATTTCACTTTTAAGGTTATGTTTAGACTTAAAAACTATATCTCAATCCGATGAGTAGAAGCCGAGCAATCGATAAAAATAATTTTGACAGCTGAAGGAATTTTGACTAAATGTTGGTATATTAGTATTTTAGGTCCTGAAACAGCACAAATAGTACTTTTAACCTACAGAAATGACGCGTGCGAAGCCGTGGGCATCAACTAGTGTACTATAAACTAAAATGCAGTATTAAACCACTTACAAGAACATTACGAGCATGAGAAGTGTTTTTTTTTTTGTTTGAATGATATTCATAACTGAAAACTAAGCTGAAACAGTTGAAATCCTAAATTTAAAAAACATAGTATGTATCTCATAAGTGCTTGGCCGCTACTTAAGTGTCTATAAAAATATTGAATTTTATTTACGTCGTCCCTTTACTTGCAAAGAGCAGACGAAAATAAACTGCACCCTTCGAATGAGCTCTGTTGGTATATTTCAAGCTAACTGCTAAGCTGCTTAGTCCGGCACTTTTATATTAATTCAAGGTCCACTTACTAGCAATGTCCCACAAGTGAGTGGGACAAAACTTACGTAACTTGGTGGATCTCCCATAAACTGCATTGAGGATCGCGACCTGTCCAACCGGTCTAGGGCACAGGGTATATGACACACAATGAAATCATTGTGACCCTGGCATACTTACGAGTGTATATTACTTTCAACTATCGAAACATATGGTAAAATAAATAATAATAATAATAATTTTCGGGACAATTCCACACCAATTACCTAGCCCCAAACTAGAATACCCTGTAATATGGGCACAACATACATAAATACGAAACAACAACGGATAAACATACATAAATACGAATATCAACATCCATGACTCGGAAACAAACATTTCTGCTTGTCACACAAATGATTGCACCTTGCAGGATTCGAATCCGCGACCGTTTGATTTCGTTCCTAGGGTTACTAGCCACTAGACCAACCGGCCGTCAATAATACATTTCTATGTTAATTGAATCTTTAATACTCTTGAGCGTACGGGACCTAAACACCAATGCGGTGATGTAGATCACTCGAAGTAAACCAAAAGACTACGAAATAATGTTCGTGGCGGTGAAGTTGTTATGGACAAGAGTGGCGCTTACCATCTGACGAAAGTCCTGGTTGTCTGGTCATACAAATGTACAATAAAGAATCAGAAAAAGCTGCCAAGTAACAATAAATATTCTAAGATACTTATACTGTTATAATAACAATAAAAAAAATTGTTTGTTTAATAATAATAGTCGCAATAGCTAATGATTATGACATAAAAGTCTATCATGGACATTATCCAGACCAATATATAAAAGTGAAACGTTGTCTGTTTGTTTGGGGGCCTTCACGGGATAACGGCTGGACGGATTTTTATGAAATTTAGAATGGAGGTAGCTTATACCCAGGAATAAAACATAGAATGCTTTTTATCCCGGAAAATTGTAAGTTTCCACGGGAAAACTGGAAAATGTTGATTATTCGCTTTAAGGAAGGGTTGCCATGGAAACTAAATAAAGAAGTCTGTCTAAAAACATCTAGAGCATTGGTGCTATACCTACTTTTGCATTGGTTTTTAATGTCCAAGAACAACATAGGATGTTTTTTTCGCGATAAACTGTAGTCCGCGCGGACGAAGTCGCAGGCGGGAAAACTAGTTTTAAATCTGGTACAAAATATCATAAAAATACCTTCTAATGAATAAACACAAAAGCTTTAAAACATGTTTACCGGAGTCATCAATACAATAGTACAATAAAAATAAGCCAATACTTTAATCAACTTAACACAAAGCTATCATTTTAACAAACTGTTTATTAAATAACATAACCGTTAAACAATTATACTAGAAGCCATTAAAAGTTTCAAACATAACGTTAAAATTAAATTTAATGCATTCACAGTGAATAATGCCTTGAACTATACTAAAAATACCAAACTTCATAAGTGGCTATTACGATGGTTAGTTGGTTAGTGACCTTTACTTCGGATTGTTATAAATAATTACGCTATTAATCAGAGACCATCTTTGGCTAAATTGTATAATTAAAAGGAGATTATGAAATTAATTTTACTATATTGACATAAACTGTTGGTTAATTCATAGTTAACTGTTAACCACACCGCAACCGCGGACTAACTAATCCGCGTGAGAAGAATAATTAAAATTAGAACTTGTAGTCAAACTTTTTTAACGTCAAAAAGATCAGATTTCCCTATATGGCCGATATTGATAACCGGCACGTCATTGTATGGTCCTTGTTGTCGGCCGCCAGAGGTCACGTGGACAGACGACCATACAAAGGCATTGGCCAACGTGTTGGTGCTCACCATCGGTCTTGTGGACAAACAGCTTTAATCGATCTACGTCAAAACTCACAGACAATACAAATTATCACGTGCAATCAGAACGAAAAAGCATGAGAACTACGGTGTCACTATTGTTAGCACCAATCAATTTCGGTTCTTTGAGGTAATTGTACCAACTATTGATACTATGTTTTTGTTGATACGCATTATACAATGTAACGGCAAGACATTATTTTGTAGGAACTCGCACGTCTGTCTTTTAAGGTTCTACAATTTTATGAGCTATGGATTAGGAAACCTGAGTGTTTAGAACAATATTCATTTGGAATGGATATTGTTCTCTCTCGCTTGTTATAGACTCAACTATTTCTCGCTTGTTATAGCAACCACAGACAAAAAACGGTGCAATGATGCCCCCTGCCCTCCCCACTCTCCCCCCCCCCCCCCTCCTCACCCGATAGGTAGACTGACGCGGAAGTGCTGGTGAGAGTCGAGAGGATACGCTGAATGCGAACAGCGAGCAATCTGGCAATTTATTAGGAATGTCTATATGAAGCTGTGGTCGTCTTTGTTCTGGCTGAGATGATGATGAAAAACTAGTGTACAGTTATTTTAGCACTACCTCAGGCAAAATGGTACCAAAAGAAGGCCAAGTAGGTTCTAATATTTCATGTAGAAGGTAAAAAAGTGGCGGGAAAAAAGCCCTCGTATTTTCGTAGCAGTATTTTAAATGATTGAGTTTTTAAAATGTAATTGTTTCATTTCCTCGCAGTCGAAGAGAAAACCAGAGAGTACTAACTAGTTTATAAAACAAGGGATTTTATCCTTGATTTCAATATCTGCCCTCGCCTCGAGTACAATCTATTATATTTAACACTACCAGAAGTTGTAAGCTCGTATCACATTTCTGCAGACGGGATTCTCTCTAAAGAGACTGTACCTATACGGCCTCCCGCATTCTTCCATCGGGCCACTTTACAATTCCTCAGGTACACTTTGAACCTACCACTGCAAATTGTCGTTAGAAGGGAATGGCCTAAAGGTGCTTCGTAGAATATTGCTTCAATTTATCTGAGCAAGCGTGACTGCACATCCCAGTGAAGGGCACTGTTTGATCGACGATTGCTATTAGGCAAAGCTTATATTACTGAACGAGGAGTAATATTAGCTTTTAGATCAATCTTGATGATTTTTCAATTATTGGATATATCGGAACATATAAGAAGTATAAAAGATTTTAAACTGTCATGGTCCTTAACAGTATTATCATTGCGGATTGTACAGAGTGGAAATTAAAGGCCTCAAAGAAGAAAAGTACCTCAAATATTGATGAGCGAATTGTACTCAAAGGAACAATTTGCTTATTATTTTCGCTTTATTTTTGAAATTAGTTATAACTGCATTCAAAGATTTTTGCTTAAACTTGGTTGCGTCAGCCGGAAATCGAACCGATAGAAATGCCAAAAACTTTATCCTGTAATTTTATGCCTTTAATATCCAGTTTCTGATGACAATACTGGCTAATATTAACATTGGAACAGTTTGACATTTCACATATTTATTTAGTTTAGATTCAATCATGCTTAGTAAAGACTTCTACCGAAATGTTCTGGCCATGAAATTTGTCCCACCAGTGGAGGCAAAAAAGTTTTATCATAATCCCTGCGCACAGCGGGGATTTCAAGAATAGTAAAAACATTTGTAAACATTTTCCCCACCACGAATAAACTTTCCCTTACTGAACTATTAACATTTTATATTGTTTCAAGGTTAGTAGGAAATGGCAGAAGGTCAATTCAAGTAAGAAATCCTTACAGTTTTGCACACCAAGAAATACTTTCTTATATGCAGCAAATCTCATATCGGTTGTATTATTTGTTAAGGTATAGACAATTAGCCTCATTAGCCTGTAGATATTTTCCCACTGCTGGACGTAGGTCTGAATAAGCACCAAATAAACCCAAAGTATGTAACTTTGTGTTGCAAAATCTTGCGCGGCACTGCGCTCACTCATTATGTTTACACACTATTGCTTGGCGATTGAATATCTGGCAAAGGTGTGGTACTTCCCCAGGCGAACTTTTGAAGAATTTAGGTACCTACTATCCTCTTAGCAAAACTAGGTAATTTAAAAATAATGAAAGTAGTTTATTACATACAAAACTAGATTTGCCCGCGTCTTCTTCCGTGCGGACCACAGTTTAACGCGATAAAAAGTATCATAAGTCGATTCCCAAGGTTCACGCTATGTCCATAACAAATTTTATTACGATCGGTTCATCCGTTTAGTCGTGAAAAGGTGGCAAACAGACAAGCAAAGGCACTTTCACTTATAAAATAATAAGTATAAGTATGGAGTATAGTTTATTGTACTTATAGGTATCTATGTTTTTCCTACAATATACAAAATACGCTTGCCCACCGTTCTTTGGTTTAATTGGGCGGCGTGACGAAACCGCGGAACCATCAGGTCTGGGTTCAGACCGGCGCGACCTCACGAACCCATGACGGATGCAACCTTACAATTAACGTCTTCGTGACCCACCATTTACACCACAATGTATTATGATATATCTATATTTTTTATACACTCAAAGAATCTGTCTGTAGGTTGAATATCATCACACAAATGTTGAAAAAAAACTTCATAAATAAAAAAAACAATAAATATATTCAGGACAATTCCACACTCTCCAATCACCTAGCCCCAAACTAGGACACCGTGTACTATGGGCACTAACGGATAAACATACATAGATAATAATATTACATCCATGACTCGGAAACAAACATTTCTGCTCATCACACAAATGATTGCACACCTTGCAGGACTCGAACCCGCGACTGTTCGATTTCGTACCTAGGATCTCTAGCCACTAGACCAACCGGTCGTCAATACGAATAGTTTTCTACTACGAGTATAAGTAATATGGATTTACTTTAAAAAGCTATTTATTGAACTAATTTTGATGTAATTTTAAGGTCACTGAAGGTCAGAAAAAATAATCATCGAAATTGGTTCAGAAATCCCGATGATTAAGTGAACATATAAAAAGCAATACCCCCTCGTTTTGGAAGTTGACGCAAAATTGGATTCAAATTTTTTAATGACTGAGTCTCAGTAAAAACGAAACTACTAAAGCCCTTTTGATGGAATTGTCACAGGTCAACGTCGAATTAAATTTCTTATTAGGTGTGATTTTAGTAGTTATACAAATCTGAAAACACTACCATAAAGAAAAAAAAATGCAGTCACGGACCGCAGTTAGTTATAATTGTACGTAGAATTATAATGGCTTTTTAATAATATTTATTAAATGCATTAGCGTTAACCGGAAGTAGACTGATCGATGTATGGTGAGAATTTGATATGTTTTTTTTTTATGTTATTGATAGCTAATTAAGTTTTGATAATGTTTATTGACCTCCAAAAACATGTGAGTGTTGTATTATTATGTTTGTATAATCATAACTTAATATGTTACGCCAGATGTTGTCAGATATTCAACCGCCAAGCAGTAGTGTGTAAACATTACTGTTTCGGTTTGAAGGGCAATGTTTCCAGCGAAATTACTGGGCAATGAGACTTAACAACCAATGTCTCAGGGTGACGAGCGCAGTGCAGTGCCGCGCAAGATTTTGCAACTAGAAAGTTCTGGGTGGCACTGCAACTGTTATGGGCAGGCGTGACGCTTATCATCAGGCGAGCGACCTGCTCGTCTGATTACTCAACGGAATAAAAAATGTAATAAGATGACGATACCTATAGAATAACTTTTTCCAGTTAAGTCTTCGTCTAACCCCATTATAAGTGGTCTAAGTATTTAAGTTGCAATAAGTTCACACATTAAGTGGCCACTTAGCGTGTCATATGAAATAACTTGGTTAATCCCAACCGCTTGATAAATGATGTCCTTGAATTCCTCAGTAACTCTTTAGGCTTTGTGGCCAGCTCGAGCACTTAAAACTAATCGATATTTAATTTCATAGTTACCCAAGCTTGCTTTTTTTATGCTTGGTATTTTGAAATACACCATAATACCAAGACAGACTGGTAGGAAAAGATTTTCTCAATATCTCTTATGTAAGCAATTTTTGTAGGACTTACCCGCGTGCAAATTTTGCCACCCCCTTTATATAGATAGATAAAACTCTTTATTGCACAAGAAAGGAACTAATAATACAATAAACAATTCTTAACTTAGAACAATCGGTGGCCTTATCACTAAGCAGGGATATTATCCAGGCAATCGAAACGTTGAATATAGACACATAGGTTGTTTAGGATGGTAGTGTGAGAGTTCTAAAAATATACCTTCATATATATAATGAACTAGCGACCCACCCAGGCTTCGCACGGGTGCAATTAAGAAAAAAAATGAGGTGAAAAATTTAGTTCTCTCACACTCGAACTTTTACTCTGCTTCGAGGGACGGTGGCTCGCTTCGCTCGCCACACCACATTAATATCTGTTGGGTAATTTAAAAGATCTAGAGGTTCAGGCGGCGGGAAGTGAATTTGTTTTAACTTTTTTTTATCGTCATATTTCATCTAATTATTAACACAAAATAATATCAAACTATACATATACCTTCCTCTTGAATCACTCTATCTGTCGATGAAAACCGCATGCGTTACAGACAGACAGACGGGGGAGGAGACTTTGTATGATTTGATATTGATGATACAAATTATACAAATATTTAATACCATATAATAATACATATAAAATATATATAATAATAATAATAATACACTCCCATTCACCTCTTTCGGCATGGAATGCCATAAACTCCCTCCTTAGTGAAGCCCTAGTGTACTCGAGGGATATTTCCTGGAAAATACAAAACTCTAGGTCCACCGGTTTATGCTGTGCGTTGTCTATGAGTCAGTATGTCACGGTACTGTTTTAAAGGTATACGAGTAGATTAGTATAAGTTTTGTGAATTATGTTTAGAAATATTTGTTGTATGGTCAAATACTATTTGCAATCCAACGACACCGAGTGCGATCCTCAGTCCCGCACCAATGACTTTTAACTTTTAATAAGTTATGTGAGAATATGGCATCGCTCTGTGCTTCGGAGGGCGTGTGAAATCATCGGCCAGAGGCCCTTGGGCAGCCTGACAAACAGGCAGAGTTTGGCACCTGCTACCTCATTCGACATTACATACGGTTGGCCGAGTGACGACCGGTTGTCCGGGTGGTTAGTGACACTGATTGCAAAGTCAACGGTCGCGGGTTCGTATTCCGCAATGTGCAAAATTGCTGTGTTGAGCACAAATGGTTGTTTCCGAGTGGATTTATATTATTTTTATCTATGTAGATTTGTCTGTTACCTAGTAATAGTTTGTGGCTAAGTAGTTGGTGTGAATGATCCAGAACATATTTATTGTATTTATTATATACTAACTGTGCCCGCGGCTTTGTCCTCGTGGTTATTCTATTTAAAAGTAGCCCACACGTGTTATTCCAAGACCAAGAGTACCTATAAAGTACAATATACTACATTTCTTCAAAATTCGTTCAGCCATCAAATAGGTTTTTAACTATTGCTCGGATTAAGGTACCAAGTACCCCAGTTTTTAAGTCAAACCCTATCCAACAGTGACCGAGAAACCGCATCGCAATCGGTCCAGTAGATTTTACGTGACGCGCGAACAAACATACAGACAAAGAAACAAACAAATAGTAAGACACGATTTAAAAAAAAATGTTATATTCTTGTTCAGTAGATTATTTTAACTACCCTAAACCAGTTTTTAATTATCTTCTTTGTACAGACTTTTTCGTTCTTATTGCCTTATTATAAGTATAGATAGATTATTAGAAGTAAAGATAGAAGGTAGATAGATAATGTGTATAGATATGTGTAATATAATAGAGAAGAGCATTTAAGATTCCAAGGTATTGTGTTCATAGGCAGAAGCCGTGGCATAATATGGCCATACAAATATTTTGAAACATTTCATAACGCTCGACTCCAAGTCATCTCTGTGCTAGCACTTGACACTCTATTGCGTGCTATTGCATCTCGTGAACAAAGATTTTATCACCTATCAAGATGTCAATAACCGATGTTGTAAACACTCGAACGAAAGTAGGTGTCGGTCGCCTCAATAGTTAACATTTCACGATTTTGTCTAAAAATATACCTATATTTAATTGAATTGTATGGATTTACACTTTGTAATCTTGCTGTTTTGAAATGCTAAGTATGGATAATGTTGGGATGAAGCACCCTTCTTCCCGGCTCCTGTAAATTTATATATCAGTTTATCCTGCCTTTGCCTGGAGTCACTGCCACTTCTATAAAAACAGTCCAAAATCATAGTTCACTTTATTTCCGGACTAGCTGCGCCCCGGGAAAAAGTATCCTTTATGTTATTCCAGGACCAAAAGTACCTACCTACGCTTTCTTGTCGTATGAGGTAGTGCTGGCTTAACGACTGATATTAATTAATAACAGTCGGGACCGACAGCTTAACGTGCTCTCCGAAGCACGAAGCGATAGAGTACCTGTAACGTACAATATACCTAACATCTATATTCGATCAGCCGTCAAATAGTTTTAGCGATTGCTCAGATTCAACGCATTCGATTGAGATATAAAGTGCACCAGATTTTAATTCTATGAAAAACGCCCTTCATTTTGTCCAGTAGTATTATCTTGAGAAAATACAGACGGTCAGACGCCATTTTTTTTTAGTATTGTTATTGCAGTCCCCAAGACCATTTTTAATAACCTTCATTGTACAGTTTTTTTTTTATTTACAACATTATTATACCTGTAAGATTAATCCCAGAACTAAAACACTAACACTCGGGAGGGCAGCATGAATACACACACAACTCCACTCGATCATACATGTCGGTCACACACAAAACTATCAACCATGCTCTTCCATGCTTACATTTGTGTCTCTTCATCATACCCGCAGATTATCAAATTTCTTAAAAAGTTATTTAATAAAAACAAATCAAAAATGTCGATGCATGGCCGCACACATTGCGATAAGGACACTGTCTGTCATCACAAGGTATCAAATTCCGCGTAGCTAGGCGCAGGTGGATGCTGTGGGACCGTGGAAGTTGTTATCAGTCCCGGTGACAGGGAATTTATTCCCGGAGCTACTTACAGCTATCGCTTTCGTCGCCCACTTGTTCACGCGATCGCGGCGCAAACACCAAACATCAAAGAAAATGATGACGATCATTAAAAAAAATACCAACGTTTTCTATAGACTATTTATAGAATACAAAAGATCCAAATAGATAACCCCGGAACTATGTGGGGCCCATCTTCCGTGGGGATGCTCTAGAGTCTAGGTGTAGGTAGAAGCATTTACCATTGTCACTTCAAGTTCCCGTCGTGTTTCTTTGTACATCGATCTATTCTTGATTCATTCATAAATCGATCGATTGAATGACACGCGTGGGTCCTCAAAATAATTTATTTATTTTCATAACTCCAACTATGCAATATTGTAACCGAATTCCTAGATCCTTATAATTGTCTCTGAAAATGACAAATGACAGCAACAAGGTGTGAGAGCTCGCTGTAACAACTAGAATGTGGGATTCAGTTAATATGCAAAACAATGAACATACCTAATTACGATATCTGTTTGCAATAAGATAAATTGAACATAGGAACTTATGCCTTGGGAAATTGGGTTTCACAGGATGATAAGGCTAATTGATTGTCTTAAGAAATCCGCTTTCATCATTATTTTGCTCTATTCCATCTACGAGAGAAGATAAAGTCAAGAGTTGAGATTGTAAATCGCCTGAGTCAAAATGTTGTAACCTAAAAATATAATTGAACTGGTTGCCTGCGATTATAGCCTCAGATCTATCTAGCGCATCCAAGACATCTCGTTATCAAATTAGATATCCTTGCAGACCACAGACTAAATGATCAGCCGATGTTTTAATCGGTAGCTTACCCACTATGCGGTTAGGCAATCTTGTTTATCTTCTAAAGCTTGTGAAATAATTGTATCAAAGTGCAAAGTTTAACTAAACGCCGAACTAAATATTGCTTTCAACGACACTGGTACAGTTGGTAGCGCTCATGTTTGCTGAGCTTAGTGGTCCGGTTCAAACTGGCTGAGGACATTTGTCTGATCAGCATAATTTTATTTTTTATTTTTTATTACGGACTAGGCAGTCGTTTGACCACGATCTCACCTGATGGAAAGCAATGATGTGGTCGAAGGTGTAGCACGCTTGCCTAGTAGATACCTATTCACTTGGCTTGAGCACACCTGGGTTATAATTTACCGGAAACACTGACGAGGGCAGGGCATTCCACTCCTTTGCAGTTCTTATAATAAATGAAGAAGCGTAACGCTTCGTTCTTGTGCGAGGTATTAAATGTTTGTTCTTGGTCTTGGATGTTTGAGGTGTGCTGATATTGTGGGATGTCACTCGCGACACCGGGAATTCTAATGTTATGGGTGTGTTAATGTTAATGTTATTTTGTCATTAGTCTGCGAGGCTCTTATTGAGATCATTTTGTTTGCTTATGTACCATTATTTATTGAAATTACAACCAATTTTTTTCCCTTTCTTCAATTGGCTGTTTGGGTAGATGTGAGGTTACGATAAATGTCAAGGGTACCCTGGTAGCAGGTGCAATAAATTAAACATTAATTCACTGAAAGTTCTACAATATTTTTACTTATTTATATTATTTTCTTGTTTCAGGGCCCCATGAAGCGGCTGTCATGCGTATAGCGGCACTGATCGCCCTAGTGCAGGTATGTTTATTAAACTTATACTAACTAAAGTAAGATATATTTACACGCCCAAAAAAGGAGTGTAATGTTATTTAGAATTCATTTATGTTTGTATGTATGTATGTATGTTTGTATGTATGTGAGTTTCTTTATTCCACCATAACTTTGCCATACATAATTATGCCACAAATGCCTGAACAGATATAGACGTCTGGGGTATCGTAGAATCCTTACACCCCTCAGTGTAACAAAGAAAATGTTATTTATTGAAAAAAAACTATGTGGCAGAAACCATTAAAAATCCATTTCCAAAAGGTTATTTTTTATAATATTACTATATGGGTATCAAATTGAAGGCCTTGTTAAGCACATTCCAACAGTGTAGAATTTATTGGCATAAGTTATTTTTTGGCAGGTCAGGCGTGTTTTTTTAGCTTTTAAGCTAGTTATTAGCTAATGGAAGGCTAGGGCGGGGGCTTTGCTTCGATCCCGCGTTAATAATAACTACCCCCATTAAAATTGAGGTTAATAATACAATTCGCAAAATAGATTTATTTTGTTTTCTGATCAGTTTTTAGATCCAATGTTCTATACAAAATGTATTGCAATAAAGATATCCTCTGTATTGATAATGCTCGTAATATACAAAAGCATATTGGTATCGATTGCAGTTGGGAAATGTTCTATTCGGATGACATGGTCATCTGGATCCTGATTTTAAACGTGACATGTCGTCAACATTTCCAAAAAAACGAATTCACGACACAATTATATAACTTAAAAAAATAAATGGTTATCAAAATCACGCGTTTGTTGAAAATGCGTTATATTAATTTATTAATATTAATTTATTAATATTAATTTATTAATATTAATTAATTTATACTTTATTGCACAATTAATAGATTACAAATGGCGAACTTAATACCAAATAGCATGATCTACCAACCATGTTTATTTAACTAAAAGAAAATGACAAATAAATAGAATTGCCAGTGGGGTACCCCTGGCACTAGGTCAAGCCTATGTCGCGGGTTTTATGTTAGTCTCTATGGGTATCTAAACAAATGTACCAAATTTCGTGAATGTATGTATGTATGTATGTCCACGTATTTCTCAGAAAGTACAATACCGAGTGCGAAAAATATTTTTGTAATAGTTTGCAAAAGTAAGCAATTACCCGGCATAAACCTCAAAAAAATGTTTTTTTTTTTTTTGAGTTTATACTAATTTGTAGTCAGTTTAGTATTTTTTTATTCGTTTGGTGTTTAAAAATCATATAGTCTACAGGAACATGTCGGATTGATACCTACCTGTCGCGAGTCGTAGTTTTAAAACAGGCACTGACCGACGTTGTGCATAAAAAATTGCTCATTAATGTCCCGATCAACAAGCTATTCAGTCGAAAATTAACTTGCAAATGTCAGATCGACTGCGAGTTAAAATTAAACCACAAGCATGCTTAATATTTCTTCTGCTGGCCTGTGTAAACACACAGTGTATATTCTGTCTTGATAGAACGTACCCTATAGTTACCCTATAGTTATAACAGGATGACGTTCCATCTAGACTGAACCTACCAAATTTATTAAAGAAATAATTTATATAACTAAGAATGTGTCCAAAAAAACACTTTTTATGGTCTATATTAAGATGAAGACTCTTTTTTCATGCGTTCTTTATCGGTAGCACTTCTATTAGCACTATCTTATACTAAAATCACTGACACTAAACACTACACTAATTTGAACGGTTCCGAAATATTTGTGGGTGCTAGATATATCCGCTTGTTTATGTTAGGACAGATTCGTTTTACGACGGATTCTGGTTATAATATATTCTTTTTACGACAGATTCGTGTGAACACTGCAAAACACTGAAAAACTGAACTGAGTACACTGAAAAAGAGAAACCACAAACTCAAAGCTCAAGCTATGTTTAATAAAAACAAAATTATTGTAATAATTGAACTCGGCAAAACAATTCGTAGTTTAGAACTAAAATACCCTCAGCTTACCATTCTTATAATATGAGCAAAGTATGGAAAAGACTTTTGAGAATTTCTAAAAGTAGTATAAGTGGATTAAAAGTTATTCATTATCAAGGGCACAATGAATAAATAACCGTACGGAATGAAAGCTTCGGCCTACTTCAATTAATTCAGGGCTGCTAAATGGTTACAGGCATTCCAAGTTTGTGATTTCGTTCGGTTCTGCACTTGTTAGAATACTGTTAATACGATTTCCTTATGATTTCCTGCATATTGGCACAAAGTGCAGATTGTATAATGCTCTAACTAAGCTACTAAGCTTGTACTTGCACAAAAGTTAGAAAACACATCAAGATGTGGCTGTACAATTTCTGTCCGAACATGAATCTGTCGTAAAAAGATTCTGTCCTAATCAGGATCTGTCGTAAAACGAATCTGTCCTCACGCGTACAAGTGGGTATATCTATAATAGTAAGTATGTACACAATACACTACCTTAATAATATTAAAAGGTAATGTTGTGTGTGTATGTTTGTGGAGACAATCTCTGGAACTGCCGATCCGATTCTGAAAATTATTTCATGGATAGAAAGCTACACTATTCCAAATTGACATAGACTACATTTTTATCCGGGTAACAATGTTTCTGAGGGATAACGGAAAAACCCGTAGGGCAGAGCAGCTAGTCGTACACTAAGCTCAATTGATCCTTTTGTAAATGTTGACCTAGCGATTATGCCAACAGTTAACTGACTCGCGCGCTTGGACAAGAATGTTCACAAAAAACTAGGGATCCGTTAAAACCCGTCATTATATAGTGATGTTACATTATAAAGTGATTGTCGTTTTCTTAACTCTAATTGAAGGGATAATCGACTAACTGTTATGTAACAATCTCACTCCCAATCTCATGGTGAGGTCAAAGAGTGGTCTTAAAGATCTTGGCAATTTTGTAACAAGTACCTAATCATGTTACAAAGTTACCCATAGGTGAGAGGTATTACGTATACGTTTATAAAAGTATAATACCAGTATGGCTCGTAATTATAAGTTACAAGTTACAAATAGTTTCCATTTCATTTGTGGACTAAATGTAGCTAATGAATCCAATGTTAATAATATATTTTCTTACTAGCTTAGTGACTTTGTAAGAGAGGTCAATTCTTTAGGTTAAAAGTAATATAAAAGTGCTATTCCAGCATTTAACTTACCAATATACCACACACTTGAGACATCAGCCTTCAAAAAGATGTTTAATATCTGTTAAGTATTGTTTTACTCATCGGATTGAGATACAAAGTACAATATTTTAAGTTACAACCTCAGTTATTTTTACTTTTAAAACCGCATTTCAACCGGTACAGTAGTTATTACGTGATGCGTGAACAAACATCCAGACAGATAGACTGACAAGAATTTTATAAACGTTATATTCTTGTTCATCGGGGCTTTTTCTTTTTTAATCGACTTCACAAAAGGAGGAGTTTATAATGTTTGGCTTCATGTTTTTTTTTTTTGCTTGATTTATAAGGATATAGGAGCCGGCTCTATAGTTTTAACTTTTCTATGAAAATGACATACCTCTCTAGCACCAGGAAATTCTGGACTAGTTTTCAAAATCTATCTCATAGCTGTGCTCGTCATAGGTACTTCAACTACACATCCTATCCAGTCTTATCATGTCATTAACACTTGATTTTCCAACAATAAAATACTTAAATGTAGACAAAAAACCTTGAACCTTTTCAAAACATATTACAAATAAACTACATATATTAATTTCAGTAAAAATGCCTAAAATCTCACCATTATGAAGAAAGTATATTTCTCAAGATTGACGAGAGTATATCCGATTTTCCTAATCGAGAGTTTTTACATAATCAAATTTGAGTTCAATTCAATTAGAATTTCGCTAGTTTTCAAAATTACGGAAACGATAGATAAAAACTTCTACAAGGAAACGACATCTTCTAGACTTGCATAAATTACCATCAAGACTAATGCAGCATGGTTACTGTGCTTTGTTTAACACTTTACGAAATAATAGGTACGTGAGAGCGGAAAGAATTCATTGTGCGCACCCCAAACAATAAATTATAGATTTAGCGATAATATAACTTGTCTGGCAATACATCCTTGCAGGCTGCAAGTCACAATGTAAACGGTCACGTAATTATTGTATTAGGTACGGCTTACTGCATCGTCTTTGGTAAATTTATGATTGTCTTGGTAAATGTACAGAGTGCGTTGATCGGCGAAAATTGGTGGGTCATGATCACGTTAAACTAACATCACGATTTGCAAGGTCTTGTGGATTCAGTTACAATTATTATCTAATCGGTTATTTATATGAATGTCGAAACACGCAAGCATATTATTTGCTAGTTTTAAAATTAACAATAACTAGCTTAAAAGTATAAACAAAACACGCCTGGCCAGCCAAAAAATAACTTATGCCAATAAATTATATACTGTTGGAATGTGCTAATCAAAGCCTTCAATTTGATACCCATATTGTAAATACCAAAATGGTGACATACAGCAGACATATTGAATTTACGACAGACGAGACATGTACGTCTAAATCTGTTCAGGCATTTAAAAGTTATGGTGGAATAAAGAAACTACATACATACATCCATACATACATACATACATACATCCATACATACATACACAAATCCTAAAAACATTACACTCTTTTTTTTGGGCAGTCGTGTAATAATAAATAAAGTTTATTTTTCTTATTTCATTTTTATTTTATTACCCCATATTATTTATTAGAAGTGTGGGGAGACCCCCTACACGATGGACCGACGACATTGTAGCCATCGCAGGAAGTCGGTGGATGGAGGTGGCATAAGATCGCTCGTCATGGCGCTCTTTGAGGGAGCCCTATGTTCAGCAGTGGACTTCTAAAGGCTGACATGATGATGATGATGATTATTTATTACTCGGATATCTCTATCTTACCCTTGACATTTTTAAAGTCAGAAACCTAGATTCAATAAACTAACCATAACTCTACTGTAGCTGTCGCTAGCTACAGCTGTTCCAGATGAAACACTCACCGCGGCCGAGCTGAACCTGCAGCTGGCCGGTGAAAATGAGCTCTCCCCATTCTACGAGAGTTCCGAAAATGCTGGGGTCCACTTCATGCGGGGGGCCAGAGCTGCAGACTCCCCCTTATCCCCTGACATAGACGTGCAGTGCGGAACCGACTTTATCGACGTGACAGTGGAATTCAACGATATCTTCGATGGTGTTATTTACAGCAAGGGGTACTTGAATGATCCTAAGTGCAAGTAAGTATACATAATTGTATTTTCGTGATTATTTGTTTACCACAACTCATTTGTCATTAATGATTAGCTGGCTAATCATCACGATGTTTCAAACAAAACAGCCTATTCAGGGTACAATGGTTGAAAGATCTAAAGAAGATCGAGTGTTTACCATTAAAATCATTCAGCGATGCCCTTTGACTTGTAGAAGAATAGGAGGTAAGTATGAGAAGAAAAAGGAAGAAATACCCTGATTCCTGATTCTCAGAATGATGAATTTCGAAGAATAGAACAAGGATTTGGCCTTTGCTCTGCAGTGGGGTTGTCAAAAAACAACAAATAACAAGTTTCTAAATCATTACCCTCATTAACAGCGTGTGTTAGTTCAATGCTGGGCGCTTCTCCCAGCCTTGGCATTGAGCCCAATCTTCAGGTTCATTCGCATCATTTCCATTATCTTGTTCCATGATGGAACTACTGCGTTTTTACACTAGTTTCATCCTTACAATCGAGGGTCATAATGGAACACATAACTGCAAACACATAAATGCTTCAATGGGACTGGGCTGGACACATCTGTAGTATCTCGTCTGACACGAGCTGTGGGCTAAATCCATCACGGAATGGATCTCGCAAGGCTTCAAGCGACAGCGTAGCCGGTTTAGGCAACGGTGGTGAGTCGAACTTGACGCGTACGAGAAAGAATGACGAACTAAAATAATAGATAAAGTAATAGACCGAAAAAATTGGAAGGAGGGAAGAGAGGCCTTTGCTCAGCAGTGATAAATGTTTTTCTTTTCTTTTTGTATGGACACACCATTAACATAAAAACTAACACCATTGAACATCATGCAATGAATAATTAGCTTATCTCTTCCAAAGAACGACAGTTTCACGTACATGTATTTGCCTCCAGTCATTGTGGGATGGGCATCGAAAGAAGGTCAAGTTTTACAATCCACTTTTCTTATTTGTTAACTTAAACTTTTTCAGATACGTGTCTCTAGGAGGCAGCCAGTCCCGCTACTCCTTCCGAGTGCCGTTGAATGGCTGCGGCTCCCGGCCGCTGTGCAACGCTTGCGGTACCGTCGACAATGTGCTCGTCTTCCAGGCTGATGACCTGGTGCAGGGACCCTTGGACTTTGCTAGAAAGGTACCTTGACTTGTTACTATATTAATAAGTGTGTGTAATTCCCCAATATTCTGACCATAGACAACAAGAAATTGAAGATTTGCCGTTGTTTTAACCAATATTCTTAAATTGATGTTCTCTAGCTTAAAATGCTACGAATCTGTAATGTGATTTTTCTAGCACTGCCCTTTAAGCCGCACTACAGTAGTATGTCTGTATACATTGTAGTATACATTTTGTAGCCGAATTATAGAATTCGATATGTGATGAAATCATCCTTTTCCATCAACATTACTACCTCATTCATAGTTTATCATTGTGCGTTCACATACATATTCCATACTCATACTATCATTTTCAAATTCAAATTCATTCTATCGCTCTCGTTTTCTATAACATTCATACATTTGACTGATTCGAACATCGTGGCTGGTTCAGACAAGACAACTCCTGATTAATTTATAAATTACAAACTTATTCTCATAGGATAAGTCCCTCCGAGGGCCTCTTGTATTATCATTAAAATACTGTTATTATAACTAAAACAAACAGTTTGTAATTTCATCAGTTTGTTTGGTCTTTAATGTAAATAAACAACTAAAATTAATCCTTATCCTAATCTCCAGTGTTATTATTTACGTTGCTTGGTGCTTCCAGAAATTCCAATTTCTGTAAATTATCAGTTCTGGTACCATCTATTCCTGTTGTTCCTGATTATTTGTCCACTGCGACCTGTCCCCTTGTCCTAAACCCTCGGGGGAGCTCCAATGAAGATATAATACACGACGGCTAGCCATGTAAAAAAAAACAATGTTAACAATTTTTTTTAATGACTTACCGTTGTGTAACAAATCGAGTCCTACAATTCGGCTACGACATTCATAGATTAATTTGTGGTTTGCTCACTATCGTTAAAACATGATAACATGCCGAATTATGCACTGGTTGCTTTAGAGTTGAGTGAAGACTTCTCCTTCTGTGTTGTTCCTTCTTTCTTTATGTGTTCTTTTCTGCTTTCCAATTCTGTAATTAATTATGTAAATTAATTAATTATCAGATAAAAAAAGATATAGCAAAATAAACAAGAGAACATTCCGACCATCATCACTACAAAACAAAACTAAATTGAAACCAGACTGGAATTTCGTCTTGAGTTGCTTTTACAGAAGATGCATCCACGCTGATTTGCTCTTGCAACTCTTCCAGGTGTCGTGTGCGCGAACGTCCTTTGAAGTGTCAGCTGGCGGCAACGCCATCGCTTCAAGGGACCAGCACATCCTGAAGCTCAAACCATTCATGGTCGACATGCTGGATGTAGTCGCAGTGGAAGGCCCCGCTGGAGGCGTCGAGTGCTGGATGGACATCCAGAAGGGAGTTTTCCCCAACGTAAGTACCATCTTTTAACTAACTTTTGTTTCAGAATTAACACCCCAGTAATTTGGTTCGGCTCAAACTGTTTTCATGCACTAGTCTAATTGAGGTGCACAGCCAAACGTTACGTACACATTTTTTTTGAAGTAACCTCACACATGCATCCAATATTATTTTTATGAAGACCGCAATCGGCATGCACCTTAATAATTAGGTCTAGTGGCCCTGTATTTATATTTCCAAGGCTTTAATCAGCGTGGAATATAAAACGCACCTGTAAAGGGAAGGGTCCCTTTAATAATAAAGGAACTGGGACTAAGTTTTTGTACGGTTCTTAAATTGCCTTAACTTTTTTACAGACAACTCCTCTCAAAGACTCGATCAAGATCGGTGAATACCTCACAATCCTTGTATACCTGAAGGACGTGAGGAATCAGTTCAACTTAAGGATCCATGATTGCTGGGCGTATGATAATGAAGAGTACGATAGCCCCAAGACTAGTAAGATCCAACTCACTGATCAAGAAGGATGCCCTAAGTAAGTTTGTTATATTATACTTTCTTGCATAAACTTCAACTTTCGTTTTCAATTACTGACATAAAAATGAACCAATTAAATTATTAATCCCTTTCCCTTGCAGGAAAAAACTAATTGAAGGATTCAGCAAATCAACTAATACAGGCAGAAGTGGTGCAACTTTGATCGCTTATAGCAAAGTCAGCGCTTTCCGCTTCCCTGAGACTGATCAGGTCTACCTTACTTGCAATGTCGAGGTGAGTCTCGTTTTAAACTGATTTTATGAAATCATATCATGAATCCCCTGACTAAACCCGTTTGTTTGGTGTATTTTTCAGCTTTGCACCAGCAGCTGTGATGCAAGCTGCACAGGAATCAAGACAGAAGTATCGACAACGATCAGACCGCAACAATGTTACCCTGGATCTCGAGATCCGCAATGTCAAGGCTTTACAACTCCATCCCAAGTCAAGTGCTATCCTGGTAGCTCTGACCCTCGATGCGCTAGACCAACAACACCAGCACCACCTAACTGCTACCCTGGCAACACTGATCTTCGTTGCCCCAAGCCTACTTCTCCAGCTGTGCCTAGATGTTACCCTGGCTCACCAGATCCTAGCTGTTTCCAACCGGCACAGCCTACAACTTTAAATCCTTCGACTTACTTGCCTCCTGGCCCGACCACTCCAGCCCCGCCCAGGTGCTATCCCGGCAGTAATGATATTCGCTGCCCCAGCAGACCAGCAACTCCTGCTCCACCGAACTGTTACCAAGGCAGCACTGACCCTCGTTGCCCTCAACCAACAACGCCTGCTCCTCCAAGGTGCTATCCTGGCAGCACGGACCCGCGTTGCCCGAAGCCTACTACTCCTGAACAACCTCGATGCTTCCCAGGCAGCACTGATCCTCGTTGCCCTCAACCAACAACGCCTGCTCCTCCAAGGTGCTATCCCGGTAGCACGGACCCGCGTTGTCCGAAGCCTACTACTCCTGAACAACCTCGATGTTTCCCAGGCAGCACTGATCCTCGTTGCCCTCAACCAACGACGCCTGCTCCTCCAAGGTGCTATCCCGGCAGCACGGACCCGCGTTGTCCGAAGCCTACTACTCCTGAACAACCTCAATGCTACCCAGGCAGCACTGATCCTCGTTGCCCTCAACCAACTACGCCTGCTCCTCCAAGGTGCTATCCCGGCAGCACGGACCCGCGTTGTCCGAAACCTACTACTCCTGAACAACCTCGATGCTTCCCAGGCAGCACTGATCCTCGTTGCCCTCAAACTATTACGCCTGCTCCTCCAAGGTGCTACTTCGGCAGCACAGACCCTCGTTGCCCAAAACCCGTCACACCATCTCCCGCAACTCCAGTACCATCAACCATTGTTCCCACTACTTCTGTATGTTACCCAGGCTCACCCGACCCTAGATGCCCTCAACCTTCACGCCCAACTACTTTGTCTCCCCCAACGTATTTGCCACCTTCAACCCCTGGACCTAGATGTTACCCTGGTTCAACAGATCCACGATGCCCTAGGCCGACAACACCTGAACAGCCACGATGCTTCTCTGGTAGCACAGATCCTCGTTGCCCCCAACCCACAACTCCGGCCGCACCTAAATGTTACGCAGGCAGTACGGATCCTCGATGCCCAAAGCCTACCACACCTTCTCCACCAAATTGCTATCCTGGTAGTACAGATCTAAGGTGCCCGAAACCTACAACAACAACATCTCCTAATTGCTACCCTGGAAACACAGACCCAAGGTGTCCCAAGCCTACTACACCGGAGCAGCCGCGCTGCTTTCCAGGCAGCACAGATCCTAGATGTCCCAAGCCAACCACTCCTGCGCCACCCAACTGTTTCCCAGGAAGCACTGACCCTCGATGCCCTAAGCCCACAACTCCTGCTCCACCTAACTGTTATCCAGGAAGCCAAGATCCTCGATGCCCTAAACCTGCTACTCCTGCCCCACCCAGGTGTTATCCAGGAAGCACAGATCCTCGCTGCCCCAAACCAACAACACCTGCTCCTACAAAGCCTGCGTGTTATCCTGGTTCTCCTGACCCAAGCTGCCCACAGCCATCAAGACCGACTACTTTAATCCCACCAACATATTTACCACCTCAGACAATTGAACCTAAATGCTTCCCCGGATCTACAGACACTCGTTGCCCGCGACCCACACCTCCGGTTCCACCAAGTTGTTTCCCTGGAAGTGCTGACCCACGCTGCCCCAAACCAACTACCCCGACACCTCCTAGTTGCTTCCCTGGAAGCACTGACCCACGTTGTCCACAACCAACAACCCCTACTCCGCCTAGATGCTACCCTGGAAGCACTGACCCGCGTTGTCCACAACCGACAACCCCTGCCCCGCCTAGTTGCTTCCCTGGAAGCACTGACCCGCGTTGTCCACAACCGACATCCCCTGCTCCACCTAAATGCTACCCTGGAAGCACTGACCCGCGTTGTCCACAACCGACAACTCCTGCTCCACCTAGATGCTTCCCTGGAAGTGCTGACCCGCGTTGTCCACAACCGACAACCCCTGCTCCACCTAGATGCTACCCTGGAAGCAATGACCCGCGTTGTCCACAACCGACAACCCCTGCTCCGCCTAGATGCTTCCCTGGAAGCACTGACCCGCGTTGTCCACAACCAACAACTCCTGCTCCACCTAGATGCTACCCTGGAAGCACAGACCCGCGTTGTCCAAAACCGACAACCCCTGCTCCGCCTAGATGTTACCCTGGAAGCACTGACCCGCGTTGCCCACAACCGACAACCCCTGCACCGCCTAGATGCTATCCCGGTAGCACTGACCCGCGGTGTCCAAGACCTACAACACCTTCACCAACTACCCCTGTACCCACAATTGCCTGCTACCCAGGCTCGCCTAATCCAAACTGCCCTCAACCATCTCGCCCTACAACTTTAAATCCACCTACCTATCTACCACCCTCAACAATAGAGCCAAAATGTTTCCCCGGATCTACAGATGCCCGTTGCCCTAGGCCTACTACTCCTGCACCTCCCAACTGTTATCCAGGCAGTCAAGATCCTAGATGCCCTAAGCTCACTACTCCTGCTCCACCCAACTGTTTCCCTGGTAGCACCGATCCTCGTTGCCCAAGGCCAACGACGCCTGCTGCTCCCAGATGTTATCCAGGCAGCACTGATCCGCGTTGTCCTAGACCCACTACTCCTGCACCACCCAACTGTTACCCAGGAAGTCAAGATCCTAGATGCCCTAAGCCCACTACTCCTGCCCCATCCAACTGTTTCCCGGGCAGCACCGATCCTCGTTGCCCAAGGCCAACGACGCCTGCTGCTCCCAGATGTTATCCAGGCAGCACTGATCCGCGTTGTCCTAGACCCACTACTCCTGCACCACCCAACTGTTACCCAGGAAGTCAAGATCCTAGATGCCCTAAGCCCACTACTCCTGCTCCACCCAACTGTTTCCCGGGCAGCACCGATCCTCGTTGCCCAAGGCCAACGACGCCTGCTGCTCCCAGATGCTATCCAGGCAGCACTGACCCGCGTTGTCCTAGACCCACTACTCCTGCACCACCCAACTGTTACCCAGGAAGTCAAGATCCTAGATGCCCTAAACCCACTACTCCTGCTCCACTCAACTGTTTCCCGGGCAGCACCGATCCTCGATGCCCAAGACCCACTACACCTGCTGCTCCCAGATGTTACCCAGGCAGTACGGATCCTCGATGCCCTAATCCTACCACGCCTGTATCTCCGAAACCTGTATGCTACCCTGGGTCGCCTGATCCAAACTGCCCACAACCATCACGTCCTACTACTTTGAATCCTCCTACATATTTGCCTCCTTCAACAGCACAACCGACTACTCCATCTCCTCCGAACTGCTACCTTGGTAGTACCGATCCTCGTTGCCCAAGACCAACGACGCCTGCAGCACCTAGATGTTACCCAGGCAGCACTGACCCACGTTGTCCTAGGCCCACAACTCCTGCTCCACCAAAATGTTATCCTGGAAGCACAGATCCTAGATGTCCTAAACCCACAACTCCTGAGGCCCCGCGTTGTTTCTTTGGAAGCACTGACGCTCGGTGCCCCCAGCCCACTACTCCTGCCCCACCTAACTGTTTCCCTGGTAACACTGATCCTCGTTGCCCGAGACCAACGACACCTGCTGCTCCCAGATGTTATCCAGGCAGCACTGATCCACGTTGTCCGAAACCTACAACGCCTGCTCCACCTAACTGTTACCCAGGAAGCCAAGATCCTCGATGCCCGAAGCCCACTACTCCTGCCCCACCTAACTGTTTCCCTGGTAGCACTGATCCTCGTTGCCCGAGACCAACGACACCTGCTCCTCCCAGATGTTATCCAGGCAGCACTGATCCACGTTGTCCGAAACCTACAACGCCTGCTCCACCTAACTGTTACCCAGGAAGCCAAGATCCTCGATGCCCGAAGCCCACTACTCCTGCCCCACCTGACTGTTTCCCTGGTAGCACCGATCCTCGTTGCCCGAGACCAACGACACCTGCTCCTCCCAGATGTTATCCAGGCAGCACTGATCCACGTTGTCCGAAACCTACAACGCCTGCTCCACCTAACTGTTACCAAGGAAGCAAAGATCCTCGATGCCCGAAGCCCACTACTCCTGCCCCACCTAACTGTTTCCCTGGAAGTAACGATCCTCGTTGCCCAAGACCAACGACACCTGCTCCTCCCAGATGTTATCCAGGGAGCACTGACCCACGTTGTCCTAAGCCCACAACACCTGCTCCACCAAAACCGGTGTGCTACCCTGGATCGCCTGATCCCAACTGCCCACAACCCTCACGCCCCACTACTTTGAATCCTCCTACATATTTACCTCCAATAACAGTGAAACCGACAACGCCGTCTCCTCCGAACTGCTACCCTGGCAACACCGACCCTCGTTGTCCAAGACCAACGACGCCTGCAGCACCTAGATGTTACCCAGGCAGCACTGACCCACGTTGTCCTAAGCCTACAACGCCTGCACCACCCAACTGTTATCCAGGAAGCCAAGATCCTCGATGTCCCAAACCCACTACTCCTGCCCCACCCAATTGTTACCCAGGAAGCACAGATCTTAGATGTCCCAAGCCAACGACTCCTGCCCCACCGAACTGCTTCCCTGGAAGTACGGATCAGAGATGTCCCAAACCTACAACTCAAGCCCCACCTAGGTGCTTCCCTGGAAGTACCGATCCTCGTTGCCCAAAACCGACAACTTCTGCCCCACCAAACTGCTACCCAGGAAGCCAAGACCCACGTTGCCCCAAACCAACTACGCCTGTTCCAACAAGCCCAGCTTGCTATCCTGGATCACCTGACCCAAGGTGCCCCCAGCCTTCTCGACCTACAACATTAAGTCCACCAACATACCTGCCACCAACGACTTCAGGACCTAAATGTTTCCCAGGTTCTACTGACTTGCGATGCCCTAGGCCTTTAACTCCCGCTCCCCCCAACTGTTACCCTGGAAGTCAAGATCCTCGATGCCCCAAGCCAACAACTCCTGCTCCACCTAACTGCTTCCCAGGAAGCCAAGATCCTCGGTGCCCTAAGCCTACAACTCCTGCCCCACCTAATTGCTTCCCAGGAAGCCAAGATCCTCGGTGCCCTAAGCCTACTACTCCTACTCCACCCAACTGCTTCACTGGTAGCACCGATCCTCGTTGCCCAAGACCAACGACACCCGCTGCTCCCAGATGTTATCCAGGTAGCACTGATCCGCGTTGTCCCAAGCCCACAACACCTGCGTTACCCAACTGTTACCCAGGAAGTCAAGATCTTCGCTGTCCAAAACCAACTACACCAGTCTCTATAACGCCTATTTGCTACCCAGGCTTACCCGATCCGATTTGCCCTAAAACACCAACAACACCTGCACCACCTAGATGCTTCCCCGGTAGTACAGACCCCCGTTGTCCTAAACCTACAACGCCAGCTCCACCAAACTGTTACCCTGGAAGTACCGATCCTCGTTGCCCAAGGCCAACAACGCCTGCTGCTCCCAGATGTTATTCAGGCAGCACTGACCCACGTTGTCCGAAGCCCACAACGCCTGCACCACCAAACTGTTACCCAGGAAATCCAGATCCTCGATGCCCTAAGCCCACAACTCCTGCTCCACCTAGGTGCTTCCCTGGTAGCACCGATCCACGTTGTCCTAAACCAACAACTCCTGTCTGCTATCCTGGCTCACCTGATCCACGATGCCCGCAGCCATCACGCCCTACTACTCTAAACCCACCTACTTATTTGCCGCCTGTGACCGCTGGGCCTAAATGTTATCCAGGTTCAACCGATTTGAGATGCCCTCAACCAACAACACCAGAACCACCGAAATGCTTCCCTGGAAGTACTGATTCTCGTTGCCCCAAACCTACAACTCCCGCTCCGCTAAATTGCTTCCCTGGCAACAATGACCCACGTTGCCCAAAGCCCACGACCCCTGCACCACCAAGATGCTATCCAGGTAGCTCAGACCCTCGATGCCCTAAGCCAACAACACCTGAACCTCCTAAATGTTTCCCAGGAAGCACAGATCCTCGCTGCCCCAAGCCCACAACTCCTGCGCCACCCAACTGTTACCCAGGAAGCCAAGATCCACGATGCCCCAAACCTACAACTCCCGCTCCGCTAAATTGCTTCCCTGGCAACAATGACCCACGTTGCCCAAAGCCCACGACCCCTGCACCACCAAGATGCTATCCAGGTAGCTCAGACCCTCGATGCCCTAAGCCAACAACACCTGAACCTCCTAAATGTTTCCCAGGAAGCACAGATCCTCGCTGCCCTAAACCTACAACTCCTGAACCACCACGTTGTTTCCCTGGAAACAGTGATCCAAGATGTCCTCGACCGACCACTATTGAACCACCACGATGCTATCCTGGTAGCCCTGACCCAAGATGCCCACAGCCTCCGCGACCTACAACTTTAAATCCTCCTACATACTTACCGCCATCAACTGCGTCACCTAAATGCTACCCAGGATCAACTGACCCTCGCTGCCCTAGGCCAACTACACCTGAGCCACCTCGTTGCTACCCAGGGAGCACAGACCCCAGGTGCCCAAAACCCACCACACCTGAACCTCTGAGGTGCTTCCCTGGTAGCACAGATTCTCGTTGCCCCAAACCTACAACTCCAGCTCCACCAAATTGCTTCCCCGGAAGCCAAGATCCTCGATGCCCCAAACCTACAACTCCTGAACCACCACGTTGTTTCCCAGGAAGTACAGACCCTAGATGTCCGAAACCAACAACACCTGCACCGCCTAGGTGTTACCCAGGAAGCACAGATTCTCGTTGCCCTAAACCTACTACTCCGGCCCCACCGAACTGTTATCCAGGAAGCCAAGACCCACGATGCCCTAGGCCCACAACTCCTGAACCACCACGTTGCTTCCCCGGAAGCACAGATCCTCGATGCCCCAAACCTACAACTCCTGAACCACCACGTTGCTTCCCTGGTAGCACTGATGCAAGATGTCCCAAACCAACTACTCCTGAGCCACCGCGATGCTACCCTGGCAGCCCCGACCCTAGGTGTCCTCAGCCTACCCGTCCTTCAACGCTGAACCCTCCTACTTACTTACCTCCGTCCACAGCAGGACCTAATTGCTTCCCAGGATCAACAGATCTGCGATGCCCTAGGCCTACCACTCCTGAGCCACCACGATGCTTCCCTGGAAGTTCAGATCCTCGTTGCCCCAGACCAACTACTCCTGAACCACTACGTTGCTTCCCCGGAAGCTCAGATCCTCGTTGCCCCAGACCAACTACTCCTGAACCACCACGTTGCTTCCCCGGAAGCACAGATCCTCGTTGCCCCAGACCAACTACTCCTGAACCGCCACGATGCTTCCTTGGAAGTACAGATCCACGATGCCCCAAGCCTACAACACCTGAACCTCCTAGATGTTTCCCTGGAAGCACAGATGAGCGTTGTCCAAAACCTACTACTCCCGCCCCACCAAACTGCTTCCCGGGAAGTCAAGATCTACGATGCCCTAGACCCACAACTCCTGAACCGCCACGTTGCTTCCCAGGCAGCACAGACCCTAGGTGCCCAAAACCCACAACCCCTCAACCTCCAAGATGCTTCCCTGGAAGTACAGACCCTCGTTGTCCCCAACCCTCACCTACTCCAAGTTCCTGCTACCCGGGATCTCGAGACCCGAAGTGCCCTCAACCGTTTGCACCAAGCAGCACCAACCCTCCTTCAACATACCTTCCTCCGTTCCCTGCTGAAAACGAAGTCAACTCCAATAGAGTGAGCAGATTTGCAGCAGTTGATGATGAAGATGTATCTCAAGATGATATCGGTAAGAAATCTTATAAATTACCTACTAGCTTTCGCCCGCGACTTGGTCCGCGCTGATTACAGCACCAATGCTCTTGCTGCTTTTTGACAAACATGTTATTATTTCATTTAAATGGCAACCGTTTCTTGCACCGAATAATCGTTATTTTCTAGTTTTCCCATGGAAAATTACCATTTTCCGGATCAAAAATATCCTTTGTTGGTTGCTATATTGTACAGTACCTATCTACAAAGTTTCATCAAAATCGGATCAGCCATTTTGGCGTGAAAGCTCTCCAAACAAACAAAAAAGGCAAACAAACAGACAACGTTTCACTTTTATATATTGGTGTGGATAAATGCGAAAGTTATGTGTATGTTTTTGTTAGCACTCAGACCTGAACGGGTTTTGATAAAATGTGTTAAGTATGTAGATATATTAGGTCCTGGAATAACAAATAGGATACTTTTCATTATCATCTTCCATCATCATTATCCACGCGGGTAAAACCGCGGGGAACAGCAATTTTATCGTACTTAAAATCTTTATAAACAATAATGTTTATACACGACTGCGCAACACAAAGGAGGGTCATTTGTTTATCAGCCTATGAAAGTTTGTTCCTACAAAACGCGTGGGCCAATTTTGATGATTCTTACGTCAATCGATTTACCTTAATATTGCAAATTGTTGTCATTAAAGACGACGAAATATGTCAAGTGGAAATCAATGAATAGGTATTCAAAAATAAATATTTTTTCATAGTAATTTGTTTTTTATCGTAGTGATTATAGACTTTGATGTTGCTGATCAAATATAATTGTACCTATTACAGATGACTTCGAGTCTTCGAAGATCCCAAAGACCAGAAAGACAAGAGAAGTCAGCAACATCACTGAAGGACTCCAAGTCACAAAGGACTCTTCCAACTACATTGCCCTCGCATCCGTCTTCCTGTCCATGCTTTCTGTCTTCATCGGAGTCTATATATATACAAGACACATTAAACGAAGAAACGACACGCAGTTGGTCATGAACACTAAAACCGAGAGCATGTGTTGATTATATATAAATTATTTGGTATTTTATTTAAATATTTAAACGGGACTTAATAGCAAGACCAAATGCGGGTAGTTGGAGAAAACGCTCGCCCTTTTCGACGCTGACCCGCTGCTTCAGTATACTCCTGACCACGGTCGATGCAACATGATCGACCGCGGTTAGTAAAAATAACGTTCGCGCTATTAAGACCCGTTTAATTAATTAAATATGTGTTCGAATCGAGAATGTTGAAAAGTTACAAATTATTTGGTAATAATTGTGATATTATAATAATTAAATTACCATTTTTTACCAATTTTTTACGAAATGGCTGCGTCAAAGGGATAGGCTAATCTAGTTACTCGTAATTTCACTGCCTTTTAGCTTTACTTTATCATGCGCTTTACTGAGCATGCCTATTTTATTTCATAAAATAGTGCCATAATGCAATATTTTTTCCATTTTGTTGCATACATATATATTGTATATTCTCTATAATCCCTAGTCAATGTATGTATTATAATCTGAAAATTATAATTCTTTCGGGGTATTTTTATATAATTACTAAAATCATTGATATACTCATTTGTGATATTTTTTATTGTAAATACATGTAATTTGCCAATACACTATATTTTTATGTGGCCATTCAGTGTGTAGAGTATGTTTATTATGACTTTGGGTACATTTTGGACGAGTTTCATGAAATATGTTGACAATAATGTACAAAATGCACTCTCGGTCGTAGAATTTGATTTTCCATTTTGTAATGTTAGTAAGATGGCTTTTCGAGTCAATCTAATTAAAACATTCTATGAATGTCAAATTTTCTTTTTCTTTTATTTTCCTTAATCACCCTTCGTTTTGAGCATTATTGATTGGTTAAAAATAAGTCAAGAGGAAATTTAAAAAAAATGGTAGAGAGATGTTTTTTTTTTACTATTTTATTCGGTAACGTAGATAATATAAACAAACGTGTCCAGAAAGCATAAGATAGTGTCACATTGTTTTTCTCCAAAACTACCTACTTATTTTATAACATAATTATATACTACAAAACACACACAAACAACTGTATAAAACATTCTAACAACTTACTAGCCATTACTGGCTCCTGTCACAGGAAAACAAAATAAATAAAAAAAATACGAAAAATTTATGAATAATTAACTTGGTCAACCATAGATCTAGTTACAGGGAGAAGAAACCGCACGCTTTAATATCACTTAAACAAAAACTGTACTAGATACAACTACAGTGAAACATGTAGCACGAATGACAGTCACTGCTAACGGTGTTTGTGTAAGACCACTCCGATTGTGACTAAGGCCAAGAGAGACCAGGTTTGTGTGCGTTGCACCAAACTTATGTAGTCCATGCCCGAAGAGCTGGTACCCAATCTTCACATTTTTAATTAGATCTTTGTGGTCAACAACTGAACTGAGAGCTCCAAAAACTTAATACAATCAAATTGTTGTTGAAGGAATCTAAAATCGCTGGGCTTTTTAGCCCTGAGTCGTGGATGAGGTATTTAAAATCTGCCACGGCCTATTTTGCTGCCCAATTAGTAACAGCCGGACGCGTTGGTCGAGAGTTCATTTGTTTTTCGGAATTAATTGCCTTATTAAAAAAAAGTTATTTTTCTTCAGTTATCTGTTTTATTGTAAAGAAACTTAAATATAACCTTTAAAAATACATACAAATTACATAACGAACTACAAACAAAGTGTCAAATTGAGCAAAAGTTTTTACAATCTTATCTGATCTGATCTTATCTATTTTTAAATTGTCTCACTCAGAAACGTCAATTAAGTCTAATAATCAATTAAAAACTATCAAGATCAGTACAAAAATACCGATTTAACTAAAGCCACTAAAGAGTTAATTGACGTCTTGGAATGCGGCTAGATTACAAAGTTGAAAATTACAACTAAATGCAAAATGTTTATGAATAAAACAATTTATAAATACAAAAATTTAAGCACAAAATCATACGTTATGCTATTCCAGTCTTGAATATTTCGCAAAAACGTCCAGAAAACTGTCTCAAAACTGAATATCAACGCTTATAGCGATATCTTTAATAGCAGAAAGTATTTACGCAGCATCTATCCTCACTGAACATCCGATTGAACATTTTTGACTGCACCCAAACATAATAGAAATACACGAAAGCACCCACAGACCATAACATCACCCATCAGCTACCGAGAAAAAAAATTTACTTCGATTTCTCAACCTTCAAATTTTTAGTTCGTTTGTTGTTTGTTTGTCGTATGAGGTAGTGCTAGCCTCTGGTGTCAGAGTTTGTCAGGCGATTGCAATTAATCAATAACAGACGGGACCGACATTTTAACGAGCCCTCCGAAGCACAGAGCGCACCGAAACCGCACGTAACTTAGAAAAGGAACCGGGACTTTCCAGTAGGTTTCCAACAAGTTAATTACATCAAAATAACAAAAAAGACTGTGACAACTCCATTTCAAGTTTTCTTTATGCCACAAATCTCTTAGATTCAGGTCTTCATAATAATTACACTACTCATCATCAGACCCTTATTTTAGCGACGAATGTAACTGAATTTTTTAAAGCACAAGCTTAATGTTTTTAGCTGTAATCAGCATGTAGAAGAAAACTTCTAAGTAAATAAATGTAGTTTATTTTATCCAAAATAGATAGCGTTGTAATGTGGTATCTATCAAAAGTATATTGTCCACAGGGTAATAAATTAATAATTCTAGTTTTGCATGTTTATGCGTGTATGTTTTTTGTGTATTTATATTATACAAAAAGTCATTGTTTCGTAAATAGAGCTTTTATAGCGATATTTTCCATTATTTTTTTTAATAAAAAACGCTTGTGGGGTCGTGACAAGTAAAAGCCATGAGACGCCATACATTCCCAACTGGTTAATTATAATTATCTACAGTGGATTAAAGTGATACTGAGTTTAACTTCCTTGCAGTTTATAGAGTACAACGCTATCTGATATAACTCAGAGGTTTAATTTTTAAGCCTCTTTTATGGTTTAGAGAAAAATATACAGATCTGAATATCTTGGGAATGGGTGCACCGAGTTCTACCAAAAATAAGTTAAGGAACATCCAAATACGCATTTAAACCAGTCCATCATTTTGGGAGCTACAATGCCATAGACACAGTTAGAAACATCAAACTTTTAATAACACCCTTCTTTTTATTTATTTATTTATCAAATTACACTTTTTTAGCGTTGGTGATTAAATACATCCATCACAGAAATACTCAAACCACTAAAACATTTCATTTAATCCTTATATTTACAACCCTTATAAGCATAGATATAAGTAAAGGGGGGAAGATTAGATACGCTCTTATATCACGTATACAACTGAACCAGATACAAATATAGGCAAACACCCCACACAGACACATTTCTGATGACATAGTTCATGTACATCAAAAATATTTATATATACTCCAAGCTTCAGAGGTCACGTTAAGCTGTCAGGCCACTCTTTCACTACTGAAAATACATACGTTGTGTTTTTGAAAGCGTGACGCCAGTGCGGCAAAACTCGTCCAGCGTGTTTTTAGGCGTGTGTTTAATCCAGAGACGTCATCATCAGCAACCGGAGCTAGACTCGCTTTTTAAGGTCAGCAGTGAAAGTGTTAAGCCATCTCAGAGGCCCTTGGCCTGACAAATTCTAACACCAGAGGCCAGCACTATATCTACGACATACAAGCAAACTGCTAACCTGAGCTAAAAAAACGCAACTCCAATTGTGACTAACATTGTGTGCGTTGCACCTAATTTATGTGGTCCACGCCCGAGGAGGTATTACTAACCTAACCTCCCACTTTTAATGAAATCTATGCTTATATGTAAGTATCAATAGTTCTAAAAGTTATCGCTCAATAAGTTTAATTTTGATTGGTCCGTCAGGAGTATACATCGGGTGAATATGGTAATCCATTGGCTCGTGGTTGTACTCCATTTTGAATGCTTGAATAATCTGCAAAACAAAATTAAAACTCATAGAAAAAGGAAAAGGCAGTACTTGAAAAAAAAGAGTAACATAAAATAAGCTACTGAACAAGAATAATTGCACATTTAAAAACTGTCTGACAGTCTGTTCCTTTTCGCAACACGTATAAACTACTGCACTGATTAAAATAAGTTGATGTTCTCTGCATCTAATCCATACCAATATTTAAAAGTGAAACGTTGTCTGTTTGTTTGTTTGTTTGGGGAGCTTTCACGCGATAACGGCTGGATGGATTTTGATGAAACTTGGAATGGAGATAGCTTATACCCTAGAATAAAACATAGGATACTTTTTATCGCGGAAAATGGTAAGTTTTCACGGGAAAACAGGAAAAAGTAGTCAAATGTTGATTACTCGCTGTAAGAAACGGTTGCCATGGAAACGAAATAATAAGTATGTCAAAAAACAAGAAGAGTGGTGCCACAGAATACGTAATAATACTACGTAGTGGTGTTATACCTACTTTTGCATTGGTTTTTAATATCCTAGAAGAACATAGGATGCTTTTTTTCGTGATAAACAGTAGTCCGCGCAGACGAAGTCGAGGGCGGGCAAACTAGTATGATATATATAAGTATAATTAAATGAAATAAAAAAACTGTATAGCCGAATGGCAGTGAAGCGAAGGCAAGTTGTCGCTGGCCAGACCAGACTTCTGCTGCATCCACCGCTCCGGACGGAACGCGAACGCATCCAGGAAACAGTTGTCTATTATTTTACTATGACAGTGTGTTTTTCGAGCTCCGCGAGCCGCCTTCCCAAGCATATTCGCTTGCCAAAGCCGAACGGGAGCGAAACGAAGGCGTGGTGATACTGTCCGGACGTCCGCAGCTTCCAGCGCTTGGACAGAATGCGGATGCGTCCGTGAAACTGTCGACTATTATTTTACCTTGGCTATGACAGTGTGTATTTCTAGCTCCGCGAACCATCTTCCCAAGCACATTTGCTTGCTGAAACCGAACGGGAGCGAAGTGAAGACATGGTGACACTGCCCGGCACTGTCCGCTGCATCCAGCGCTCGGGCAGAATGCGGATGCGTCCGTGAAACAGTCGACTATTATTTTACCTTGGCTATGACAGTGTGTATTTCTAGCTCCGCAAACCGCCTTCCTAAGCACATTCGCTTGCCGAAGCCGAACGGGAGCGAAGCGAAGGCGTGGTGACACTGTCCGGACGTCCGTTGCATCCAGCGCTCCGGTCGAAATTCGGACGCGTCCGTAAAGTAGTCATTGCTGTTACCCATTACGTAGTGTTGGAAGATTACTTGCGTCTGAAAGTAATTTTAAATGTAATTATAGCTGACAGTTAAGTTGACATAACTTGTTGTTTGACAACAAACTAACCTATAACTTATAACAACACAACGTTTTGTGAAGATTATTGTCCACGACATCTGCTTATTAACAGGCGTTAACGTTATTTTCTCTTTTACCACGATTGTAAATATCGGTAGTGATATAAAATAAAAGTTTTAGTATGGGATGTTTCAGGACAAATATATAAGGTATGAAAAACTGTGCAAGTGTACGAATTTTGAACGCATATTTGATACTAACGATATAATGTTATTTTGTCACCGCGTCACAGAATGTTTATGGTCATAGATTCATATTACAGAATTCTTAAATTAACGCAAAAAAAGGATTGGTAAAAAACTACATGAATTTCTGATAGTGTTAACTTTTAAAATCATAACCCATAAAATTTATCAGGTATCATATTAAATTATTCCTTTTCTTCGTGACCTAGATCAATTCAACATAAAAGAAATTTCGTAGCAATCAAAATTAATGTTTTCATATTTAAATTAGATATATATAGTTACAGTAGATAGCTGTATATATGATCAGATCGCGAAAGTTTAAAAGTTTCAATCATGTAGTATCAATCAGTAAGTAAGTATCATTCAACAACTTACTCCTCTAGGAATATTGTAACCGCAAATAACCGTGTCCCTACTTAGTTGCCTGCCATTGCCGATCACCACCGGATACATTCTGGAAAAAAAGAGCACGACAATAAATTAAAATTAAGTTTAAATTGTGTTTACGACAAACTAACTGGATATTTACATTAATATTTGTATAATACTAGAAATATAAACATTAGAACCTCGATATTTACCATGGAAAATATTGAATTTGAGTGTATACCCGACATTTAAACATTGTTTCAAGCGCCATTATCACGGATAAATTGAAGTAATTACTGCGGTTGGAAACTTGTATAGTCTTTACGAACAGTCAAAATGGGCTAGCCTCTTTCTAACTCGATGCGAAAACCAAAGAAATATCTTCCTAAATACTCGAGGTTATACTTAGGGTTGTACGTAGAGATCGAGTTAAAAATGAAAATGTAAACAATAATAGGCAAGCGAAGTCTACACCGCCAAACGATTTAATCATTGATAATGGTGGCTGCGTATGTGTGCGTAAGTGGATAATTGGAAGTATTTGATGAAATTTCATTAAAAAAGTATGCATTGTTTTTGATTTTCCGTAAGAACTTGACATAATTAATACGACTAACAAGATCGAGATCCGGCTCCGATGTGGCGGCCATCCGGCATAACATGGTGTAAGTGTGTGCATGAGGCTTGTTCGTACAAATGGATTGGCATAACTTGAGTGCTTCACTTTGATTTGGCGGTATTGATTTGGCAGTATTGACTGTTTTTTTTAAACATTCTTACTGGTTATAAGATAAGTAATTACTTATTCGTTTGGTACTGGAGTCGTGGTAGCAACGAGTAAATGTAAAAATGAATTATGATCTTTATTATCATGTACATGTATGCAATAAATAAACAAATAAATAAAAAAGAGGGTACATTGTTTTATCTGTTGTTTGTCCTCGCACAAGAACGAAGCGTTACTCTTCTTCATTTATTATAAGAACTGCAAAGGAGTGGAATGCCCTGCCCTCGTCAGTGTTTCCGGTAAATTATAACCCCGGTGTGTTCAAGTCAAGAGTGAATAGGTATCTACTAGGCAACGCGTACTTACATAAGTTCATTTCTTTAGTTTCTGACCATTTTAGTTTTAAACCATACATCTAGCTTATTAACGGGGTGAAGGTACGGCATGCTTTGACATCACGTAAACAAAACTGGTCGAGATACAACTACAGGCAAATGCACCCACACAGTTACATTTTCACCGTTTGTGCTTCCCTTGCAACAACAACAGAGATAGAGAGACATACGCGAATAGCGCGAATGAGAGCCACTGCTAACACGTGCTACACAAACGCCACTCCGATTGTGTCTAAGGCCAAAGAAAGCTAATTGTGTGCATTGCACCTAATTTAGTCGGTCCACGCCCGAGCAGCTGGTACCTAATCTTCCAACTTTTATTTGGACTTTTATGTTTTAAGCCCTATAATTTATGTTTAAATTTTATTTTTACCTCATTACTTCTTTCACACAGGCTTTCAAATAAGGCATTTGGTTCACGTCTCCTGGTTTCATGGGCTTTCCATCTAGTGCTTTGGTGATTTCGTCGTAGAGCCTATTTTGAACTTGTGGCCTGAGTGATAGCTGATACAGGATCGACGCTACCGCATTTGATGTCTGTAACAAAAAGTCATTTATTAGCTCCTTTTCCATATGTACTGACTCATGCGTTGCTTTGCGTTACATGCGGAAATACTAGTTAATACTAGTTTTCCCGCCCACGACTTCGTACGCGAAAAAAAGCATACTATTTCTTCTAGGATATTAAAAACCAATGTAAAAGTAGGTAAAGCACCAATGCTCTTGATGTTTTTAACAGACTTGTTATTTCGTTTCCATGGCAACCATAAACTATTCTGTGATGGCAACCGTCCCTTATTTTCCAGTTTTCCCGCGGAAACTTTAAATTTTCCGGGATAAAAGTATCCTATGGTTTATTCTAGGGTATAAGCTGTCTCCATTCTAAATTTCATCAGAATCCGTCCAGCCGTTATCCCGCGAAAGCTCCCGAAACAAACAAACAGACAACGTTTCACTTTTATATATTGGTATGGATTAACGAAGAAATATGTGTAGCTTACTTCCACCAAACTCTATCCAAGTTTCCATATACCTCAGTATGACAGCAATACAACACGTGTTTCGCCTCTGCACGAGGCATCCCCAGGAGATGTTGACTCGAGTGCTGGACCATGACTGACCAGTCAACATCTCCTGAGGATGTTTTTCTTTCATTATTCCTTTTCCTACTTCGGTCTCATGAATTCATCACGTTTGGGTGCTCCGAGGAATTTAAATGTTACAAAATGAAGACTTGCGTGTAAGGGTACTTTATGAAACGGCCCTTTCAGAATTGTTAAGGCTCTATGTCACAATACAAGCTTAGAGATGTAATAACATAACACAACCAAAGAAGGGCCAGAAAACAAGTGAATAGTGAACAAGTGTGCCGTAGCATTTTTAAACTTAAATAGTAAATTGTTGCAAACACACAATTCTAAAACTGATTTAATTTATATAAAAAATCTACTAGACCAATTTTGATGGAATTGATATATGACCATTTCGTAAATCTACCTTTTCAAACAAATAAATAACCATCCAAATCGGCTCATAAACACCGGAGATACATGAACATTCACATAAAAACGAATTTACAATCATTTAACATCTGTATATGGCATTCAATTTAAAAATTATCTTGTGGAATGGCTAATGAGTAAAGTCCATTATAATTTAGATGAATTCTTTGATGTTAACTATATCTCTTAATGTTAATAAATTTACCCGTTAATTGTGTAGCTTTAGTTTAACATAGGATTAAACTTTTGATTTACAATCGAAAGTTTAATGCCATTAAAATTATGGTACATCCGGAATGGACAAACTGTTGAAACAATTTTATGGTTTTAGTCAATGTACATAGTTTTTTTTCTTATTCTTAAAATGCGAATTGAATACGTCCTCCTTATGGAAGTAAGCTAAACTAATATCTCACCGTATCGATGCCCACTAAGAACATGTCGAGGGCTGCCACAGCGGCGACCCTAGGTCCTGCCGCTGCCACCAGATCCTGCAGCAGCGATTTACTGCTGCCACTCGCTCGACACTCTTCCAGCGCTTGCTCCACGTGGCTCAGAGTCACACTGGATCGAGATCAAACAAAATCACTCAGGATCGAATATTACCGACCAATAAGTGCACAGTTTTACATTTTATCCTATTTCTGCGATTAAGTTCAAAAACTAAAACACGACTACGGGCTTAGTGAACGATAAAGTCACAAATAAAGACATTCAAACGTTTTTTTTTATTACAGGGCCAAGTACCAGTATTAAACCAAGTAAAGCGCACTCCCACATGGTTCTAAAGTTTTCAAAATCTAAAACGTTTAAAAATTCTTTTCATTGCCGTAGCCGGGTAAAAACCAGTCAAGTGCGTCTCGGATACGCATATACGGTTACCATAGGCACCATAGGCATGGCGACAAAATAGGCCAACAATGAAAACCACATTATAATCTGTCCAGAAGTTCTTACGTGATGCGCAAACAAAATTGTTATTAAAGTTGGATTCTGTCTCTCACTATAGAATTCGATCAGAGTTGACGCGGGTAGAACTACGCGTTAACTTCGGCTCGTTTGTAAATCCCTGAAAGCCATGATAATTTGTTAGTAAAATCTTATAATGCGCTATAATCAAGTACTTGAGTTAGAGTGAAGAAACTATAAGGGTTCCTAGTTAGACAACGGGACCCTAAAAAAACCCGTAACCCGTAGCCGGCCATAGTTAACATCTCAAGGCTATTATATAGACAGATGAGTAGGGATTTATAGGTAGGTAATTGTTATAGCAAGGCGTGGCGCATAGAACCAGGTCAGCGACCTTCTCGTCTTGTCACACAGTTGTCAAAAAAAGGTGCTATAGTAATAACGAAAAGCGTTAGTAAAAGTTTGGCTAGAAACTTGTTAGCAAGAATTTGTGGACTGCATCGATGAGACCACTATTAGATATATACATAAGTGATGAGACGATGACTTTCACAAGTGATCTCCACCACGGGGCCCTCAATTCAAATTCACCAACACTGATAAAATACGTGTGGGCTGTGTCGATGAAAACTAATCTACTGACTTTCAGAACCCATATTTTACCTGATGGTGAGCGCGGCGAGATATCTCCTAAACATTGCAGTGGGGTACAATCTCCAACACTGGGCCCTCACTTCAAATTCACTAACACATAAAAAAACGTGTGAACTGTGTCGATGAGAATTAATCTAAAAAACTCAGCGTTACATACGCTGACTTTCAGAACCCATATTTTACCTGAGTATAGTATCAAGCGCGGCGACATATCTCTTAAACATTGCAGTGGGGTACAATCTCCACCACGGGGCCCTCAGTTCCAGTTCACCGACACTGATGAAGAACGTGTGGACTGCGTCGATGAGACGCTGACTTTCTGAGCCTTCGCGCGCGTCGAAGCAACCCAGCCGAGTGTCCAGGGCTATTAGACCGAGAGCTGAAAAGTTTTTTTTGGGGTACTTAGTGATCTATGTATACTTATAATAAACAGTAAGTTACAAAAAGTCTGAACAAAGAAGATTATTAAAACAAAATTTGTCTAGGGTACTTAAAATAAGCTACTGAACCATTTTTAAGGTATCTATCCTTGCATCAAGTAAAAACTACAGGACGGTTTGTAATGTTGTTTTAGCTTAGGTTTTGTCTTTGTATCTTAATCTGATGAAAAAGATAAAAAGTATTGGACGGATGTACGAAATTTGGTAATATTGTTCTTTATAAGTATTTTTGGTCCGGAAATATCACATATCACGCGGGAAAAGCCGCGCGCACTGCTAGCTATGAATAAAATTTAAATTAATGTGTTTTTTTTCTTACTTACATTCCAATGACCACTTGTGCACTTCATTCAGGAAATCATCAGGCGTTTCTTGATTTTCGTCTCTCATTTCTCGTAGTCTGAAAACAAATTCATTTAAATACTTAACACGAGTTTACCTTGAATGTTCCACTGAAATACAAAGAAATCTTAATTTGAAGAAAGTCTTCAAAGGAAGATTCCTTTGTCCTCTGAAGACTTCCTGAAGCGGGTTAAAAAAGCCTGAATAAGTTAGAAACGCAACTTATCTATATGATATGCGACGGTGACCATTTATTAGCAGGCATGCAAGCAAACGTCTCCGTGTATCTCATTTGATTAAAAATGTGAGCTTTTGTTTTATTTATAGATAGATAAAACAAAACCTCACATCATCATAATCATCATAATTTATCATCATCGTAATCAGGCAGAAGATACCCACTGCTGAACTTATAAGCCTCGCCCGTAGAACGAGCGGTTGCTCGCTGTTTTAATGAAGGGGCTCCACGCTAGGTCGGCGGTCTGTACCACCGAATTGGGAAAGGACCAAAAGGCTGCAGACCAAATGATGATGAAACCTTGTATTGCCTGTTGCATATTGGAACGATATATTGTCTTACTTCACGCACAAATTGCAAAAATATATACCTAATAATTATCTTATTCGTCACGCTTATTACTGTTTTAAAGGCAATAAACGCCATTGCCATTATATACCTGTTATGGTATAAACGGATGATTTCCCTGCGCGTCTTTACGAACGGTCGCTTGTCACTTTTCATGAACATACAAAAAGACATACTCGTGGCACAGAACACCTACTCGTGGCGCGCCCGTCAATCACACAGCCTCTATACACTAGTAGCTCTGTGAGCTGTAGATCTCACGAGCGCAAACTTTTTTGCAAACAATCTAGCGGTGCTTAGTAGCGCCATCTAGTATCTTATTGTAAAACTAACATTAATCAAGGTGCTTCATCAATCCCTACCTAGTAGGTAAAGGGCTGATTCCACTGGTAGAAACCTAAAAGTGAACAATTTACTGCATTTTGTGGAGCTATTCTGCTCATCATCGCCCACTGTGCTCTATTTGAGTTAAATTCTCCGCAATGACAGGAAGAGCCGACATCGAATGATCAAAAAGCAACGTCGCTATGAACGCTTCATGTGTTTGATTTATTTGGTGTGCAATAAAGCGTTTATCTATCTATCTATCTGTCTACCCTCATCACCATTTTTTTATGAGCCCAACTTAAAGTTACTAACTTTCAAATAAAAAAAGAACCATCGGAATCGGATCTAATAAGGCGGAGACATTCAGTAGCCCCCTTTTTGCCCTTTTTGGGGGAAGTACCCCCAAAAATCAAAAATCCCTCAACGATTTAAAATTCTAAAAATTGTTTAAACCTGTACACCCGCAATGACAGGAAGAGCCGACATCGAAAGATCAAAAAGCAACGTCGCTATGAACGCTTCATGTGTATGATTTATTTGGTGTGCAATAAAGCGTTTATCTATCTATCTATCTATCTATCTATCTATCTACCCTCATCAGATCATCACCAATTTTTTATGAGCCCAACTTAAAGTTACTAACTTTCAAATAAAAAAAGAACCATCGAAATCGGATCTAATAAGGCGGAGACATTCAGTAGCCCCCTTTTTGCCCTTTTTGGGGGAAGTACCCCCAAAAATCAAAAATCCCTCAACGATTTAAAATTCTAAAAATTGTTAAATAATGCGACCTGTAGAGGAGAACAGCCGGACGACGAAAGAATACATACGAAAGAATTTTTGCCCAAGCTGAAACGGAGACGCTTCGTTCGCGCTTCGCGTTAGCTTGGTCAATTAAACAACAAAAAAATTACTTCATCTTGGAATTCATCTTAAGCACTCTCTTCCATTAGTTCATCATTCGAGAACCTATCATCCGGTCAGGAGTTTTCGTTCTTCAGCGGATTTATTAACATTTAAAGCCTGCATTAGTCACACCTGGACATGTCCTAATGCGCTCCACCGATTCCGGTCTTCGTGTTTCATGTAATTGCTGCCAGCTACTTCATCTGGCCGAAGGGCGTCCTGCACTACGTTTGCCTACACGTGGCTTCCACTCAAGAACTCGCCTATGGGTTATTGGTTCTTCGACATAATATGATTATGTAACAAGCCCCCTGCCACTCTGCAGCTTCTGCGGATTCTCTCATTCATATCTCTCGCAGAGAAGCTCGAAAAGCGCGTTATATAGCTTTTAGCTTATGAATGAGGCCAATAGTTTGCGACATGTTTCATTGCCCTGATGATGATGATGTTTTATGTCATCACTGGCAACAGAAACTGATTGAAAACTTTCATCTTTAGGCTTTGTGGTTTGGTATAATGCTTATCCGACAAAGTTACCGACATAGCCCTGAGAATTAGCAAGCTGGGTTGGTCATTTAGACGCAGAATCGATAACCGTTGGGGTAAACGTGTTCTCGAGTGGAGACCGCGAATTGGCAAATGTAATGTAGGAAGACCACCGGCTAGATGGAGCTACGATCTGCGCAAGGTTATAGGCAGAAACTGGATGCGAAGAGCCGAAGATCGGGCCAAATGATGTGCCCTGGGAGAGGGCTATGTCCAGCAGAGGACGAACACAGGCTGATGATGATGATGATAATGATGATGATGAAATGCTTACCTTTGAACAAAAGCATCAGCCACTTCCGCCACAGGCACCGTGTACTGAGCTGCTGCGCCTGCACTCAAAGCGACTCTTGACACTTTGGTTCTGAACGCAGCCCAAGAGTCTCCGTGCCTGTCACAAAAAACACAGGTAAAAACAGGAATAACAAAACAAAAAAAAAGGTCCTTGACTGGCACGTACAGTCAATATAGTAATTATCTAAATTGATTTCGGAATCCCAGAAATATGAAGTAACAAGTACTAGTAATGTGCAGTTGTCAATAATAATAATAATAATTAATAATAATAATAATAATTGCCAATAAGCCTGACATTGTGCTGGTAGACCGGTCCCAACGCCGGGCAGTGCTCGTCGACATCACCATTCCACACGATGAGAACCTCGTGAAGGCCGAAAAAGACAAGCTCAGCAAGTACCTTGACTTGGCTCATGAGGTGACCGCCATGTGGAATGTTGACTCGACGATCATTGTCCCGATAGTTGTTTCGGCGAACGGCCTTATAGCGAAGAGCCTCGACCAACATCTTAAGAGGCTCTCGCTAGATAGTTGGATTAAGGGTCAGATGCAGAAGGCAGTACTCTTTGACACGGCGCGTATAGTCAGGAGGTTCCTCACTCTGCAGCCCTAGCCACCGGTAGTTTGGGCCCTGCTCCGCTACCGATGGTACCCTAGGTTTAGGTTTTTTATAATATTTTTATCTGCTTTTATTTAAAGAATTATTGTAAAAAATTTAAATTTAAGATAAAAAGATAAATAAAGTGAATAATAATAATAATTATTATTTATTGACATAAATATGTGACACAGAATAAAAATTGAATCCATAGGCTCCTAAACTAGTTAAAAACTGTGTTTTAGGAGCCAGTGGTTTCTCACAAAAGAAAAAGCAGAAAAATACATTTATATCTAAGCCAAAAAGTACAAAAATATTCAAAACAAAATATTAATATTATTAACACTAAAATACGCATGTACGTTAGTCACGCATACAGCGTGTGTTTGTGTGGGTGTGTGAGTGTGTGTGTGGGAGGGTGTGTGTGCGTGTGAGGGTGCATGTGTGTGTTAGAGAGTGAAAATTTAATGAAGGGATGGAATGTGCATCAGAAAAAAAATTTGCTAACATTTGCTCAATCCCCTCATAATTGAATCTATGTAGCCATGTCAGTACAATCTTTTTTATATCTATGTTACTTAACTTTTTCACATTATAGTCCTTAATGTCCTTGCAAAGTTTATTATAAAGGTGGGGAACGACTACTCCGAACTGCTTATGAGCGAACCTACTTTTTACCCTGGGAACAGGACATCGATCTACCCTTTTTGACGAAACTGGTTAGGTAGGTACAATTCTTTTATGGTATCGTCGTATGCTCTCATAGATAAACAGTTTGCGCACAGTTAGAACATTGGCCTTCTCATAAACAGCAGTTGTGGGGTGCTGTAAGGTAGAGGTAAGAGAAGTACCTTCAAAACAGCGCGTTGTGCACGCTCCACAGTGATAAGGTGAGTTTTTGATAAGGTGAGTTGTTCAATGTAACAAACACTCAAAACCTCAGTCGAAAACTGAGAACTTTTTTTAATTGATTTGTACTAGTAATAGTAATAGTCAAAAACATAATAAATAGCGGAGTTTCAATTAACTTACACTGCAATAACTCCCGCGCAATTCTCTTCAGCCCCAAAGAAGTCTTTCCGAAGTGTATGCTTGTAATAATTCAGTGACGGCATCGAGGGCCTGAAAACACAAACAGATGATTAAATATATCGGAAATTTTATAAAAAAGTAAAATGAGGTGTATCTGCAGTGAACTAAGGTAACCGAAATAGCTCAGAGAATAAACAAGCTGAAGTGGCAATGGGCTGGTCACATTTGTGGTACAACCGATAACTGTTGAAGTGGACGAGTTCTAGAGTACAAATGTAGTGTAGGACGCCCTCAAGCTATATGGAGCGACGATCTGCGCAAGGTCATTGGAAGAGAAGAGCCGAAGATATGCGCGCCTTGGGTGAGGCCTATGTCCAGCAATGAACAAATATAGATTGTTAATGATAAAAAAGGTAAAATAAAATCTGTCTTAACCTACTTACTCGTACGTCGTCTAGGCGTAATCATCATCAACAAAATTAAGTGTTTGGGTCATCATTATGTCGTTTGCAATTGAAAATATTGGTGACGCCGCTCTCAAAAGAGCAAATAAGAAAGCTATGAATAATATTTAAAAAAAAAACAATTAATCCACTATACAACTTGATACTATAAATACGAAAGTTTGTGTGAGTACATAACGTTACAACTCAGCGCTGAAATTTGCTGTACAGGTCCTGGAATAACACATAGGATCATCATCACCCACGCAGGTGGAACCGCGGGGCGCAGCTGGTATGTAATGTGGAGTTGGTTTTGTTTTTTACCTGTGCGGTGCCGCATCTTCTCCTCTGAAAACCCTTTCCACTTCGCTGGCGTCGAAGACAAACAGCATGTCAGGGCGGCCGAGGAGCCCTTCCATCTTGACACACTTGCCATACTGTTTGAGAAGAGACAGGCAGACTTTGTCAATGTGCTCGACTGAATATCCACCTAAAAATAGAAGAAAAGCACATTTGAATAACAAGTACATGTAGGCTTAAATTATACGGTAGTTTTTTTTTTAATTTATATAAAAAAATGATTTAATATATATACTGTATACTATAATAATATCTATACTTATACTTAATATGATAAAGAGATAAAGTTTGTGTCAATTCTTTTACCAATAGAAAGCCACATTATTTGTAAGTGTCATAGGCTTAATATTAAAATGACCACGCGTGCGAAGCCGCGGGCATCAGCTAGTTTGTAATAAAAAAAACGGTTCTGGGCTAAATGGTCCCGCGATGCGTCAAATGACAACGTGGCCGGACTATTCACGACGGTGAAGAGACGAACTTGAAGCATACGAGAATAAATGATAAACTAAAACAATAGATCAAAAACATTGGAAAGAGGGAAGAGAGGCCTTTGCTCAGCAGTGGGACCATATGGCTGATAATAATAATATTAATAAAATCGGTTCAATAATCCTGCAGATATGAGTGAAGATACAAAAGTTAAAAAAAAACAGTCGAATTCTAAACCTTTTCCTTTTGGAAATCGATGCTAGCTTGCTTGTCGTATGAGGTAGTTTGTCAGGCCCCCGAGGGCTTCTGACATGGCTTATCGACTGCTATCAATCATAACAACCAGAAAAGAATGCTTAACGTGTCCTCTGAAGCACGGAGCGATGGAAATCCACACAGCAAAGTCATTGGTATGGTGATGAGGATTGAACACATCGCCACCATCGGCATCCATCGTTCTACAGTCGATTAAAATCATGCAGTTTTACTGTTGGAAGCAAATATGAAAGGTGTATTAATTAAATTTAAAAAAATTAAATAATATGTTATTAATAGACTACCTATGTACTGAACCCATTTTCATTTTCACAGTCGAAGGTGGTAGCCTGCTTGCTTATCTTGCGATTCCATGGTAACTTCATCATACAGATAATAACGTTTTGAACACGTGCAGGTAAATGAACTCATCCAGTAAATGAGCTCATTCAGTAAATGAGCTTGTTTACAAACAGGAAAAGCAGGCATTATATTTGAGCACAAATTAATATCATTTTCACTAAACTTGAAATTACTATTAAGTTGTATTAACCGTGGTCACGAGAAGACTGGAGAATACGGGTATCAGCGTCGTGAATGACTGGCGTATTTTCCAACTACCCGCATTTGGTCTTTTAAAACGTGGATCGCGAAACACAACATTATTTATTGGCAGACACATTTGAAGATAAATTGCAACGTGAACACTCCCTATTTATTTTTGTTCTCAATCGGGAAGATGGATAGACAACCTATATTCATCTTCCCGATTGAGATTACGTATTTACATTTTAATTCCATCGCTTTACGATCAATTGTTGGATAGATGATAGATGTATGAAGATCGATGAACTCTTTATTGAAACAACACAATATAGAAACATACAAGTTACAATTGACGGTCTTATCGCCTAAAGCGATATCTTCCGTCAAATGCGGACCAAATTAGTATTTTTTTGTATGAAAAAAAACGTTCCTTTTATATATCTTGTTTTGTTATATGCAACTCAATCTAATAGTTTGGTCCTGATTTGAATAAGTAAAAATTATGTTTTGTTATTTATATGTACGCAAATAGACCCGTTTTAATCTTATAAACATGAGCAGGTGTTAGTGTCATTCCTTACTTAAAAAAAAAAGTTTTATGTTGATTAGAAGAACACGGCAGATGTCATGCGCGGGTCATGAAAGTGAGGCAATGAAAGCATATACAAAGTAGAAAAGCTAATGACTCGAAATCGTATTAGCTTTGCAATTTGTATTTGCTTTTTTGGCTTCACTTTCGGGTTCCGCGCCATTTTAAAAGCTTTTATTTAACTTCACTTGTATGTATGTATCTATGTATTTCTGTCTGTCCTGGAATCTTGCAACTCAAATTTCGAGCACTTCCCGATTAGCTATGCCGCAGTAACTTTCAGGGTAGCTAAATAAATATGGATTTTTTTAATTGTAGTTTTTCTTCTAATCTTATTAGCTTTAAGAGCGATGGTGGCCTAACGGTTCTAAAGTGCAATTTAGAACCCAGCGATACCGGGTTCAAAACTTAGGCTCCGCACCAATGACTTTTCTAAGTGCGGTTTTCCATCGCTCCGTGCTTCGGAGGGCACGTTAAGCTGTCGGTCCCGGCTGTTATTGATTAATAGCAGTCATTAAGCCATGTCAGAGGCCCTCGGGCGGCTTGACAAACTCTGACATCAGAGGCAAGCACTACCTCATACGACAAACAAACAAACATTAGCTTTTACTGAGAAAAACGAGCTTAAGCATGTTATACTAGCACTGTAATGATGAGGATTTCCATGTTGTTTTGCATCATCATCAATCATAAGTGAATTGTCAAGTAGTCTTGTAAGATTGGACTAAACTTTAGAAATATTGCAGTCATTGGTTCTATACGTGAATCGTCAAGAAGTCTTGTAAGATTGGACTAAACTTTAGAAATATTGCAGTCATCGGTTCTATACGTGAATTGTCAAGAAGTCTTGAAAGATTGGACTAAACATAGAAATAAGTAAAAAATAAAATACCTACATAATCTAACTATTAGTCCTACATAACCTAACATAGTACATAGTACTATGTTACATAGTATCTAATAGATACACTGCAGACTTTGTCTTCGCGGATGCCCTTTCCACTTTCACGATCACGACCAGCGTAAGGTTACAAGTACGAGAGAGAGCTCACGATTTAGAAAATCGGAACTGCAATGCGTCGATGCGTTACAATTTTTAAATTATAGGAATCATGAAAAATAGTCTACAATTAGTACCACACTTTATTAGTTTAATTATTAGTTTTTATTTACACTCATATCGTAAAGTCCGGATTATGAACTCAAAAATGTCGGCATAATGATATACATTACGCACGGCACGTCTCTAATAAGAAAAAAAATTATAACACTGTTTTTTGAACTAAACAATGTTATAATATATATTTTTTACCATTAAAGCACCATTAATGCTCCGCACCAATCATTTATTGTCTATGGCAGCGCGTGTTAGACTGTGAACTGGATTTTGGCGCCATAATTTAATTTACATTAGTACCTACCCAATTTTATGTGATTTATTATGTTGATCAAATGTTCTATCCTGATAAAAATGTGACAAAGTTGTGTTAAACATGTGAAAACAGAGTTCGTGAGGAGAATTTGACTCCACCTGACATCACGGAACAGCAACGAATATGACGAACGAGCTTTTATCAGCAAAATCAAGAAAAGATTACGACTTAAGTTTTTTCATTAAAAGTTCCTATTGCATGAGTGTAGATAAAGTAGTGTATAAACGGCACATAGGTGACTAGGTATTAAACTCACTCTCGTGTTTTAATTCCCCTTATTATGCAACCGTTTCATAAACTACTATTATTAAATTGCTTAGCTCCCACTCATCGGATTGAGATACCAAGTACACCAGTTTTAATTCAAAATCTAACTATCCAATAGTGAAAATCGCATCGCAATCGGTCTAGTAGTTTTAACGTGAACTTAGTAATATACTATAATTTCAAAGGAAGTTGATAAAATTTGTTATTAAACGTTTTTATTTCAAAACTCTGATTTGTATAGTATATGTTTGTTTTTTAGAAGTGTGGTACTTAGTTTGAATGCCAGTTTATTATAGAAATTATGCCACAGTTTAAGAATTATGGTCAAAAGTTGAGTCATGAAAAGAGGTTGTCATTACTAGAATTGAATGTTTGAACCAATAGTCTGAATGGATTTTACATTTAAGTTTCGGGCTGAGATTGTATTTTTTAATCAATATAAAGAACGTTATGTTCTAGCTTTTTATACCAACTGCTGTTTATTTCCACAATACCTACATATAATAACATAGCAAAGTTTTTCATACAAAGTAAAACTCGACCGCACATATCATTTAGTAATTAGAGAACGTAAATATCATCACGAGATTTAAGAGAGGTTCGTCATGCAACAAAAACTTTAGAACACAGTATACATAGCTAAGCTACAGTCATAAATTTGTATAATCACTATTGATACAGCATTGCCATTAGCTGCTATAATTGCATTACAATGCAGTATCCACTCCTATTAGAACAACATCATGGCTATCCTACATTTGTCGGTACTATCAGCACAAGAAAAGAAAATTTCCTTTTCAGAATCAAAGTTAACTTAGTTTTCCTTTTTTATTGATTTGGTCTATTTATAATTTTACTAGCTGCACCCCGCAACTTTTCCCGCGTGCAAACTTTGCCATCTGTGTTCACCGATATCTTATTCATGTCCTTACAGAAGTAATTTAAAAAAAAAAACAATTTTACGTGCTCCTATGGGATAGTTAAGGAACATAACCTTCAAATTTCAAATGTCTATGGCGTTTAAGTCAAAAGCTGGCGGACAGTAAGCGAAAACGGTTCGTTTTAAGATATAGGAACAGGCCATAAGTCCACAGGTCTGTCAGTCAGTAGGTCGGTATGTCGCGGTACTGTTATAAAGCTATAGAAGATTATTTTCCTCCTTGTTCATGAGACGTTAAATATTTGGAGAACAACATCCTAAACGCTTTAAATATTTTCTGTACACGTAGGACGCTGCGGGTTTTCCTTGTGCAGTGAATTAAAATCATAATTATCAGGCTCATTATTATCTGATATGATGAAGATTGATCTGTTTAGTTTAGTTTACACTTAAATCATATAGTTAAGATTTTTTTTATACATATATGTTTGCCGTGGCGGTCTCGGCTTAGAATAAGACCCCTCCTAATCCTCCGTGGATGTCGTAAGAGGCTACTAAGGGAATACACACCGGAAGCAGCGTCCTCCGAGTACATATTTGTAACACTGCGGTCACCAATCCGCCTGCAAGACTATGGCAAACCCCGGCCCCCTAATATGATAGACACACCGCAAAGACGGCTCCCAGTCCCCGGTGGCTCCGTTATACCTGGCACCGGTAGCTGCCATGGTAACGGCAGAGTTTGCAAGTTGAAGTGGCAATGGGCAGGCCATATAGTTCGCAGAACCGACAACCGCTGGGGAATAAAGGTTCTCCATTGGCGACCACGAACAAGCAGGCGAAGTGTAGGGAGGCCCTCCACACGATGTACCGACGACATTGTAGCCATCGCAGGAAGTCGGTGTATGGAGGTGGCACAAGATCGCTCATGATGGCGCTCTTTGGGGGAGGCTATATTCAGCAGTGGACTTCTAAAGGCTGAAATGATGATGATGATATGTTCAAATGGAGCGTAGTTTCTTGGAGCCTAACTGACCGCATAAGGAATACGATACTGCATTAAAAACCAAAATCGCAGACGTACCGCATAAGGAATACGATACTGCATTAAAAACCAAAATCGCAGACGTTACCCAGAAAGCTGCACAGCTGAAATGGAACTGGGCCGGACACGTCTGGCCTCATGCCTGATGCCAGGCCCGTTGTGGGCAAAAATCACAACCGACTGGGTCCCATCCGGGGCGTAACGTCAGCGTGACCTTCACCGACGAAGGTGGACTGGATTAGGACTGTCATTAAAAGCAATAAACAGAAAATCATGGAAAGAGGGAAGGGAGGCCTTTGCCCAGCAGTGGGACGATTCAGGCTTACATAATAATTATATAAGTTCAAAAGTTTAAACGAGATAATAAACCAGTTCCTAGTGTGTAGTATGTTAGGAACACTGCTGCGAATGTATATTCACCAAGCAAGATATTCGAAGTGTACCTATATATTTACTTTCTATTTGATTTTATGTTTCTAGACCGGTTATACATTTGCCAAAATTATTAATAGGTTTGAATATGTATAATCATTCAATTCAATCTACCCACATCTCCTAACACAAACTTTTTAAGGCTGTCTATAAAAATACCACTTCAAACATGAGGTTTTCATAGTTCAAAAACTGAGCTTACTGTTTATTCCACTGCAGAATATAATACCTTCAATATGTCTGCCTCGTCGTAATAAGTCATGCACTGACGGTTCCCGTCGACGGCCATGCAACAGGTATTGCATAAGTTCAGAAAAATGTAATGCATGTCTGGACAACTGACACACAAACTTATATGCATGGTATCATAGTTTCTGACCATGTGAGGCTTAAGAATCGATCTTAAGAAGAGAAGATGACTCCATCATGATGTATCCAAATCATCGTCAGTCAGTGCCTGTCCTCTGCTAGACATAGGTCTGTCCCAATGAACCACGAAGAGCCTGGTCTTCAGATTTTATACAATTTATGCACCTGCTTTATAAGGTCACCGCTCAGGATTCCAGAATAATGTACCCAAATGATTGTTAGTTAGTGACATAGACATAGGCCTCTCCCAGTGAAGGCACAGAGACTGGTTTTCGGCTCTTATCCAGTTTATGCACCCGCCTGCCATAGGTCGTCACTAATCCGGCCGATGGGCTACAATTCGTTTGCCGAGCCGTGGTCTCCATAATCATACCATGATTGGAACTCCTAAATAAAATAATAATTTAAAACTCATTTCAATTAAAAAAAGGTTATAACTTTGTATACCGTAGTCTTTTAATCGTCTTCTTTCTTTTCGATCTTTCAGTCCTCAGAAAAAATATTGAGCCATTCTGCTCGGATAAACTGTTTAAGTTGAGACATCGTAATGACAGTGCCAGGAAGAGACTCAAACTTGACTCAAGGTAATCTATTGAAATATGAGCTTTAACAGCGCTAGTTACGGCATATTTTACAAAATAGCATAAGTAGTGTATGACTCGCGAACCACTCCTACTCCTACTTGTCAATACTTTATTATTTTGAGTCGTGATGTTGTGCATCGGCCTTTTAGCCAGCTAGACTAGACTTTTAGTTTGTTTGTCGTATGAGTTAGTGCTGGCCTCTGGTGTCAGAGTTTTTCTGGCCGCCCAAGGGCTTCTGACATGGCTTAACGACTGCTATTAATCAATAACAGCTGGGACCGGCAGCTTAACGTGCCCTCCGAAGCATGGAGCGATGGATAACCGCACATAACTTAGAAAATAATTGGTGAGGAATCTAGGAATGAACCCGGTATTGTTGGATTCTAAGTTGCACTATTAAACTGTTGGGTAACCTTCGCTCTAGATTTCGCAGACTAAACTATATGACACAGTCTAGCTGTCCACTCAGGATGCGCAGGACGTTTATAGAATAAGGATCGATTGACAAAAAAGCGACTCCAAAAAGCTCATTTCTTTCTGTCTTTCAATTAAGGCTCTATAGACTGGACTACCTAAAGTCAAACATAACATTATCGCCTTTATCAATCTTAGTTTTAACAGAGGTTTTCACTGTGGCAAGGCTAACAGTTTCTAACTAATTGAAGGGAGCCCGTGCCTTACGAAGTTATGCAAGTAAGGAAACTATTTGCGTGCCTAACCTTAAGGCCTGAGTTTCTGTTGGTTAGCCACAGCATAAACTGCTAGCAATTTTGTTTATGAATACCAGTACTACGAAACTCACTAGAGCTTCGACAATCTTCATTTTTCTTCTGCGTATTAGTGAAAAATATTGAGCTATGCTGGTACATGACAATAAGGTCTAAAATTAGAGTGCAAGAGTTTATTCATCCGAAATTAATAGGGTCAATGACCGAAATACAAAAACAAATCTAAGCTTATAAAAGAGAACTTCTGTTGTACTGTACATAAGTACTGAGGTTGATTTACATTTCTTTGAGCCCTGAGAAATGACCACGGGTGCGAAGCCACGGGTATCTACTGTATCATTAGCCAATTTTTATTGATCTGGAATCTTCTTAAATCCCATAGATTTTTTTAATGGGGGGAGCTACGGCATTCTTTAATATCACGTAAACAAAAACGGTACTCGATTAAACTACAGAAAAACCCACCCATACAGCAATGTCCATTCCCATCGTTCTTGGTTCATGTGCATCAACAACAAAGATAGAGAGACATACGCAGACTGTAGCGCAAATGAGTCCCTGCAAACACGTGCTACATAAACGCTACTCCGAAGCCAAATAATGCCCATTGTATGCGTTGCACCTAATTTATGCGGTCCACGCCCGAGGAGCTAGTACTTCATCTTCTCACTTTTAATTAGATCTATGTAAATTCTGGATAGATTGCTCATGCATGTTGTATGATAATTTAAGTTCTCTGATTTTTATATTATACAATCACGCTATCTATAATGGCTCGAAGGTTAACTACCAATAATATAGTCAAGATGTGCGACCACATCAGAATCAAAACTACGTCCTTGTCCCACATATGTTATATTTTTCGTAACAAACGGCAGTTTTGTATGCTGGGAACGTCGCGAGGACAGTTACGAAAATAATGGCATTGTGAATTACACTTTATTGCATTTTAATTGTGTTTAAGTGGCGTGTGTAAGTAGATAACCGTTGGGGTAGAAGAGTTCTCGACCGGAGACCACGTAGTGTAGAATGATGCTCTGTGGTCAGGTGGAGTGACGACCTGCGAAAGCGGCTGGCAGAAACTGGATGCGGAGAGCTGAAGACCGAGCTCAGTGGGGTGCATTAGGAGAGGCCTACGTCCAGCAGTGGACATATATAGGCAGATGATGATGATGATGATGATGATGATGATGATGATGATGTGTAACGTAGCATACACATTGTATATTTAAGCTTACCAATTCTGTTTACACAAGAAGGCTTTCTGCTATGCCAATATGAGACGCTCTCTTTGAGATTCATCATCATCATCTACTATCATCATCATTTGGCGTTCTCTGATGCACATAGTCCGTCCCAGTATTTCACCACAGAAAATGATCGCTATTTAAAAATAGGTTGTCGATCCACCTAGTTGGGGGACGTCCTACGCTCCCCGTTCATGGTCGCCATTCGAGAACCTTTCTTCCCCAACAGTTATCGGTTCTACGAGCTATATGGCCTGCTCATTGCCACTTCAATTTGCTTTTGATGTTTATCGTCATCTTCACTACCCTACAGAATCTACTGGTAGATCTACCACAAAAGATTGCAGCAATCGTAACCACTTCTTGATCACGGACTGATCAAGACATATTTAGCTGAAAACCACCAAAAAATTATAAATTTTACTATATGAAGGCAAGAATATATTCCATCAACAAACATAAAGTAAAAATTACTAACAATCCACATAAATAACCAAAATAATTCCTTATACAGTATGTGTCATATCACCCCATCCGTATTTGTAGATAATTTTTCTTTTTTTTTACGTTTTGTGAGTGATAATCTCATATAAAAACTTTAGCTATGAAATAGATGCTATTTTAATAAAAGTCACGAGGCAGGTCTTATAAACAAAGAGTATCAGAATTATCGGCAAAATGACAAAATGTATCGTTTCATCCCTATCCGCCTCTCTAGTGTTAATGAATTATTTGTGTAAGTTTGGGAAGTTGTGTCACCAGCGATAATAGAGTCGCCGTGAAGCGGGAACCCCTAGCGGCGCGCAGCTCTAATGACGTCAGTAGCTTTTGACAGGAAGAGCTTTATCTTGGATCTTTAGTTAAAAATAAAGTTAGTTCTAATTAAAGTAAACGAGAGAGAAACGTACCATTGAAAAGGAAAACGAACAAGATACCAAGGTAGAAAAGTTTAGGAACACAAAGGTAACTGCAATATAAAATGATGATGAATGATATCAATGTGAATGAGCCATTAAAAGTCACTACAAAATATTAAAGAGCCTAATTCTCTAACCGCATCGCCATGTTGCTAAAGACCACTTGAGGTAAATACTTAATGATGGCCCAAACTCCATGGACACAAATACCGACATAGCTTTAAGTAACGACTTTTGAAGGAAGTGGCGAAAACTCCCACTACAGAGTTACAAGTGCAAGTACATACGGAGTATGAGTCTGGTAAGTACAGATTCCAGAAAACCGGTTTAAGCGGTACAGGTAAAAAATACAGACGAGTTGACTTGACGAGATGGACCGACGACCTGGGCCGTAAGTCAGTCAGCTATTGACAACAAGACATCAAATCAAAAGCATAAACCCGACTACGGCTGGGTAAAAAATTGTCTATGACACTCTTGCGATGAAGACGAATCGAATGATACCTCGTTCGTCAAAATCGAACTGAGTCTTTAGTTTAAACACATAACCCTTCCTTTCCTTCGCCGTAGTTGATTATAAAAATAGCCTATGACACTATACCTGAAGATGACTCGATTGACACCTCGCTTGTCAAAATCGGACCAGTAGGGGCGTAGAGATTTAATAATCTCTCTACGACTAGGGGCTACGCTATGGTGGAACATCCACATACACACCACAAAAGATGATATACATATATACATGTATGTATATATGTATTACATGCATGCATACATACATACATACATACATGTACTATTAAACTCATTACCCTTCCCTTGCTTTGCCGTAATCGGGTAAAAAGCCTTGCCACTGCAATACCTTTGCGATTAGACTGTATACATATAGTGTCAAATTTGGTAGTCTGCTAAATCACTATCGCAGTTTTTTACTCGACTTCGGCAAAGCAATGGAACGGTAATGAGTTTAATAGTACATGTATGTATGTATGTATGCATGTACATACATACATACATACATACATACATACATACATACATACATACATACATACATACATACATACATACATACATACATCATACAATATAAACAAATGAATATGTGGATGTTCCAACATAGCGTCGCCCCTATTGGTCCGATTTTGACAAGCAATATGTGTCAATCGATTCGTCTTTTGGGTATAAAGTGTCATAGGCATATTTTTTACCCATCTACGACGAAACAAAGGAAGTGTTATGTGTTCAAACTAAAAACTTGTTAGCGAAAGCAATGCAGTAGCACGAATGTGCTACGACTTCTGAAAAGCAGTGCTGCTACTGAAATAAAATAGATAATGGCTATCAATCAAGCAACAACATAAAACATCATTATTGTGGTTTTCTAGTCAAAATCTATCGATGCAGCTATCGGCCCGGGATTGAGCCTAAATAGCGTACAGACTACGAAAACAGGAAAATCAGCAATTTTCATGCAATCAACATGCGCTATCGCGGTTCAATAGCTAGCTAACCATTAGCTAAAAGACTTGGTGCCCTTGGGGAGTCGAGGGGAGCCAGTGGATGCAAATAACGAGCAACCGCTCGTTGTGGCGTTCTATGGGGAGCTTCAGCTGTAGACATCCTACGGCTGAGATGATGATGATGACATAACTTTCTGCTTCACTATCGATAATTTTAACACACACAGGTACACATAACATTATTAATCTTTTCATCGTACAAGAGCCATCACTTTCAAAATCGTGGTATAATTTATTACGGATGTTAATATTAATTATATATTATATAGATATAGAGAAACCGGTATCAACTTCGAGCACAACCAACTCTGTGGTTGCGCATGTGCGAAGGGTATCAATCAATGAATTATTGATGAGAATTTCACGTGTATAATAAAGATAAATTTCAAGGTAAAGACAAATTTGACTGATTTGCTGCTTCGCTATCGTTGATTCTGAAGTATTATAGTGGCGGAGTTAAAAAAAAAAAACGTTTTTTATTAGTTAATTATAGTGTATATTTATGTAGTTTTGGGCTGATAGTCCATCATAACTTTTCTTGCAACTCCAGGATAACAAAATGGTAAATAGCACTAAATCCTCCTTACCTATCTATGCTTATAATAAAGCAATAAAAACGAAAAAAAACTGTGCAAAGAAGATAATTAAAAAAAAAATAAAGGTTTATGGTACTTTAAATAAGCTATTGAATAAGAATATAACTTTTTTCTGTCTGTTTGTCTTTTTGTCTGTTTGTCTGTTTATCTGTTTATCTGTTTGCTTGTATGTTTGTTCGCGCATCACGTAAAAACTACTGGCCCAATTACGATGCGGTTTTCATTCTTGGATATCTTAGTGTTTGACTTAAAAACTGGTGTACTTGGTATCTCAATCCGACGATTAGAAGCTGAGTAATCGAAAAAATCTTTTTTTAGGTCTTGGAATAGTAATAGAGTTCTTTTAACCTAGAGAAATGACCACGCGTGCAAAGCCGCGGTATAGCTAGTACATTATATACTGCCTTACTTATAAAAAGTTAATAAATGACAATTAGTACAATATTGTAGTGCGCAGTATATTAACATTTTATAAGATTTGTGTGCTAAAGAATAAACCAATAAACTTCCGCGCATTGTCTGCGCTCACTTCCTAAATACCAGTAGATACAAGTATAGAATTAACTTCTCTGTAGCTTTAAATGATTTCCTCCACATTTGCAGTATAATAGTAGGTCGGCAGTTACGTTTAGGTACTTTCATCCTGATGGACTTACAACACTTAATGTCTCATTTACTACATAAAATACTTTTACTCAAATACTTCAAGATGTCTATTTAGTCAATAAGTTTCTAAAGTATTACATAACAACTACTTTAAAATAAGAAAGGCAACAATAATCCAAATTGTAGACAACCTTGTCGTGTCTAGTGCTTAAACTACATCTACGAGACTACCATCTTAAATTAATTTAAAAATAATATAGCCTTGAGTAACTGAATAGCCTTATATATACGCAAAAGATTTGTTTCGATTAAGCTTGTGAATTCGTTTACGTGTGTAATGGTTGAATACATCGTATTTAAAATTTTCATACAAAAGTAAAATCTTAGAAATTAGCGACAACCGTAGATGATTGATTACTAACACGTTGCACCAAAAAGTAGGTTTGTACACATTGTTCCATCAGCTCCTCTCACTGGGACGCTGTTGGAAATACCTCAATTAGGGGTGACCCCAGGGATCTCTGACCGGAGACGGTCCAGCAGTACCTACGACATCAGCAGACAAAGTACATGGGGGACATAGGGTTTGTTATTGATGCAGTTGTTGGACGCACAAAGTGTTAGTATAGCTCAAAGAAACACCGAAGGCTTATTGAACCACAGGCATGCTACAAATTTTCAATTTTTTCTCTTGAAACTACAAATTTTATGATAAGATTCTCTATTTTACACAATAAAATGTAGAAAATACCGATATTATTTTCTATATGACGTCTACTGATGTCTACTGACAAGGGACTGACTATTAGGTAGGTACTGCGCAGTAGCTTTTGATTGCGCAAAGTAAATTTAAGGTAAAGATGATTATTGAGTTTTCCCAGCTGATTACTAGTTGGTACTATTATTGACTCTGTGCTATGGTGTGATGTACATTGTTTTTTGCGTAATCTTTAAAAGTAAATTCATGAATGAACAGTTTCGAAATTTCAGAAGTCGTTAAACTAACGTTATTTGCCCTGCCAAACCACATACCCCACCCTGGTATCTAATAGGTAAATATGTTACATTCTGTATAATTCGTAATCGTCTAAGTTTATAAACATTCATACGTTTGGAAAAAATAACTCTTCAACGCAAAGACAGAGTCTCAGACTTAAATTGGATTGACCTCACATTACCCACACATCTTTTTTATGTTTTATGTTGCGTCACTATTTTTGTGATAAAAATTTGGTCAGCTGATGAAGGTTGATCCGACAGAGAAACAAAGCAACCGACATATCTCGAAGAATGTTTATCAAGCTGAAGTGACAAATGTGCTGCTGAAGAATGTTTATCAAGCGCAGGCCGTCATCATCATCATCACATGATGATGACGAAGGTTTTGTTTAAAATAAAAACATGGAGGTGAATGGAATTCGTCTTAACCTTTTGCTGACTGGATCATCAATTTCAATATTTGTTTGGGTGCCACCAATTTTATTAATGGTGGTTTATATTCTTCGAGTACTTCATTCCATTCTATTATATTTTGAGCTGTTGTGTTTTAGTTTGAAGGAATAATCAATACCTTCTACACCCAGCAAAATTATATACAAGATTCAAAAACGAATGCCTTGTGACGAGCAGATTGTAGTTCAAAGTGCCTACTGGGTGGCACCGCCATCGTTTTGGTGGGGCCTGGAGTTTACAATCAGCGTGTCCTGTTTAGGGTTCCATACCCGAAGGGTCCAAACAGAACCCCATTATTAAGTCTGTCATGTTTTAACCGTAATAGGTTGCTGGTTGAAATTTTCATAGAAATTGTGTTAATAAGACGGAAACGAATAAAAAAAGGCATTTCCTTATTCAAGTAAGGAACTCTCGATGTGCTACCCTAACTCGCTCTTGGCTGTTTTTTTTTATTTCTTAAAGGCCACTTTAAAACATACCATATTCGCTTCGCTAGTAAAAATGCTAAAATGTGAAAAGTAACAGCTTGTCTTTGTAAAAGACTTCAACGCGCGCTCATTTAATGATGTTGCCGAAATTTTGGTTAAATCATGAGTGGGTGATTCATGGCTTCAATACAACTGACATGTTCTTACCAATATAAGGCGTGAACCTCCATGTGTTCCCCAGCAGGGGCAGAGGCTTCGGCCCCGGGACTTCCTCCCAGGACTTCACAGACGACACTGCGTCAAAGACTGGAGACTCGAGAGCTGCGTGAGTAGATCTGGAACGTTGGCTGTGCGCTGGACAAGATGCTGTGGACCTGGGTGCTGGTTTGGTTCCTGATAAGAAACTTGTAGATTAGGTTTTAATAATAAAAACATTTACACATTCATACTAGAATGACTGTGTCACGGGTGGCGTGGATACACACATCAACACACCACATACATTCAAAACCGAACAAACATTTATGATCATTACAAAAATGTATGGCCCGGCCAGGATTTCAACCTGGGACACGAGTGTCGCGTTGAAGTATTCTTAAACTTTCGATTGAGTTAGTGATCACCATGTTTAACATTTTATTTGTTTTCGTACCTTTTTTATATAATCTAAAACTCATACAACTCACGGGTAGAAAGTTGCATGGGTATGATTTATTGTATGATTTTTGGACAGGTTGCTTTTGAAATTTCGAAATGGTGATATTTTTCTCGTAAAAATATTTTATTATTTTTAGAGATTGTTTCTTTTTGATTTCTTTTTATTACAATTTTTGATTTCTTGATTTTAGTGGTCTTAGCAAACATCGGATGGCAGGTATATTCGCCAGCTAAAATACTTAGAGTAACTTTATGAAAATGTTGGTTGCTTGCTTCTATCTAGCCATCACAAAGAACTCATCGAGACAAATCAAATAAGCTGAAATTCAAAGGGGTTTCTTAACTTGAAATATTGGATTTCTATGATTACCTCTTCCGGCTCCTTATCTAGCCATTTACATCGTGAGTATTGCTGACGCTTCTCTTTTGTGTTTCCGTTCATAAAGTGGTCCGAAGACATGCGAGTGCTACTTTGAAAGGATAACAAACAAGTACCATCGAGCGAGCGGTGGAAATAAATGAACGATTGTCTCCAGAGAATGCTTCGGGCGTCATTATCAAAGTTATTTAAAATTAAAATATCGACACAGACACACCTTTTCGACGTACCGTAACAAGATACCCACCTACACTTACCTACTCTAGGCCACAGTGCGAAGTACGGATCATGCATCCTACACAAAAAAATCATCAAGAAATGAACTCCGGGTTGGCTCCTGACTTGAGAACTCCTCAACGGTTAACAGCACACACACGAAATTTTGTGTCCGTATTATATTATGATAGCCAGTTTGAAGTAGCCGGTTTGAAATTGTACCATTACAGGATTGCTGCTCTCCGGGTTGGCTCCTGACTAGGGATGACTTATTCTAAATTTGGTTGCCAGCGTCACACAGTACATATATATAGTTCATATGGACTGTGCCAGCGTGCTGCCGCCACATAATTAATTGCGGCTGCAACTGCCGTTAGATAATAAGCCCATACCAACCTATACAAAATTACAGATCCAGCTAATTCGATAGTATCTATCTTAAAATTAATCTTACTTTCACTCATTCCACAGATGTAACTACAAGATAACTTCTTTGACTGATTATGATAACATACCAATATCGAGACCACCGTCGGCTTGGTAGCTTCGCGCCGTCATCGACAGGTGCCGCGCAGAGAGCTTGAGGGGCCATTTCACGACTGCGATTCTACTCTTCATTTTTAGTAAACCTGTTAAAATATTAGGTATTTAAACCAGAACAAGTTGGCAACAGATGCTACGGTATTAAGAGTGAAAACGCTCCAAAAGTTCGCAAGTTTCTCCTGCTTAGATCATTCTTATATCGTGATTTAAGTTATGACCAATCACAGAGTATAATCAGTGTCCGGCTTTCTAACCTTTGTGGCATAGTTAAAAACTGAAAAGTCGCGGCCACTGTTCAAACCTTTATAAATCGATAGAGAACTTCAATGCAAACAAAAATGTTAGAACATTGGTATTCTAAACTAAACTGACGCGTTTCTTTCTACTACGCTATTTTTGAGGTGCACTATCTCAGAAACTCGGCACTTTTGGATAGCAGTGTCTAACATTCTATAGATTTATTACAGTTTGATTAGAGGCCTCGACTTTTCGGGTTTTTCTCTTGTACCTATTCCACGCTTTATAGTAAAATGCTATTTTGAAAAATGTATTTTGTAAGATGTGGCGATGGCAGGTGTAAGTCCCTGATATAATGGTGGCCACGTGACGATAAGCTCAGCCTTGAAGGAAGATCGATGCAACAATTTGTTGAAGATATAGAGAAGCACGCTGGCAAGACCTATACGAGATTAGCTCAGACCAGAGATGAATGGGATAACAGGGAAGACGCTTATATATATAGATTCCGCCCAAGGCGCATTGAGCGGAATCTATCTATACATAAAAGCAGTAAGTACCAAAAAATCTGTCCAATGAAAATATTTAAAAAAAAATGGTCTAGGGTAGGTACTTTAAATAAGCTACTGAACAATAATATAACATTTTTTAAATACAGGAGCGTTTGCGATGTGGTTTTCACTGTTAGATATCTTAGGGTTTTACTTAAAAACTGGTGTACTTGGTATCTCAAACTGATGAGAAAAAATCGAGTAATCGCTAAAAATCAATTTGACATCTGAACGAAGTTTGATGATTTTTGTACTTTTGGTTTTGGAATATCATAGGATCCTTATATACCAGAAAAATTACCACGCAGGTAAAGCCGGAGATAGTAATTATGATCATGATTTTGCATTTTAGTTGTTAGACGGCTTACCAGGCTTATCTAGGGTACTAATTCCTCAATTTAGTTATGCAGTAATGTTAACTAACGCTACATACTCCTAATTGTGAGTTGTGATACTCCTAATCACAAGTATCACAACTAACAATTCCAATTACATAAGTTAAGTAAGAGAATTAAAATAACTTCAGAGCGGAGAAGTCCAACTTCAGCATCCCGACTCGCTCCCACTATATTTTCCGTTGCTAGGTACGCATTATTACAATTGTTTTATTTGTTCGAGTGATAAGACGAGCAGATCGCTCCTTGTTGGTAAGCGTCACGCCTGCAGTTGCAGTGCCACCCATAATTTTGGTTGCAAAATCTAGCGCGTCACTGCACTGCACTCGTCACCTTTTTAAGTCTAATTTGGACTATTAGAAACTAGAGACGGCAATGAGCAATTACTGAATTTTCCTGGAAACATTGCCCTTCCAACCAAATCACGGAATGCTAACTACTGCTTGGCGGTTGAATATCTGATAAATGTACCACTACAAAAAAGAATAATTTAAAAAATATATTAATATGAAAAACTTTTTAATAGTTTTAATTTTCAATTGGCAATTTCTCCTATAGTCGGTCGGCAGTTAGGTGGTATTATCAGGCTATTTAATTTTTGAAACTTCAGGTTACTCTCATTTAATAGGTTGATAAGTAAACATTACGAAACCAACGAGAGATTTTTAAAATTAATTAATATCATTCCATATGTAAAACGTAAGTTTCTTAAAAAAGGTTGTTCAAGTAAAAGACACTGTCAAATTTTTAAATAAAATACACAATACAATACAAAATACTAAAAATAAAGTGGTCACTTATGTTTTTTTACGCGTGATGTTTTTTATGTATAACTATAAAAAACATCGCGCGTTATACATAAATAAATATATAAAAAATATATATGCTTAACTATATTTATAATCATAGAAGGAGAAACAAAAAAAAACAATAAACACTGCCATCACGCGTGCGTGACTAGATACTACTTGCCTCCCTCAATTTCCTACGCTTCTACGTAGTTACGTGTATCTGAAATGATGTAGGTATACAATTAGGTGCTTATTTTATGTTACGACTCATGTTATGACAGAAAAACTGGATCTGCCTCATATATACCGTCAATGGACAGCATCATCTTATACTTATATAATTCCTTCTATCCGAAGGTAACCAAAGCAGGGTAGGAGATATACAGGCTAAGTTTATGGTCTATTCATTATGGGGACATCTTAATCCATAATTAATAGCACATAAATAATATATAATAAATTTGTGGACCAGCCTCACAGCCAGTGTCCAATTTGGGCTCCGTATGTCATCACGGGCAGGACACCCTGATTGAAGACTTTTGTGTTCAGGCATTGTGGAATGGGCGACAAGAAGACTTGACGAAGATTCCCAAATGCTGTCCAGCCCAGCCGAATTCGCATATCGGCGCTTGTCTTGTCTTCATGAAATCTAGCATGAGCCAGCGTGAAATATTAGTTATGTTTTTTCTTAAATGGCTTTTGCTTGCTTGTCGTATAAGTTAGTGCTGGCCTATGGTGTCTTGAGTTGGTTAGGCCGCCCGAGGGCCTCTAACATGGCTTAACGACTGCTATACTTTATAACAGGCGAGGGCGACAGTTTAAAGTGCCCTCTGAGGCACGGAGCAATGGAAAACCGCACGTAACTTTGAAAAGTCATCAATGCGGAACCTATAGGACTGAACCCGGTATCGTTGGATTTAAGTTGCACTATTGAACATTTAGGCTACCATCGCGCATTTAGCTTTTAAAATGATAATTTAATGCAAACGATTATTTTATGCTTGTAAAAGCAGTTTCTTTATTTAATTGGTGACTAAAATTGACTGTAAAGTAGGTTTTTGTTATGGCAACGTGGTTTGTATGTGTGTACAGTATATCAAATAAGTATTCAAATTAAGAGTTTACCTTCAAATAAGTAGATAATATACAATATTTCGCTGCCCATAATAAGTATATAAATGTTAAACTACTATTACATTAATTTATTTATTATATGCGAAAGTCTGTATGTAAGTAGGTTTGTTGTCACTCAGCTCCGTAATGGTTGAACGGATTTTGATGAAACTTGGCACTTATATACGAACTTGATAGATAATAAATAAATATAAATATATTTGAGACAATTCTACACCAATTACCTGGACCCAAAACTAGGATACCCTGTAATATGGGCACTAGATAACGGATAAACATACATAAATACGAATATATCACATCCATGACTCGGAAACAAACATTTCTGCTCATCACACAAACAATTTCACCTTGCAGGATTCGAACCCGCGACCGTTTGATTTCGTTCCCAGGTTCACTAGCCACTAGACCAACCGGCCGTCACATACTTGATATTGATACTTTAGACCCTGGAGTAACATACCTACACGTAGAATACTTTCAAAATTGTTCACGCGGAAAAAACCTCGGGACGACCTGGTTTTTTTTTAAATGACTTAGGCATGAACCAAAAATATACGGAAACAGTTAACAAAAAAATAGGTTTTACTTTTAAAATTGATCACGCGGATAAAGCCTCGGAGCGCCACTAGTAATATTTTTTAAGTGAACTAAGCATGAAACAAAAAAATATTGAACAAATATAGGTAACTAAAAAAATTATTATTGATGACGTTTGATATTAATATTATCTGAACTATGTTATTATTGTAACCTCTTCCTAGAACAATAAAAATACCACGGAATAGAAAAAACAAGTGGAAGTGGTACAGTACACCACTTGCTACAGTACACCGCTGTCGCCAAACACACACAAAAAAAAACTTTAGTCCTGTTCTGCACTACTAACAAACCCTTCTTGTAATTAGGTTTGTATAGTAATAAATTCCTGTGCATATCTGTGGCACAGGTCCTCGGCACGCTTTGCACTTCCACTTGTTTTTTCTATTCCGTGAATAATAGTAACAAAATAAATAACTCTACCTTCAGACTCCGAAAATTCCAACAAAAGCACTTATCACAAATAATAACAAAGCGCACACTATCTACAACGTCCACTGTTTACCTTTGTACAACCCTTAGGCCGGTCACACACTGACTGAACGGCTTCCTTTGAACTAGCCCGTGTGCTTTCCGAGTGTGCGTGCCCATTACATGAGCGACCAGCGACCGGTTATTCTTCCTATTTTTTTTTGTTATGGCTCATTTTTTTCATTGGCTATGTGTGCTTGGATTACAAACTTTTATTTTTGTTTAAACTAGCTACGCTTCTCGGCTTTGCCCGCGTGGTCATTTTCCTACACTAATATTATAAAGAGGAAACATTTGTTTTTTGTATTTTTGAATGTTTGTTTGCAACGGATAAATTCAAAAAATATTCTAAAAATTATTTCACCTATTAAAAGTTACATTATCAGCGAGGAACATTGGAGTAAGTTATTTTTCAAAAAATTAGAGTTTCCTACAAAAATTGCAATAATGTAAAAATGTATCCCAACATATCAAAAGTTTGCAAAAAATTCGATTACTCGCTGTAAGGAACGGAATGTGTTGCCGTGGAAATGAAATAACAAAAAGTCTGTCAAGTATGTGCATGCCAATTACCTAGCCCTAAACTAGGATACCTTTTACTATGGGTACTATACAACGGATAAACATATATAGATACGTATATTACATCCATGACTAGGAAACAAACATTGCTGATCATCACACAAATGATTGCACCAATCGGGATCCGAACCCGCGACCGTTGGTGACTTTGCAGCAGGGTCACAAACCATTCGGGTTAATTCATCTATCTATCTTATTTTAAATCACCTAGACAATTTGTTTCATTCAATTTATGTTTTGTTACATACTACAAATAACGCTTACATAGATTAAGATGACACAAGTTCATGATTTTGTTTAACTGTTCGTTTTATTTGAAAAGTTTCAAACCTGTTTTCAACAAGCATTCTACAAGTTGATATCACCGCTTCCTACAAAATATGAAAAGATACATTATTGGAGTAAATGACGTATTTTCTCACGCTCTTATTACTTCTTGAACTACTCTGCACAAACGTGATGTTTTTAGTAACGAAGTACGCAACGTGATGGATTACGCTTTCTCTCTATCTCTAAACGTGCGGGTAAAACAACTCGTAAAAAAGCTTAGAAAATGTATCCGGTACCTAATTACGTCGAACGATCTAATGTTAAATGAGTACACTCCCTCAATTACGTTATCATTTGCATTTTTGATCTGCCTTATCATTTCACTTCTTTTGATTATATTGACATAAAATGTGGCCATGCTGGCAGCATTTAGGGAACGTTGTCTACTGGTACAGGCTTGTCATACTTGGTTCAAAATCAAAGTCAAAGATTTTATTGTAAATAGGCAAAATAATAGCACTTTTACAAGTCAAAATTAATATCTCATGAACAAGAAGAAATACATAAAATATTATAAGAAGATCAAATCAATAAAAATTATGTAAACTAAGTATGCTTTGAGTTTGAAATGGAAATTTCCCTTTTATGTGCCAGCAGAGTTAAATCTCTCACAGGAAAAGGAAATACCCTTCTGACTCTACCGGTGCTTCGGAAATACGCCCGTTAGAGCACCAAGAAACTCTTCGGGGATTTCATTTTTTCCATATTTGTTAATGTTTTATAATTTTTTCAGATAATTTATAATTTTATAAAAAAAACATATGTCAAATACAAATATAAAAGATAAAAATGTCAATGAGATGTCCCACCATCATCAAACAATCAAAATGGGAAAAATAAAGTGAAAATATTTAATATAGTTTAGGTTAGTTTAGGTAAAACGGGAGGAAAACGGGACGAAGGCAGTCACCGAATGGTATCCAAGAGATGGGCTGAGATCTCGAGGCAGACCACCAACCCGGTGGTCAGACGATATTGTGAGGTACGCTGGTGGCCAATGGATAAGGCTAGCACAGGACTGGAAAGACTGGCGTGAACCTTCAGGCCTTCAGCAGTTGGTGGATACGGGCTGATTAGATAGATAGATAGATAGAGTTTGGCATGATATTTTTTAAGATTTTGTTATAGTTTTTTCCTGTGAATAAAAATACACTTTTTTTAAATATTTCTTATTCAATTTGTTTGATGAAATACAACTAAAAATGTTGATGCACACCTTCGTATCTTTTCTTGTACCATGTTATTATTATATTAGCTGGTAGATAAGATTCGACTTTCGAGTGTACTCTTTTTTTAGTGCAATAAAAATAGTAAAGGCACCCAGACTTGGTCTTGATTTTACATCGTAATTTTCAACAGTGAAAATTACGATGCAATTTTCACTGTTGGATAGCTTAGGTTTTGACTTAAAAACTGCTGTACTTAATATTTCAATTCGATGAGTACCAATGAGCCAACCAATTTAAGAAAAACTCTATTAATTTTAAAAGTATTTACTAAGTTTTGAAGGCCACTGTATTTATTAGATGTAAACTTTATTAAAAACAAAATGCCTTATAAATTATTATAAATTATATTATGAGGTCCTTCGGTTACGTAAACGAATATAATAATTAATGTAAGGCCGTTTGCAGCCATCAACACTCCTTTTGATGACTAGAAGTTTTTAAAAATAATTGTCCTGATTTGGAGTATTTACCAAGAGGACACTGTAGCAACAAGCCATAAACTAGAAAATTAAACAAGATGCCTGCTTTGCTAAAAAATAATTTTTGCCAATAAATTATATACTGTTTGTTGGAATGTGCTCATCAAGGCCTTTAATTTGATACCCTTATCGTAAAATTCTATATATTTTTTCTGAATTTTAAAATAGAACCAAATTAATTTATTTTAAAAAAAGTAGCCTATGTTACTTGGGATGATGTATGGATTCTAACGATACCCCATAAATACAAATCTGTTCAGGCATTTAAAAGTTATGGCGGAATAAAGAAACTCACATACTTACATACATACAAACATACATGAACCCTGAAAACATTACATGCCTTTTTGGGCAATCGTGTAAAAAGAGCACCTAAATGGCGCCTAGAAATAGGCATTATTTCAGAAGTTGGCGTAAAAATTTATTAAAAGTCGTCACCAATTAACATCAAACGAGGAAGAGGTTTCAACTTTTAAAATTAAAAGTCCGTCTATTTTGCCGTAGGAAAATGGAAACACTCGTTTCTAAGAATTGGCTACTTTACTAGAATTCACTAGCTAAACGAGATCGAAAGTAGCCACCATCGGACCGCGTGTTAATCATCAAAGGTAGTGAAATTTTGCGCTAACAATGGACAGTAGGCTTTAGCAATGGACAGTTACTCTCATGGTGAGTTTATATGGAAGAAAATACGCCTATTTGTTCATTTCAGATTAGAAAGTGCAAGTTGGTTAAAATAAGACTGAATGAAACAAATTAGTAATAAAAATGCCTGTGGAATTGCTTACGTTTTCATCATTTGGAATGGCACGCTCACAAGCACTTGGGAAGTGTTTATTACTAAGCCTAGCTAGGAGAATCATTACGAAGTAAGAAAACACATAAAAGAAAAACATTTTGTGTTTTTAATTTTCTGTGAAGAAAATAAACTAAACGTCATTAAATTAGGTAAAAAAAACACGCCAAAAAAGGAACCCTAAAAAATTAATAGCGTAAGTCACTTGGGTTGATGTATTTATTCTAACGATACCCCATGCAGGAATTGTTCAGGCATTGAAAGTTATGGTGGAAGAAAGAAACTCACATACATACGTAAATAAACCCTGAAAACATTACACTCCTTTTTTGGACAGTTGTGTAAAAATGATCCTTAAAATTGTTTCTAGCCAGTCAGACAACAAAGTAAGGAAATTAGGAAGTCACATTTTTACTACCTATAAACCTGTACCCATATTAAGTTGTCCAGCTTTTCTGTGTAATATTATTTACATCGTAGTAGCTATTTAATCAAGGCACAAACGAAAGTGACGTACGATTTGTGACTTTAGATTACATTCGCGAATCATACCTGTGATTTTGGTTTGGCCTTTATCTATGTCGTATCAAGTCATGATTATTAAAGTAGGTATGTCTTGATTTTGGAGTCGATGTTTCAATTCAACCGTTGGGTGCTCAGAGTGGGCTATTTTAGTTCTAACCTCGAAACAAAACCAAACCTACTGTAACCTTTCGCAGTCTAGCAAAGCGAAATGGAAGAAAATTGATGGGGAGGCCGAGCCCCAGAAAGGGTTGTAGCGCCGCAGAAAGTAAGCCTTCTCCCGCGACAAAGTCCGCGCGGACTACAGATTATCGCAAAAAAAGGCATCCTATGTTCATATAGTATATTCAAAACCAATGCAAAAGTACGCCCTTGATGCTTTTTGACAGACTTGTTATAATTTCGTTTTCATGGCAATATGCCATTACGTTTTTACAGCGAGTAATATATATACATTTCCCAGTTTTCCCGTGGCAAGTTACCATAAGTATCATTTGTTGGTCTCTATACTGTACAGTACCTATTTACAAAGTTTCATCAAAATTGGATCAGCCGTTTTTGCGTGAAAGCTCCCCAAACAAACAAACAAACAAACAAACAAACAAACAAACAAACAAACAAACAAACAAACAGACAGACAAAGTGTTACTTTTATATATTGGTGTGTGTAGACTTCCTTGCATCCCTAACCTTTTAACACGCAGGAACACCTTGTTGTTTTTTTTTTACTTTGGTGTTTGTATTAGAAATAGGTAGGCTGGATGGATTTCGTAAGATCATTGTTCTCGTAAATCCTAATTTTCTAAATTCAGGTGACCCTAGCTATAAGATCAGAGGGTTTATGAACGTGTGCGTTTGAACGTTAAAATCTCACATTAATCAGGCATGAAAGTCGCAAGCCGTAGGTCTGACCGGCCCGGCATTACGATTACCTTATGTAATTCTGTTGTGTATACCTTGACCTTCGTTCTGCTTCTCCAGCCTTCAAATTCCACTTCCACTGGTTTGACTAAATTTGCGATAATTTTGATAATTTGTAACGTAACTTCAAACAAGAAATAGAGACTGACATGCTCATGGATTTCAACTGATAAGAATAACCGAGCCGAATTAAATCGAGTTCTTGTCCCTATTACTTGGAAAACTTATATCCTTATATTGGACACCGTGCTTGAATAACTGGGTAAGTTTAAGTTATCATCTTTATGGTTAAGTTTGATAGGTACAACGTTCCAACTAAAAAAAAAAGTCATCATCATCTTCATCATCATGTCAGCCTTTACAAGGTCACCTCCGCCACAGAGCGCCATGACGAGCGATCTTGTGCCACCTCCATCCACCGACTTCCTGCGATAGCTACAAGAAGAAATCAGTAGAAGAACGCAGGTTACCGACATAGCTCTCAGCAGGCCATATAGTTGGCAGAACCGATAACCGCTGGGGAATAAAGGTTCTCGAATGGCGAACACGAACAAGCAAGCGAAGTGTGGGGGACACAATGGACCGACGACAAAAAAAAAGTATTAATTACTAATGTTTTTTTTATTGTGAAAGTTAATAACTTCTAGTGCTATCCATTCTAGTATTGACAATATTCGCAGGCTGGGTTTGCAGTTTACGCATAGCCATGGCAGCGCTGTTTTTGACGAGTCCTGACAAAATCCACAGAGATTGATTTTGTATAGTTTAAGTAACGAATGATTGTGGATGTAGAAAGTAGAAAGTTTGACTTCGGTAGGTACTTTCTTTGGACCAGTTAGGAGACAAACATATTAAAAATCCCCACCCAAACGTCAAACCAGACATTTCCTCCCTTCCACCAACTGCGAACTGCGCTAAGGGAGCAGCGATAAAGCACTCTTTCCGTACTTACCACCAGGCCAGGCTTGGCTTGGATATGATCTTGCCCTGTACTACACGGGTGAACACGGAATTAAAGCAACCTCTTGGTTCCTGACCAAACCAAAGATCTAGCTGCACTTTTGAGGCACTTTTCCTCAGATGAACTGTTTTAAAGTTATAGATAAAATGAATATTTACCTCGCCTTTTTTGTCATACATTGGTATGACAAAAAAAGCGAGGTAAATATTCATTTTTGTAAATTAATAATAATAATATAATAAGGGGACATCCATTAATTACGTGAGGTAATTTTGGCCATTTTTCGACCCCCCTCTCCCCTTGGTGAGATGTCGTGTGACTTTGCCCGACCCCCTCTCCCCCTCCCCCAATCTCACGTGAGATTTTAAAAAATGCATATTTTTCATGTAAATAAGTTAGTCTGTGCTTCATTACCTATAAATCGTCTACTGCGCAAGTCAAACCACGTGGAGTGTCAAGTCTCATCTTTCGTAGCGCGTATTGTACGCTGCAGCGCTCGTCGAGTCGTGTGTTTGGCTAGCCGGTGGTGGCTAAACAAGCGAAGGGCTACTATGCTACTTGTGTACGTTCGCACACATATAGAAGGATTTTTTAATAATTAATAAGCCTGTTAACTTTATTAGATTAACTGTTAATAAATGTTTTTTTTAAATTCTATCATTTAATAACAGTTATTCATATGTAATAAATGAATGAATTGTTTCCGAATAAATGAATTTATTAATAGTCAGTAAATTCTTCTGTCAATATATAATTAAACCGCGATAAATATTATTATGCATGATTTAGTCATATTTTAGTGGAGAAACATTTTTTACTTAATTTAATCCAATTTTCTCGCAATTTTACACTGTTTCTTCTGGAAAAAAAATTACGTGATATTTCCCGAGACCACTCTCTCCCCCACGTGAGATTGGGTGAGGTTTGGCTTGACCCTCCTCCCCCCCTAAACGTCTCACGTAATTAATGGATACCCCCTAATATATTCGGGACATTTCCACACCAATTATCTAGCCCCAAACTAGGATACCCTGTGCTATGGGCACTAGATAACGGATAAACATACATAGATAAGAATATTACATCAATGACTCGAAAACAAACATTTCTGCTCATCACACAAATGATTGCACCTTGCAGGATTCGAACCCGCGACCGTACGATTTCGTACCCAGGATCTCTAGCCACGAGACCAACCAGTCTCAGTCACCAGTCAGTTGTCTGTTTTTTGGGGCTCATATCTAAGCAACGATTGGGAATAGGTAAAAAGTTTATAGAATTAAAGTTGTAGACAATTTTATCAGCTTTGATTATATAGTACAACAAAATTTCCTTTGACGCATCTTTTTTGAGATACTATAAAAAAAAGGATATTTTTTATGTCCCCCCCTCCTTCGGGAAATGGGTAGTAGCATTTTCCTGCGACACAAACTACTGCGGTTTCCAAGAAGCCTGCTAAGCCTTGTTATTATGAAAAACCCCCTTTCAGTAGTCAAACAGCGACTCTCCGCTCGTGGTGGCGTTTTATGGGGGAGCTCGATATTCAACAGTGGAGGTCGATATTCAACAGTGGAGATCGATATTCAACAGTGGAGATCGATATTCAACAGTGGTGATCGATATTCAACAGTGGAGATCGATATTCAACAGAGGAGGTTTTGATGTCTATAATATTAATGTTGTAAAGCAATTTGATGTCCGACCATGTCTGGCTGAGAAACCTTGTCTATTTGCATCTTTTAATCGTGCACATCCTCATTTTTGAAGCTTGTCTGACATTGAGCAGTACGTTCACTTTTTAGTATGCAATTACCATTTTACGATTTGAGTATTTTACGTCGTTTGATTTCAAACAGATAACTTATGTATGAGGGAAAGGAATAAAGATGATTGACAGTTTTTTTGTACTTCGCAGAGGTTGGCTTTCCTATTTGTTCAAAACCGTTATATATATATATATATATATATATATATATATATATATATATATATATATATTATACGATTACGATTACCGTTAAACGATTGAGTCATATTTGATTTTGGATTGTTAACCAACTTCAAAAAGCAAGTTCTTAAATCGTATTTTTTGTGTTTGTTTACTCATATCTCCAGGATTGCAGATTATTAGAAAATGTGTGTATAGTAGGCGCTCAGTAATCCGGCGCTTGCCAATACGGCACGACCGCAGTGGACTACTGCGGTAGTGCCGGATTGGCGAGCGCTGGATTGGTCGTGCCGGAAGTGAGTCACCTGCGACGCTAATGCCCAAATATCTTTTAGCGACTCAAGTGACCCGCTTCCGGCAGTAACACAGCTGCAATCAAAACTAATACCGGGAAACTGCAGTGCTGTTACGTAATGTTGATCATGACGGTTTCAAGCCGTCAAATTCAATAATGCTTTGCGATAGAGTCGATTTTCCTATGAAAAAAGTGACAATCTGATTGAAGCCAAGTTCTGTAATAAGGTCACTGGTAACTATGCGGCAGAATTAAGCTAAACTTAGCCTACATATACTTCTAGCAGAAATAGGACTTTTCAAATTTTGCCAGGTTTTATGTTCGAGTGATTATCTGTGGGTGGCGTGCCAGCCAAACAATGGCGGCAATCGCCCTCCAACAATCATCGTCTGTTTTTTTTTGTTTCTCTGTAGATAGGTAATATGTATAATTAAAAGTTAATTAGCATCGTAACTTTTGTAGTGATCTAATAATATTCCAATAACCTTTTTGTAGATTGTACGTCTCTGAAAGAAAATCTAAACATTGATATTATTTCTCAGCAATAAGGTACTTACCTACTTCAAATAATTATTACGACTGCCTATTTAAAAATACCATGTTCCTATAGGTAGAGTGAACGTAGTGCTTCTCAGGTAAAGTTAAACTTCAACTGAAAATAATCTTTGCCGTCGTGTAAAAAGACTGTGAAAGAAAACATGAATGAAAACATGTTATTCCTTGTACACTACTTTTGTGCAAAACAATTAAATCAATAAATAAATTAAACGCCAAAAAAACGAAAATAGAAATATATTTGCAATTTATAAATGTATTTCTAGATGAAATCTCTTGCTTTGAATATAGAAGTGTATTGTATCTACCTACGTCTTATGTATCGTTGTAGATTCACAAAAATGATCAAGTCTTGGAGAAACGGACAAATGGGAGCTCGACAGTTGATAATTAAGAATAAGAATAAGAATAATTTATTATCAAAAATAATAGTAGGTACACATTACAAAACAGTGAATATTGAACAATAAAATTTAAAAAAATTGACAACATTTAGGTGGTTGTAGGTATGTACATTAGAATTTGCAGCGGGCCCCAAACTAGGCAAAGCCTGTATCTTGGGCGCCCTGAGATCAGTTACTAGAAAACATTAGCCACTGAACTGTACATGTTCGAACAAGTTACTGTGAACAGCTGTTCATCATAGTAATTAATATATACCAAAAAACATTAAATTCTCATCTCTACAACAATAAGAAAAACAATAATATTTAATAAGTATAAAATATGAAATGAGATTATATTGTATGCATTATTGAAATTAAATTCAGCGCATCAAAATTAACATAAATTAAATATAATTCAACTCATAATCACTATATATTGATCGAAGGAGTGACATAGTTGATGTACTTTAGATAGTGATTATATATACAAACAAATAATAAGGATTCACATAATACAACAATTGTAATTAGAGTTTAATAGGTAGGAACATTATAAAATTAACAACTATATTAACCTAGTTGTAGGTTAATTCAGTTAGCATATTGTGAAACCGAGCAAGCGTATTAACGAAAGTAGGCATCTAAGTGAGATGTGTGGATGAGCTGGTATGTGTGAGCATGTGTGTGGGTGTGTATGTGTGAGTGACAATATAATAGGGAGGACAGCCAACGCCTGCCACTGTACTTGTATGTGCAATAACAGATAGGTTAGGAGAGTCCCAATAATTATTACAACATTATAAAAGCGAAATTAACTCCAACTGTCTGTCTGTTTGTTACCTTTTCACGACTGAATCAATATTAATGAAATATGGCATGGAGATGTGTGAACCCTGAAAAGGAAATCGGATAACCCTATCGCCATAAACTGCAGTTCACACGCTCGAAGTCACCAACAAAAACTTATTTAAAATAATATCCAAGCCCAAAACATCAATGACGTAAAACTGAATAATGGAGATCAAGAATCACCAGATCTAACAAGTCTTTCTGTTTGCTCATAAGAGAGACTTAGCAACCATACTTTCAACTTACTTTTAGACTCTGCAAAAGTTTGTTCCTTAAAATCCAACAGTCTGCTGACAGCGTTATAAGTAAAGATGTGCACATATTTTGAATGACGTCGTGCAAATACGGTGTTTACCCTTGGTAGAAGTTGTCTTTGGGGTCGCTTTCTCTTGTTAAGTAGTAGGGGAGCTTGATGTTGGTGTCTCTTGGCTATTGCACGCAGTATGAAGAGCTGACGCACTCTGAGAACCGAAGCTTCAGCGTAAAGTTTGTCAGTAGAAAAACGACGGGGCTTGCCCAACATAACTTTAAGGACAGCTCTTTGAGCACGTTCCAGCTCGATCATGTGAGACTTAGCCGAACCACCCCAGACCCCAACACAATATTGGAGTAGTGACTGACCCAAAGAAACATACACTAATTTTCTAACCTCTTCTCTTGCAGCTGGTCTTAAAATTTTCATGAGGTAAATTATCCTGCGAGTCTTTTTTGACAGATACACTATGTGGTTCTTGAACGAGAGATGTTGATCTACCACGACACCTAGGTATTTTGTGAAGGGAACTCTTTTAATAATGTTGCAAGAACATGCAGGATAGTCTCTAGTGTTACTGTTATCAGAGTGGCAATTTGCATTGTGTATTTGGATGTATTCCAGGTCTGGGCCGGTGGCTCGCGTAATATGAAATGAGATAAAATTAGTTTTCTTGAGATTTAATGTTAGCAGATTAACATCGAGCCACCTGGCCAACTCTGCCATCCCATTTTCAGCGTGAGAAACTGTAGATTCCCAGTTCTTACCATGGAAGATGGCAACTGTGTCATCGGCATAACAGATGAGTTCACCATTTGGTAAGAGAATTTTAAGTATGTCATCCATGTACACCGTGAACAAGGTTGGTGCCAGAATGCTCCCTTGCGGAACACCGAAAGCAATATTCCTTTCACCACTCATATGCTCATCAACCCTAACGCACTGCCGCCTGTTTGTTAAGTAGCTTGAGAACCAGCTAAGGGCGATACCTCTGATGCCAAAGCATTCAAGTTTCTTCAGCAAAATCGGAGTTGAGACAGTGTCGAATGCCTTGGCAAGGTCGAGGAAGACTCCAATGCACCTCCGACCACAGTCTAGATGTGACGACACCGATTCAGACAACAATTGGACGGCATCCTCCGTGGATTTACCGCGTCGAAACCCAAATTGGCGATCACATAGTAGATCGTATTTCTCAAGGAATTCCACAAGCCTTTTGTTAACCAGTTTTTCCAGAATTTTTGACAATACACAGAGCAGAGAAATAGGTCTATAATTATCTGGGCTGGACTTACAACCGCCTTTGTGGACCGGAATGACTACAGCTGTTTTCCAGCACTCGGGGAATATACCTGATGACATACTCAGGTTACAGATGAAAGTCAAGGGAACCAGAATCCCATCCTTGGCGTGTTTTAGTAAAAACGGAGTGATGGCATCAATCCCAGGGGCACTATCTGGTAAAATAGTGTTTATTTCACCCTGGTCAGTGGGAGAAAGAAAAATAGTGTTTAGGCTACGACTATCAAAGGAAAGTTGTTTGCTTAGTGAATCCTGCGTAGAACCCAGTTTCTGTAAAATATTAGCAGCCAAATTAGCTCCAACGGTGGAAAAGTGTGTGTTACAAATGTTGACCGAATCTATAGGATTCCGAGCGTTACCCAAAAGTTGGTTGGAGTCTTTGTTCGGTTGGGGGATGTGGCAAATTTCTTTAATGGTTTTCCATAGTTTCTTGGGGTTTTTGTGATGTTCTGTTAACTGCGCATTATCATGATTGGACTTAAGCTTGTATAAGAGATTGTTACAAAAATTCCTATATTGGGTGTAAGTTTTCTTAAGAACTTCGTTTTTAGGGTCGTTCCTGAGTTGAAGATGCAGATTATCTCTATGACGCATACACTTTAACAGACCTGGGGTTATCCAAGGCTTCAGGCCAAGTTTAGAGCGGCTAATTTTGGCAATATGTGAGTGTTTCTTAACACAGTCAGATATTATAGCCTAGGACTTGATAGACAAGTACTTAACTATATTGAATGCTGAATCTACTTGATTATACTAATAATATGATACATTTGTTTCAGACGGATGCATACAGAACTGCAGTTCATATGAATGTATAGATCTCCGCTTTCCGAGCTCTTAAGATAGTGTAAATCTCAATGTATGTGAAAATTATAACATTATTACATGGTATTTAATATTCACTTGATTTAGTTTTTCTTATATTTGCATTGATTCCTCGTTATTAGTAGATCTTCACATAATTAGGCTTTGTAAGAAAACTACTAGATTTTAAAACCTGTAGGTATTTTCTATTTTAGAGATCAAATCCTATTCTAGCTATGAAATAGATAGGTAGGTTCTATGAAATACCACATACATACATGTCCTCAAACCTACCTTTCACAAAAATAACACAATTTCATGGCACGACAAAACATGAAACAAAGTGTACACTTTGTTTCTTAGGTAGGTGTTAGAACTATAAATTTCAAAGTATAAGCAAGCACCGGGTGCTCTTCGGTTCACGAAAACTCATTGCCACTGAATTCCTTGTGAATTCGGATTTTGAATTACCGGTTTTGTATTTCCTAGTAATATGACAGTTTCCGTGCGGTTGAGTGCTCATCGCCTTGATGACGTTATTTCACATGCTCACTGAGCTTAGTGAATTCGAAACGAGAGATCGGTGGCAATGAATGGTCCAAGTGGCATTAACCGAACCGCACTTTAACTCAACGGAATCAGGCCCCAGGCCATTCAAAATCTTTGTCCGGGCCCAATCTTGACAGTTTTGCCACGTATCTGTTTGCTTTTTCGAGCATCGTAGCATAATTTTTCTCTTTAGTCGCTTAAAAATTGACGAACAAAAAACAAATCTAATAATGCGGCAGTTTTAGTAATCTGGCATAGGGGATTACGTGTGCCGGATTACCGAGCGCCTACTGTATTATGAAAACTGGTTCAGTAGTCGTTTGGTGAATATAGTATATAGTTTTTTGTTCAAAGAATTACGTAGCAAAAAGGAAAGATATGGTCGAAACATACATGTCACATACATAGAAAGTACTACAAAGATCGGAAACTCAAACAAAACTGTAGTAATTACTTTTGTAGCAAAAAGTCAGCGTAACATCAACGGTCTAATGATTCTAACAAACATTCGCACTTGTTTCCATTTCCACTAGCACTTTCTATTTCTACGCATGCATACTATTGTAATGTATAAATGGAAACAGTAGCTAAGGTTGGGAGACTTCTGTATACAATGATGGGTTGGACAACAACAACCAACCAACCAATCGTGGAGCTTAGAAACTTACAACTTTATATCCATATCCAACAAAAAAAAAAGGAAACATACTTTCCATACAAGTGTATACACTATGTCACTCAGGATGATGTAAGGACTCTTACAATACCCCATACATTCAAATCTGTTCAGGCATTTAAAAGTTAAAGTGGAATAAATAAACTCACATACATACATGAACCCTGAAAACAAAAACTCTTTTTTTGGGCAGTCGTGTAAAAAGGAGGTATGGACATACGGCATGAAGTCAAGCTGAAGAAAAAGGAAGCGCTGACTTCGCATAACTATACTCAATTAATTCTATTAAGCTAGCCACGGAGGAATGCCAAAGGTCAATTCATACCAGCCGTTCCCATATTCATTAAAAAAAAGTCTAACGGAAGCCATAGTAAAAAGCTGCATAGTTATATCAATCTACAAGCTTTGGATTTAATCTGAATTGTGTTTTTAAAAGTGGGCACCGTTTGTATGAATAACTTAAATTCCGGGCTACTCCATGGCCACCAAAGGGACAAGCTATGTAGGTAATGTGATGTATGTGCATCAAAACATGTAACTATTATGCAAGTTGCTTAGAGTAAAACATCCTAATTCATCATCATCATCCACAGCCTTTATCTTCCCACTGACCTCTCTTTTAACATACCATCCGCCTCGGTCCTGTGCCAATCGGATCCAGAGTCGACCCGCGATCTTTACAATATCGTCGGCCCATCTCGCCGCCGCACTATCAATGCTTCGCATCGTCTCGGCCACCACTCATTCACAGCCTTACTCCTCCTGTCGTCACTTCGTCTGCAGCTGGGCAGGACACATGGGGACACATAGCCATGTGTCCTGCCTGGCTCCATTTAAGTCTCATAATAGTAGTTCCAACGTCCCGAACTTTTGTTTTTCGCCGGATTTCGACATTTTTTCTTGGTGTTTGATGCCGAGCATGGATCTCTCCATGGCTCTCTGTGCTAATCTGATTCTTTGCACTCACTTATGAGCTTCCACGCCTCGGCGCCATAGGATATGGTGGGCAGGACATATTGATTGAAATCATTAATTTTACTAATAGTCATAATGAGCCTTTGGGAGCCACGCGAACATGGTATTTTTAGGGTGCATTCCGAGACACGATAAAATCAATATTATCGGGCTAACACGCGTACCGAGTCACCGTGAGTGCGACAACGATACCCCTTGTGACGTCACGGATTACGTCATTACATCCACCATCTTGCAATTACACCGACCATGCCCCAAACCGATATCACTGTGAGCGCTACTGTCAAAGTGACAAACTGACGGATGTCAAAGAAAACTGTTGTTTGAATTCAGTTGTGTGTGATTTTCGATCATTTTTCCAAATATTAATAAAGACAACAATTTTTAGATAGACTACTTTCCCCGCTTGTAATACTTCATATTTTGGGCAAATTTTGAGGTTATGTTGTTGTGATTGCTCAATCAATTGCGTTCCGAATGCATCATTCGACTGTCATGAGCGTGATTTCTAAATCGGAACGCAAATTAACACTGCGATAGTATCGTGAATCGGAATGCATCCTTAGTTTTCTTTGCGTAAATGCATCTTAATAACTGCAATCTACTGTAGACTAGAACACCGCACAATCTTCAATGAATCGGTGTGAATAACCTAACTTCAATGGATGCTTGACGTGTGCAAATAATAGTATTTGGAGTCTAAGCATGTACGTAAATATTGCGTAATAGAGATAATAGGAATGTTTTAAGTAAACCATCGCAAACAATTTGCAAACTCATTAACTAAATAAGAGACTATGAATCTACAGTCTATAGGAACATTTATTTTCATACATAGTAATAATTTTTGCACGTTATACTGGTTTACTTATATCTAGAGAGTAACTAAACTATTTCGAGAAAGCTAAAGTGGTAACATTTCCCGAAGAGCCGGTAACAGTTGGGGTAGACGAGATCTCAAGTGGAGGCCACGTTTAGGCAAACGTAGCGTAGGCCGCACATCGGCCAGGTGGAGTGAAGACATGCAATAATCCTGCATTTTAGTTTATAGTAGGTATAGATTGATATTATGGTGATGACTAGGTACCAAAATATTTTTTCACAACTTCAAATCTGGAAGATTTCTTTCTACACACTTTATACACAAACAAAAATATAAACAGTTTATTTGAAAACTCGTGATTTCCATGATTATCACACTAATCACATCACACTATAATATTACAAATCATGGAAGTTTAGTCACAGTCGTAAACAGGTCTATCAGAGCTAAACTCTGATAGACCTGTTCTAAAAATGAATACTCTCCTATCGAGCGGAATACTTTTTATGCGGGATGCAGAGAACATACATACATTAGAACCTGACATTCCATACAAAACCGATTAGCGCCATCTATCTTTAGTAACGTGCATGCGTGTATGTTTGTTACTCTTTCACGCTCAGACGGCTGAACGGATTTAGATGAAATTTGGTACCAGGATATCTTATATCCTAGATTAACAAATATGCTTTTTTTCATCATCATCATCATCCATCATCATAATCCACGCGGATGAAACCGCGGGACACAGCATTTTTTTTAAATAAGATGTAAAAAGAACATGGGCGAAATTTTATGTGATAAATCTTGCTACAGAACTTAAGTAATTATTTTTCTACGTTTTTTCAACATAGCATTTAGCTAGTAAAAACCAGGTTAAAAAATAAATTTTAAAAGAAACATTTAATTGAAACTTCATTTCCTTCCTACAATCTTTGCCTGACCAACGGGTGAAAAAAAAAGATAAAACAATGACAATGATGATTTCCGGTTCGAACGTCAAAATCGTCAAAACAGTATACTTCCCATCCGGTTTTTTAAACCAAAGGAATCTGAATTACGCTTACTTGCGCTAAACCTTATATCAGTAACCGTAATTTAACCTCCTTGCGTTAAACAGAATAATACTATAGACAAAATGGTACGGCAATATAAAACTGAAAAACAAAACATTATAGCAGAGAGAATACAATGCATTATAAAAAATGCATTTTAGTTTATGGAGGAAGTAAGTAAGGAATTGTTGTTAGGTTAAGGTTGTTATTATTTAGTGTAAGGAATTGTTGCAAAATATTTGTGCTAATATTGGACGACTGTTTACCTGCACAGTGAAACAGCAGCAACATATCTAAACATATTGTTTTGTAATCTTGCTACGCAGTAACAGATAAAATCTTTAATCATTATATTTATCACGCATAGGTAAGTACTTGATTGCCTACCTAATTAAACAGATTAAGTAATTAAAATCTCTAAGACTTGTTTCAAAAGTCGTTACAGTAACATAACCTACAAAACTTTGAAGCCTAATAACAATTATTCCTGGCACCTCAGTAAAAATATCTTAAACTAACAATCTCAGGAAATGATGCTGAATTATAAGCGATATTTTTGGTCTAAAGACGCCATGAATTTTACTGACATAAAAATATGTATGGGAATTCGCCATATTCTTTGCAAACATCATTAGATGTTAGACCATCCAGTATTAGATGTTAGATTGTTAGCTATTTCATTTGCTATTTAAGTGTTATAATATAATTATGATTCTACATAATTATAGGCAACATAGTAGCACTATACATGGACATAAAGCTAAAAACTTGAAATGTAAATAGGTGTACCTGATAACCGTAAATAGCTATTGACAAGATAACTTGTTAAGCCAAAATGTAAACGAATGAGGCAAGTTTTTTAATAAAAGTGTTACAAAGTTTGAATAATTAACCTTTTGACATTTTCGTATTGGAATAAATTATACAATATAGACAAGACAATACGTATTTTTTGAAATAAAACGGGCAAGATCCTTTGTTACTAGCTTCTTTAGAATACACTTAAGTATTATATTAAATAGTTAGACAGGTCACCGAAGAATGCCCATACCTTTAAATATTATTAGAATGGACATTTAAAAATGGTTGATATCTTTTAGGATTGGCGGCACCTTAGTCCTTCCAAGGTGACGCCTCTTATAAAAAGAAACCTTGTCCAGTACGAGTTGAACTCGCGTGGAGAGGGTTCCGTACGATGAATCTACTATCTCAATTTTGAGAGATTAACAATGTTAATAAAAGACAAGTTTTTCTTTCGTCTGTAAGTAAAAAGCCTAAAATAAAATAAAACAAATAAGCATTAACTGTTTTATTTTATTTTACACTCGCTTCGGAAATAAGTTAGGGGGAGTGGAAAATGGTTAATTTCATCAATTTTCTTAAATAACTTTAAAACGATTAGTTTAATAATATATTTGAGACCCTCACAACAAGCCCTTTCATTTTATGTCAGGTACAGTTTGCATAACTTTTTATGTTAATTTTCTAATTTGTCTATTAAACATAATTGACCCCTATATTCAAGATTAATTTACCTATGTTTCAAGTTCATATTTGGGTCATAGAAACTCAAACGTGTACCAAATTAATAAAATAAATAATTAATAAATTTCAACTTAATCAGTTCAATAGATTCGGAGCAAATTGTCTGTAACTGACGGATATAATGACAGACAGACAGAAAGACCTAGAGTGATCTAAGTTTCTTCTTTTTTCATTCGGAAGTACGCAACCCTAGAAATGACTCTATAAATGTTGAGTATAAGTGTTGAGTAATGTTTTTGATGTTGACTGTACTTTGCACAAACATTTCGACAATCAAGAAATTTATGAAAAAACAAAATAAAAATGAGCCCAATCTTAAAGATCTCTAATTAATTTTAAAATGCACGTTAATAGTTGCCTTAAAATATGAAAAATTGCAATGATCAGTTTTTTATTGTAATTTAGGAATGCTAGAAAGTTTACTTCAATAAAATACTATTAAAAATGAACATAAAACTTCGAAAATATATTCCTAATTGATGCTATCTAATTCTGGCACACATCGTAAACCACTAGAACGTCTAATTGTGAAAGTTCCGTTCTAACCTTGTTTTGGATTTTAATTGAGCTTTAAAACCTGTTAGTCGTGACCTAAAATATTATACGCGAATAACGGAGTGGATCCCAAAATTTGAATAGCTCGGCGAGTAAGTATCCTTTCGAATGGATTAAAAAAACGAGGTTTAAAATGACAAGTAAAACTTATTTTTGCTAATCATCATAATTTTGTATCGTCCCACTGCAAAGGACTACATACAATACACAATAGGTACATGATAGAAAAAACTATGTGGAACTAACTGGTTCAATCATGAATTTGTGATCACGAAATACAAATCTGACTGTAGAGTAAATGCAAGTGTACCCCAAGGAAGCGTCCTTGGGCCTTTACTTTTCTTACTTTCAAATCAATGATCTTCCTGACATAACAAAATATAAATGTACGTTATTCGCCGACGACATTTCAATAATTATCCCCCGAAATAATAGTATCAGTTATTATGTAAATGAATTAATAATACAATTAATGATGTGACAATTTGTTTAATGTAAATAATTTTGATGTAAATTTGCCAAAAACATACTTATAATTTTAAAATTATATTAATAAGCAGCTTAAGCTTAATAATAATTACGACAACACTGTTATTAATAAACTACATGAAAATAAAATTTTGTAAATATTCATGGACAAAAATTTGAATTTGAAGTCTCACTTACAATTATCTGTGTATTAAATTAAACCGGTAAGTTAATGTTCTCAACAAACCTCAGCTCTAAGTACAGTGCTAGCAGCCTATCATGGTTAAGTATAGTCAGTACTAAAATACGGTTTATTAGTATGGGGAAACTCAACAGACGTTAAGAAGACATTCTTAGTAAAAAAAACCGTACGTACAATGTGTGGTGTACCTCCATTCGAGTCTTGTATACCTCTATATAAGAAGCTCAGGTATTTTTGAGCTTGCAACCTTCGTAAAAACAAACCCCCTATATTTCAGGACGCACGTGATATTTACCCCAGAAATACGAGAAATCGGGATATACTGGTCTATGATACACATCCTAAGACTACGCTTTACCATAAACAATGTCACGCTATGTGTATTAAAATGTTTAATGCTTTACCAAAAGATATTAAAATACTTGATGTGAAAATATTCAAAGAGAACTGGTAATGCTGGTTACGTACTAAAAATTACTAATCGTTTGAATTAATAAATGAAATTTAACATTGAATGTAATAATCAAATCAAATTTGTACCAGTTATGTATTCATGTATTCCTTTTGTATTAAATTATATAATTCTATAAATATTATAATTTTTATTATGATTGTGAACTTGTAGTATGTACTTATATAATACCTACTAGCTACGCCCCGCGGTTTCACCCGCATGGATTATGATGATGGATGATGATGATGATGATGAAAAGTAGCCTACTTATGTGTTAATCCAGAATATAAGCTATCATGGTACCAAATTTCAGCCAAATCTATTCAGCCGTTAGAGCGTGAAGGAGTAACAAACATACACACAAACACACACACACACACACACACACACACACACACACTTCTAAAGATAAAAGATAGATGGCGCTAATCGGTTTTTATGCATCTTATGAAGTTTTGTATGCACTGTCAGTTCTAATATATGGAGTTCTGCATCGCACATACGAACTTTTCCGCTCAATAGGAGATTATTCATTGTTAAAACTCTAAGCTGTGATTGGCCTGTTAACAACAGTGGTATACTTCTCTGATTTATAATATTAGTGTGATAATGTGATTAGTGTGTTGTGAAGTGTTGATAGTGTGACAGAGATTATATTGACACATCCCTAAATGAGGTAGATTGTATGGATTTTTAGCTTTGTCAAGAAATTATTTTCCAATCAGAGAGAGATGTTTGTTTTTAAACTGTTTTCAGTTCCCGTTAATAACCAAATAGAAACTTTTGACTTAAGGGTGTTGATATAGCAAGCGCCTATATCATAGCCCTAAATATGATTTGGATGCAAGTCTTTATACGATTCGTTATTGATACTTTTTTCTACTCTTTCCAACACTAGGTATATCATTTAAATATGTACTTGACTTACATTTAATAAACTACTCTGGTAAACGTTATTAATATGTTTGTACATTATCAAACTTTACGTCTAGTTTAGTATAGCAAGAGTTCGGCATGAATGTATAATAACTTCTTTCAATGACAATGCGCAGTGCAAAGAGATAATGTACAGATCTCTTTGGGCTAGTTCGCTAGTTTGTTTCGTTATTTGGTGGTGGTGGAGTTGGCTGTACAAAGATAAAGTAATTGTTTGCAGATAGGCATCTCTGTTTAGCTACGGACAATTACTGACACGGGATATTGACTTTAGGGTCATAAAATTACTTTATCTTCAGGTCAGTGTCATAAGTCATCAATGTCACAAAAAATTGCGTACTCAAAAGACAAAGATGATAAATATTTTAAGTTTACTCTCCTGTGGAAATATCGAAATATCGGTGAAAAGAAAACGACTAAGTGTGGACTATTTTAAACGGCTATATTAAGAACTAGCTTACCCGCCCGCGACTTCACCCGCGACTACTGTTTATCGCGAAAAAAAACATCGTATGTTCTTCTAGGACATTAAAAACCAATGGAAAAGTTGGTATAGCACCACTCTTGATGTTTTTTGACATACTTGTTATTTCGTTTCCATGGAAACCGTTTCTTACAGCGGGTAATGAAAAAACAGTTTTTCCAGTTTTCCCGTGGAAACTTACAATTTTTCGGGATTAAAAGTATTCTTTGTTTTATTCCAGGGTATAAGCTCCTCCTCTCTCTCCATTCCAAGTTTCATCAAAATCCGTCCTGCCGTTATTAAGTGAAAGCTCCCCAAACAAACTAACAAACAGACAACGTTTCATTTTTATATATTGGTATGGATGACACAGACGAATTACACAAGTAGATAAATAAGCAGTTATTAAATAATATCGTTTCAAACATAACTGGTGGTATTTTTAAATGAGACTGGAGTCTTGAATTTCGTTCCTTCGCTCTCTTTGATAATTCTCTTGTGTGTAGAGGCTAGATATGCTTTACGTTACGATAATGTTTATTGTTAAGTTATTTATAATTTAGATCAGTTTTCTTTCTTTAGCTACTTCTATTATCTTTTGTCTATATAATTTTAGCATCAATTACACTTGATTTAGCAGCAATTAGTACTTTTGTGCCAACCAATTAACACGTCTCTGTTTCCGTCGAAATCGAAACCATGAGTTTTCGTCATTAAATCGAAGACGACAAATAGTTTTAAAATAATAAAGCTTTAACCAACGGTTTAATAGTTTATTGTATTACACAAATATACGATATGAAAATTAAAATAATACATCAAATCAATAATCTTTATTAGCGAATTTATATAAATGTAAAGAATACAATCTCAGTTCAATTTATTGTTGCCTATTTTTTCTACTCTTTAATTATCCGTCCTACTTACTAGTCTAGAAATAAACCAGTGCAGTGGCCGAGTAATTTTTTTTTCATTATATTCTATCAACTTTTTTATTTTTCATACCTACCTCATGGTAAGGAAAGAGAAAATCCATGAAGTTGTAGCAACTTTATAAAAATGTTTTTAAATAACTTTTTGTACGCTGTAGAGTGGCTAAATCAAATTATAAGATGTTTTTTTCTTCTTAAATCTGATTTTACAGACTAATCTTCGAGAAAGCAACCAAAACGGAGTTAATGGTTTGCACGAAGACTAAAAATAAATATATTTAAATCCATTTTATATAGGCTCAATACGAGCGGTAAATGTGGTTACCAAAACTCTGTACAAAAACCGGTTTCTGAGCGCGCGCGCTCGCTTTGAGGCTCAAGTTGTTTAAATAAATGTTACACTCTTCTTATGCATCGAAGGTTAAAGAGTCTATACCGCCCTTGTCCATACAAAAAGAAAAAACAATTATTTATTTGCTTATTGTAGTTTCATTAATTAACTACGCTTAAACGTCTTAGTTTTTGTAAATTTTTCAATGACTTCAAAGTTATAAGCCGGTTTTTTGCGATGAAACAGTGACAAATTGAAAATGCTCTTTATCAAAACCAAAAAGCTTTGTTTAAAAAAAAAAGGTATATGTGAAGTTTATTTAAATTTTATTCAAGCGATTGACACTCATAACGAAAGACTTCACTACTATTTAGAGGGTGGAAAGTGCTTTCCCCAAAAACACCAATTCTATAAAAAACTGTACTACTAAACTCACGACCAGCAACTCTATCGCTCGTATAGAGGATCGGGGGAAAGGGAAAGAGATAGCTATATATTCACTAAATACTTAGAGAAAATCTCATTAAGTAAATATCCTCTTAGAATCAAATATTCATGATGATTTTAATAAAAAAGCTACTCGAAATACTTACTATCAATGATGAACCTCTTCACACGTGCGGCAAAAAAATATCTCAAGTATAACTTACATAATTTGCAAACCAAATATTATCTTATTTGCCTAAGGACTTGTAGGCTTAAAACGACTTGAATCCGGTACCAAATAAATTAAATCCAAGGCAAACATTTGCTTACCTTATTTGGTTTGCAAATACTGCTAAATGATAATTCATATTAGTTGTTAGATGGGTTGAAATGTTTGGGTTTTATTATATTCTTCACACCATTTTAAGATATTGATTTTCCTAAACGTAAGTACTGAATTATACAGCCGTATCAAAACACAGGAGAAATCGTAATGTAGTTTTTTTTTACGTTCTTGGCGTGGTTAAGGTTTAAGAAAATTTAAGTTTCAAATTTTTCGGAAATTCGCGTAAAACAATTTAAAAACCCTAAAAAGTATTAGTAGATTTAAATACTATTTTTATAAGCACTTTGTTCCCGAAACTTAAATGTATAAATAATTTAATTGATTAATTGCTTGGCTGTCGTGTGAGGCCAGCTCTTAGCCTCTGGTGTCAAAGTTAGGCTGCCCGAGGGCCTCTGACATGGCTTAACGACTTCTATTAATCAATAACAGCCGGGTCCAACAGCATCGATTCATTAAAAAAAAAACTGATATGTAACATAACAAAACATTTTCAAATGACATCGTATTTGTAAAATTTTATCTCAATAAACGAACTTACAAATTCTTATATTCATTAAAATATTAGCTACTTAATAGATACAAAAATTCATAAAGATCGAAAGTTCTTGTCTAATATTCATTGGTATACCGGTTGTCCGGTGAATAGTGAATAGCCCGGCAGGTACTTGCAGGTGGCACTAAGGTGCGGTATGAGACTTAGTAAAAAAAAACAATATTTGGTTTCCTCGATCACACTTTTGGGTACCTACTACCTTTGCAATTGATTTTTTTCTAAATATATTCTTGAATGTTGACGCTTGCTAACGTACATTACAAAATAAGATAAAAAGAAGCAGTCATATTTTTCAAAATAATATATAAATATGATGGAGTTCTAGCTTTTTTTACGTCTAACCTTGAGCTTCTGTACAGGAAACTAACAGAAACAAAACTGTCAAAAAAACTTAATTATATTTTTTAAATACCTATACCCACTTGATGTGGTAAACTGGGTTATTTTCTTTACCTTCTTTTATAATCAAAAAAGTAAGGGAGCGAATCAAAAAACTTTGTTTTATTACATTGTAGTCGATATAAAATATATATACAGGTGCCAAATTTCAACCTCGCAGTTCGTTTCAGATACTAATGAACACTGGTTGTGATATACAGCCGGACGGACAGACAAACATGATGAAACTATAAGGGCTCCTTATTTTACTACGGGACCTTAAAAAGTTTGCAAATAATCAGAAAATCATCTTGCAAAGCAGTTTGATATCTGCTTAACCTACCTTACAAATTCAAAGATTTTACATATATAAATATATATTAACTATCTGTGCCTACGGTTTTATCCGTCGATGATGATGAGCCTGTATGTGTCACTTCACTTTCCTGTCCTTGAAGTTAGTATACTCGTATACTAACGTTAGCAAACAAGATATAAGTTCAAAAACTAAAATGCGACTACGATCGGTTCAAAAATTGCCTATGACACTTTTTACCTGAAGACGAATCGATTGACACCTCGCTTGTCAAAATCGGACCAATAGGAGCGACGATATGGTGGAACACCCACATAACCACATACATACATACATACATAATACATACATACATGCATACATACATACATAAATAGACTGTTAAACTCATTACCCTTCCCTTGCTTTGCTGCAGTCGGGTAAAAACCAAGTCGCTCCGTCATTGCTGCATGAAAGAGTAACAAACAAACAAACAGACTTTTAAATTGATAATATTAATTAGTGTGGTACATCTCAACATTGAGCCTCTTCGTTTCAAAGAAAGCATTTAACCACAAACCCTTTGGAAAGTCGTGAAAACTACCTCTAGCAACTTCGCAACCACAAAATCCTATCACTTCACTACATTCCATCACACCGAGTAGGTATCACACAGTCTCACCACGGAGCTAGTTGAACTGGTAGAGCTACTTTTTTGCAACTAGTAGAATATAATCAGCATAAAACTAAAAGAGGTTTTCTAATCGACAACGTGAGGTTGTTAGCCTAGATTGTGGGAAATCTTCACTTTTTGTAGGCGGTGAGGAAATTTCAATTTGAGAAACTTAAGCGACTTATACTACCTTCTTTGTTAGGGTAAAGTTGTTCACATGTCTTAGTTTATATTGTTGTCTTTTTAAGGCTTCCATAGTCAAACAATCCTTATAGTTTCGTCATGTCCGTCTGTCCGTCCGTCAAAGCTATAAAGTGACGTCTTTGCTTGAGTTGATGTCCGTATGTCCCCGAATTAAGTCGTGAAGTTATAGGTTTCTTTAAATATATTTTGAGCATACTAGCGCATAGAACAAATTTACTAACAAAATGTATATTATACACCGTGACATTGAATTCGATATTTATATTAAATGCATGTATTCAGTCCATTATTTAGAATCGTTCTATAGCATTCAATTAACAAAATATATAGTAAAAGTAACTGACCAACAATTATTTAGCCTGGGTACTTGCCATCGGATCATGATATCAGAACTTCTAATTAACGGATCTCGCTCGGCGTTCCCATCGGATCTCGAGATCCGTTGCAACTCAAATGAATATTAGTTTTTGTTCCCATCGGATCTCGAGATCCGTTGCAATCAAATTAATATTAGTTTTTCTTCCCATCGGATCTCGAGATCCGTTCAACCGAAATGAATATAATATTTGCGTTCTCAACGGATCATTTGAAAATGATGTTCTGTTTTTGAGTTGTTTTTAAGTCTAATATTATTTTTTATATCTTTCAATGCAATAAATGCTACATCATCCGTATTTCGATGTCGTTTTCTTAGAATGTGATAGCTATAATTATTTGATGAACAATCATTTGTTAGATTCAGAATAGAATAGAATAGAATAAAATTGTATTGTATAAACTGTGTACATTAGGTATAAAGGTCTTATGATATAATATGAGTCGCAACAGTTTTATCCGGAATGGACGTACAATAATTATCATCATTTTAAAATTAGTACTACATACTTATTTTATGGCTTTAAATTATTATAGCTACTTCAATACAATGTATCTGAAGCAAAATATAAAAAAAATAACAGTTACTTTACTTACAACACAAAAGATACTTACTTAATACATTCACGGGCATAATGTAAAATCTATGAGCATTAAAATGCTATATCAAATTTTCAATTTTATTACAATTTTATTTTCAGCAACTTATAGAAAATTAAATTAAAAAAACAAATAGGCGCGATAGAGAAAATTCGTTAGATTTGAGGGCGTTTTTTGGTAATTGTCGTACAAAATTCTCAAATTTATTTCTATCTATCTTATTACCCTGCGAAGTTTATCTTTCCGTACGCATGACAACCTATTTCAAACAATAGCGTCGTGCAAAACTGGTTTACCGAAATAGCTACTGCAAGTTTAGTATATTTTAGTTAATTTCACAGTATTATGTCATATGACATTTTGCTGCAGAAATTCAATGTATATTTATTTTGTGCTACAGAACAGAGCAATTCGTTCCATAACCTATATGAAATCCAACGATTCTCTGAGGGAACGTTTAAAAGAGATCAATATTCTTACAGTGGCTTGTCAATATATTTATATATATGAAAATATAATCCGATAAGAAGAAAAAATAAAAGCTACTTGAGGTTGCACCGGACCTTGAGATCTGATGGGAACAAAACTAATACTCGTATTCATTTGGGTTAGAACGGATCTCGACCATTAAACTGCGAAAAATTAAATAAAAATTCCAACTAAGTATGTTGTATAAAACCACATGACATGTTGTAGTCATAAGACATATCACAGAGTACTTTGAACATTTAATTCATTTAACATAAATATAATTATGTAGAAGGTGATCACTTGTTATTATTATGGAGCTTAATAAGTGATCTGTCATTAATATAATAATTAACAATGTAATATAACTCTTTATGAGATTTACTTTAACAAATATTTTAAACCTGTGCATTGATAATTGATCAATGCCATGTAACTTATTATAAAAGCGTAACCAGTTATGAACCTCTAACTTTCTTTAACCGAAATCCAGATACATTCAATTTATTTTTATTTCTAGTATTCAAATTATGAACATCCATATTTTTTAACAATGTTATTATTATTCTTCCAAAAATACATTATATTTTTATATATAAATTGACAAGCCACTGTAAGAATGTCTTTATAGTAATTATTTTTATATTTATTTTAAACGTTCCCTCAGAGAATCGTGGGATTTCATATTGTTTATGGATTGAATTACTCTCTTCTGTAGTACAAATAAACATTGAATTGTTGCAGCAAAATGCCATATGATATAATACTGTGAAACTAACTAAAACATACTAATCTTCCAGTAGCTATATTGGTAAACTGTCTCAGTTTACGTACTGCATGGGCTGCAGAAGTAGTAGGGATGCTTCTTTTACTTGTTTTGCACGACGCTATTGGTTGGAATAGGTTGTCATGCTTACGGAAAGATAAACTTAGCAGAGTAATAACAACGATAGAAATAAATTTGAGATTTTGGACGACAATTACCAATAAACGCCCTCAAATATTACGACTTTTCTCTATCCGCACATACGCCTATTTTGTACATAATGTATTTTTGATTTGATTTTCCATAATTTGCTAAATCTAGCAAATAATTGTTCATCAAATAAGAATAGCTATCACATTCTAAGAAAACGACATCGAAATACGGATGACGTAGATTATTGCATTGAAAGATATAAAAAATAATATTAGACTTAAAAACAACTCAGAAACAGAACATCATTTTCAAATGATCCATTGAGAACGCAAATATTATATTTATTTCGACTGAACGGATCTCGAGATCCGATGGGAAGAAAAAATAATATTCATTTGAGTTGCAACGGATCTCGAGATCCGATGGGAAGAAAAACTAATATTTATTTGAGTGTAACGGATCTCGAGATCCGATGGGAACAAAATCTAACATTAATTTGAGTTGCAACGGATCTCGAGATCCGATGGGAACGCCGAACGAGATCCGTTAATTAGAAATTCTGATATCGTGATCCGATGGGAAGTACCCCTTAAAATGTCTATTTCACTAAACACGCTACACGGCCGCGGCGCGGATGCTCCGCCAGGCGCGCGATCCTCACTTATTGGTTTTCTCATGTCGCAGGGATAACAAGTTTGAATGTTGACTAATTTAATAATGCCTAGTTTTTTGTTTTATTAGTTGTTTACTTTTCATATTTAGTGCTACAGATACATTCTGTTGCATGGACTGAGTACATACATTTAAGAAAAATATCAAATTCAATGTCACGGTGTATATTTATTTATTTTTTGTGTATATTTTTTTTATTTATTTATGTGTGATGGTTTTTTTTGAAAACTGGTCCATTTATATCGATAAAAATAACACAAAAGGAAATCCAGAGGTTAAAAAAATGTGTGGCGGTAGTCGAGCTATTTTATAAATCGGGTCCATTAAGACCAAAAAACTTGCTATAACAAGTTTAGACGTAGGGTACTTGCATACTTCGTTTGCAAGTCCAAGACCATATTTGGTCATACTTGGAACACGACCTTGAAACTATTCTGTTATTGGTTGCCCTAAAAAATTAAACAAACTTTTTATAATAAAATTGTCTTTATTTACAACATTTCAATATAAAATATCTTGTATATAAGTAACTTGAAATTTCGTCCTGTTTTATAATGGATTTGATTGACTGTAATTATGCTAGGTTCAAAATTCATTTATTTTTTATATGTAGGTACGTACATTTCAAGCCTTTGTCGGTTCTTTTATTTTTCTTTACTAATTCAATTTTCATCTATGTTTTTATGCGAACTCTTTAAATATTATAACAAGTTCAGACGTAAGGTACTTGCGCACTTCATCCAAGTCCAAGAAATGATGTCACACTATAGTCCAGACATTCTTTGCAGCTTAAGGCCGACGTTGGACAGTGACCAGTCCCCAAATCCCGTAAGGTACTGATCGATACACATACTGATCGACTCCATATTCATTAGTAAGAATAGCTAATTGCCCAAACTGTGATATTATAGCCTCCATAACAAATGTATCAAACATATACAAAATTACCCGGTACCTATAATGCAATTCACAAAATGTCAAAAAATAATTTTCGTCTAATGCATATATTGTTTCATGGTTGAAACAACATTTAATAAAACTTAAAAGTGATAATTAAATGTCATTGGACTATACGGAATCGAGAAGGATTGGGCAACGTAGTGCGCGATCACCTTGGTTTATTTTTTGAAACAAACCTTCTCGGGTCACTACCATGACCTTACAAAGTTGAGTATTATTGTAGATATACACACTTACAGCTATAACAATATTACACAGTTAAATTATGACGCCTATCGTTCAAGCATGCGCAGGCGCAGCGGCCCGTCCGGTGCATACATGAAGGTGACGGCGTACTCGAGGGGCTCATGGTGGTATTCCAGGCGGTAGCGGCGGAGCAACTGCAAATAATTGCTCACTTTACTTATAGCCAACTACTAAAAATATCAATTAATAGTATGGTACTCCTACAAATTTATGATGCGCTGGTACATTTCGACAATAAATAAAACATTATATAACCTCCGATCCCCACCCCACTTTATAGCTAAGAATCATCTCACATCAGCTTTCAAGCATAAAAAACCGCATCTAAAAGGTCCATTCGTTTGGGAGCTACGATGCTACACACACTCTTAACTTATAACACCCGGGGTGTTGCACCCTTCTCTGTTCGCGTTCGGGGGTTAGTAATATCAATGAATATAGTATCAAACTCCTACATATTTATGACGTCCTGGTACATTTCAACAAATATAAGCATGATTTTATCGAATATTGAGTGGTTTTCTGTCATAACGTTAAAAGTTAATAGTAAAAGCCAATAAATAGGACATTCTGCTATAAAGCACTGTGTGGCGAACAGCGCGATTCGGTTTAAAGCGCAATCTAGTCTGCGAAATTTTTGTGACATTGATGAGACATTGTTGTAATATTGAGACTTCAAAAACTGTATCTCAGGATGATGACGCAGTCTTAACAGCTATTCAAAGATATGGTTGAACTACAAACGTTATAGTTCCTATCAAATAAACGGCACCAGCTTACAGGATATAGAAAGTAAATCCAAGCTACCCTTACCTTAGCTAAAAGTACTTGAATCTCCAAGTCAGCGAACCTCCTTCCAAGACAGATCCTAGCTCCAAACCCATAAGGTAGGGATGCAAATGGATGCAGCTTCCCATCTGATTCGAGCCATCGTTCAGGCCTGAACTCCTCAGGGTCGGAGACGAACTGCTCCATATTGCCCGTCACTATTGTTGGGAATACTACTTGAACCTGAAAACAAGGTTACAAATCAAGTTTTTGTAACCGACCACCCAGATGGATGGTTTGAGTGTTCCGTTAGTAATAAATGAATAATGCCTGCCATCACTTTGAAATCTTTGAAAAGAGCATTTCTGGGTATTTCACGAACCTCACTTTCGAAATAGCCTTCACAGACTTTTTTGAGAGCTATAAACACCCCTCATGTGTTTACTTAATTCCTATTCATAGGGAAACTGTGTCTTACTTGATCTTGGTTTACTTACACCTTTTGGGATGTGATATCCGCAAATGACATCGTCTTCTTGTAAAGTCCTTCCGTTACCGATAACTGTCGAATACATTCTGAAAAAAAAACACAAAATATATTTTTCACCTCACAAGCTCAGAAAGATTCTGTTTGTCATTCGAAATCTAAGTGCAAAAGTGCATTTTACCCGCTAGCGTGGAAAGAGTTTTTAAAATTTGAACCTTTCTATCCAATAATTTTCTATACAGCCAATCCACTGAAAATACTTTAATACTTATTTCTATTATATTATTATTAGATTCTACTCTACTCGACTCTATTTGTCTCTATCCGACTCTATTCACCTCTTTTCGACTCTACTCGACTCTGTTCGACTCTATTCAACACTATTCGAGTCTAATCGACTCTACTCAACTCTACTCGACTCTATTCGTCTTTTTTCAATTCTATTCGTCTCTATTCTACTCTATTCAACTCTACTCAACTCTATTCGAATCTTTTCGACTCTACTAGTCTATATTCGGCTCTGTTTGAAACTACTCGAGTCTACTCGCGCCAAAAAATCACATTGCAGCCTTGCATAACAAATAACTATTGATCTATCTCTACTGCCATTTTATTTAATTGTCTATGTTTTGATCGTTGTTTTGACTAAACCGTAAAGTGGAGCTTGTCCAGGACAGCGTAAGTGAGCGGATTGCTGGGGTCGGGCAGGTCGTACCATATTTCGCCGTATCGTCTTGTATGGTTTAGTATGATCTTAGACAGCCGTTGAAGTTTGGAATTCTTACCTAAAGACCTCCCTCACGAAAGCTTTGGTATAGTGAAGCTTGTCCAGATCAGAGTAAGTGAGTGGTTTGCTGGGATCGGGCAGCACACGTCTAATTTCTTCCGCCATCTTGTCTTGTTGCTTCAGTCTGGTTGCCGCTTGGTACAGGATGGAGCTTACTGCCATTGATATCTGGAATCAATTAAAAAGTTTAATTGGGAGTATATACAATTATTATAAGTTTTCTTAAATCGTATTGTATAGATAGGTTAGTAATCGTTATTTATTTATATGTTTCTTGCACCCTTCGCTTATTGATCCGGATAAATGAACGGATAATCGGATACATAAATATCAGACAGAACTATTTATTATCTATAAGTACAACAGAGGAACATGAAGTAGTGTCTGATGCGATATTGAGCTATCAGGGGTCATTGGGCTATAATTATTATTCATCGATGTTATAACGTAGTATTTGTATTCTCTTTGGTTATAACGCTTTTGTACCACATAACATCCTGGCATAGTAAAAATGGGTGCTTTAATATTCTTCTCAAGCATTGAAAAAAGTTTATCCTTATTATACCTTGTCAACAAAAAGGTAAACATAAATCCGATTATTCAGGAAGTATTAAACATGTTTTGACCCTATTAAGACAAAGGCGACTCACCGTGTCAATATAATATGCCAACGAGTGTAATTTCGAATGCCATGATACTATCTTCGTCTTATCTTTTTAGTATTTTCTCAAAAATAAATACTTATAATTCAAATACTTCAGGAAGCAAAAACGGACTCGTTTTGACCATATTAAGAAAGAGGTGACTCACCGTGTCAATGCCAACGAGTATAAGGTCGAGTGCCATGATAGTAGCTATCTTTGGGTCACCTTCGCTCTTCAGCACTCGCTCCAGTAGAGAGAGGTCGTCTTCCGAGGTCACCTTCTTGGTCTTCAACCGCTCGAGGGCCTCTGTGATGTAACGGCTGCAGAGTCTGCGATAAAGGGAAATGTTGAATTAGCTAATTCTTGTTTCCTGGGATAAGATCAGTAGTCTTTTTAGTGTACAATCCCAGTAAAAAATTTCAACAAAATCGGTTCAGACATATAATGGCTGAAAGGCACATAAACAAACTGTCAACTTTTCTCTATTATACACAAGTAGTATTAAGATAGTGATAGGAATTTTCCTCTTCATTTGATGATGATGTTAATGTCCTTCTTGGCGTATCCGTCAACGGTGAAACTTGTTAACTTTTGTGTGAGCGAAAGTGACTGTTAAAGCCAAATTTGGTCTCAAATGTCCTATTGCAAGACGAATAGTGCAATAAACCTGAAGAATTGTAGGAGGGTGAAGGATATTCTTCATTAGTTACTCACAAGGTGACAGTGGGCTAGGCACATTCCCGAAGAACAGATACGATCTCGAGTGGAGACCGCGTTATGGCAAACTTAGCGTAGGCTGCCCTGTGGCTAGTTGAAGAACGAATAACATGCGAATAGCGGCTGGCAAAAACTGGTTGCAGAAAGCTGATGACTGAACTCAGTGGCGTGCATTAGGAGAGACCTTCGTCCAGCATTAGATAAGTCTAGGCTGATGATGATGATAACAGAACAAGCTTTGCAACAAAGACCGAAATATTAATTTTCAAAATGGAGCCTACGTATTTTTCAATAGCAATCCTGTTTCTGGCCTTCAAAAGTATGAAACGCTGATGAGTTGTGGCGACAGAGAGCCCTATCTCATGTTCAATTATACGAATGTTTGGACATTGGACTTGTCTGTACGTATTAAACATAATACTTACTCAACAAAAAAGTTCATATTGTTCACGTATTTGGTCCACAGCGGAGTCGGGAAGTATCTCCAGTAAGGCGCCTTCAGTTCCAGCACAGCAACGTTTCGCAGAGCGTATTTCGCCGCATCTATAATCCGCTGTGGCTCGGAGTCGCTGGTGAGTTTTGGCGACAGACAGCCCAGTCTCACGTCCAGCGCTACACGGCCTATGCCTGGAATAAATTAGAATGGAGACTAGAAATAGCAGCGTCTATAAGGATTATACACGTTGGGTCATTGCCCTAGATTATCTGATATACCTTTGAATAGGTAGATACTACAGGCTGTAACTAACAAGCTTAGTATCGTAAAATTTTGCACAATCTCTAAAGCTGTTAAAGAAATATGATGACTAGACTTAAATCTCTTAGATTCATTGCCATAACGTTATGAAAGATTATATCGGATTTAAATATGTTGTTTGTTTGTTAGTCGTATGAGGTAGTGCTGGCCTCTGGTGTCAGAGTTTTTCAAGCCACCCGAGGGCCTCTGACATGGCTTAACGACTGCTATTAATCAATAACAGCCGGGGCCGACAGCTTAACGTGCCCTCCGAAGCACGGAGCTATGGAAAACCATACATAACTCATTGGTCATTGGTGAGTCATTGGTGCGGGGCCTAGGTCTTGAAGCCGGTATCGTTGGATTCTAAGTTGCACTATAACAGTTAGTCAACATAACAGTTCATCGTGAATTATTATTCGTGTTATAATTCATCATGTTTATAAGAAACTAACAGCCCGCCTCGGCTTCGCACAGGTGTAATTTCGAAAAAAAGAGGTGAAAAATGTAGTTCTCTCACACTCAACCTTCACTGCGCTCCGTCAAAAAACCCATGAATTTTGAATACGCTGGCAAAACCGCGGGCACAGCAAATATATAAAACTTCCGTGAAAAATAGTCTAACTGATGGTGAAAACCACATTAAAATCCGTAGATAGTTTAAAAGAATAAGCGTTACAGACAGACGGCGGAAAGTGACTTTGTTGTATACTATGATTGACAATCAAAAACAAAATATAGACAAGCACAAATGAAAAAAATATATAGTCCCCGACCTCCCTCCCCCATTATAGCTAAGAACCATCTCGATCACATCAGCTTTCAAACAGAAAAAAACTGCATCAAAATCGGTCCACTCGTTTAGGAGCTACGACGCCACAGACCGATACATGTATACACAACTTATAACACCCCTCTCCTTTCGAGTTCGGTGGTTGAAAATTGTTTTACCAACGTTGGCGTGCGGTCAAAAAAGTATGAAGCAAATAGATAGCAAATTATAATAGGGCTCAAAACGAGGGTTTATTCCCTTTCTCCCCACCAGCTTTGTCCTACTAGTGGGGAGAAAGGAAAAAAAATGTATGGCCTTTCTCCCCACTAAAAGAGAAAATGGGGAGAAAATTAATAGTCGAAAAAATATTCTCTTTATCCCCACTATGGAAACAAAAAATATACCTATCATAGTAGTGGGGAGAAAGCGAATAACCAAATTTACTATGGTATAATGTCCCACTAGATTTGATATGAAGCAAACATTATTTTCAGTAAGGGCAATTATGGAGATATCAAGGATTGCGTGATTTTTGATATCTTTCTCCCCACCAGCTTTGTCCCACTAGTGGGGACTAGTGGGACAAAGCTGGTGGTGGTGGTGGTGGTGATGGTGGCTGGTGGTGGTGGTGTTGGTGGTGGTGGTGGTGGTGGCTGGTGGGAAGAAAGGGAATAACCCAAAACGAGCACCGGTTTTAGTACCGTGTTTTGGGAATCTCTGCACAAATGTATGTAATTATACCTCAGTATATTATATGCTAAAAAGAGCCCTTTTTTATTTTATGTTTGCTCACGCATTTGGCTGATTTTGTTATTTTATTTGAAAGAGTAAACCTCCAGTATAGCCCTTTCTATCAATTTCATCAAAATGAGATTAGTAGTTTTTTTAGTAAATCCATACTACTACCATACTATGTATATGGAATACTAATAGTATATGGATACCATACTACTATCCATATACTATTATTTTTTATTGATTTTTTTGTTCAAAAAATGTAGTAACATGCTAGGCAAATATTTAAACATATTAAAATTTACTATTACTGAAGTAAATGCTTTCAGTAGGTACTTACATTCCAACGACCACCGATGGATATCATTGTCGAACTCATGTGGCATGTCTCCGTTCTCATCCCTGGCATCTTCCATGTACTTGATGAAGTCTTCCGTCACCAGCTCGATGGGGGCCACGTACTTCTTCACGGTTTGCGGCTGCAGGATCGGGCGCTGTACCTTGGATCGGAAGCGACGCCATTGCTCGCCGTGACTGAAAAATTGGAGAATATGGGTAGGTACTAAAGTAAACGACATAGATAGATAGATAGATTAACCCTATAATGATGCCAAGAAAATAAAACGATACAGACATAGGAAATACATAGATTATAGGTACAATGGGCGGTCTTATTAGAATTAGCAAGCTGACGCGGCCGGCGTGGTGTGGGGCCGATCACATCACTTGAAGAACCAACAACGGTTACTGTTGTTGGTTCTTCATTATATAATGTCACTGTGAAAGTCCGTTCAACGGTTAATCTTAGGTATTACCTGCATATCTTAGGATTTACCAAAATGATTTAGTAAATGATGTTTTCAGGTTTTTACCATTAGAGTTTTGTAAATGCTAGATTTTACCAGTGACGGCTGATAAATATTGGTTTTGGTTGGTTAAGGTTAGGTTAGGTATTTTTTCATTTATTTTTAATCCTAATGGATACCACAGGAAAGCGGTGATGAAAAGGTTATGTACACGTAAGGTTAGTTTAGATCTTTCAACATTCACTATGTACTAAGATATACCAACTGCATTGTGGTAAAAATTCGAAATGAACGATGATCACAGAACTGCTCGGACTTTTACCATAATGACTTGGTAAATCTTAAGTCTTCTGTTTAATCTTAGGATTTACCGTTGTTCGGGCTTTTACAGTAACATAATATATATGTACGTGTTGTAGAGTAGAAACCCGTGTTTAGGCACAGAATAAATAATAGTACAAGGTTTAGGCAAACAGTGTGCCTCGGCCAGGGCCTGGATTCTGTATGACCACTCACGCCAATTCCACGCGAATTCCACGCCGATTCCACGCTGCCTGCATGGAATCACGAACAAATTCCACGCAGGCGGCGTGGAATTGGAGTGGAATTGGAGTCTTAAAATTAGGGAATTAGGCCCCTGGTTGAGTAATGACTTGCGAAATACGCTTCATCGATTAGTGGACGAATACAGACTCATGATGACAGATTGATTAGTGGCCGGTTCCTATATCATAAAACGAACCGTTTTCGCTTACTGTCCATCAGCTTTTGACATAAACGCCATACAAAAAACGTCAAAAAGTAACGAGAAGTTGGAAAAACGACTCGTTTAATTTTTATAGGAATGGGGGGTTAGGGTGGCTACTAAAAAAAATATGCAAACGTACAATTATGAACATAATACCTCCTCCTTTTCTGAAGTCGCTTAAAAATTATGAAAGAGAAATGATAGTTAAAAAAAACTCTTCTCGTTGTAAAAGAGAAATTGAGTAGGTATCTAGCCAATTTCACTGTTTACCCGACTGAGGAGGGTTATGTGTTTGGGCTGTATGTATGTTTGTTTGTATGTTTGTACGTTTTTTAGGCGCGTCCTACAGCCTATGCGGCTTGATAATTTTTGATAAATTTTAATGAGGAATCATTGCATTCGTCTTGAACACGAGAGTTCTATAGAATATATGAAGTGTCAAGAAAACCAATATGGCGGTTACAGCTTCCATTAGCTATTATTTATTGTGCCATTAGTATTTCTGACGTAACAAAAAAGGACCAAAATCTATAGAGTCAGGTATCAAAATACAAGTCTTTAAAGACCATTTTGAAAATATATAAGTCATATAACTAACCAGTAGCTAATTTCTTTTACGCTTCTTACAAAATTTGCAATTTTAGATTATTCAAGTTAATGTAATTACTATAGTCTAATGTTGCAATTGCAACTATTAAAGTAAAATATGTAAGTAAAAAATAAATATAAAGACTAGCTGCGCCCCACGGTTTTACCTGCGTCCCTCAGGAACCATACTTTTTCCAGGATAAAAACTAGCCCATGTGTTAATCCAGAGTATAGGCTACCCCCGTACCAAATTAAGTAAATTAAATTAAGTAGTAAAATAAGCATGAAGAAGTTACAAACATATACACACACAAACCCTCACATACATACAAACTTTCGCCTAAATAATATTAGTGTGATTATTTTTGTGGGTGGTCAGCTCGTATTTAATAATTTTGTTCACAATCACGTTTTTTGTATTTATATAATAATTTTACTTGTTAAACGAAGCAATGATTAAGCATGGGTCAAACCGGATGCGTGTGCGTTGCAGAGCAGAGCGTTGCAGCGCAGCGCGTAGCGTAGGATGTCACGCCGGCCAGTTTGTCGTGATGTGCGGTGCTGCAACGCTCTGGACATCTGCCATTTTTGTGTTAAATGAAATACAGTGAGCACAGCGTTAGCATTTCTGTGTTTTCTGATGAAGGACGGTTGTGCAGTATCTCATCTGACGAAGAAAAAAATATTTTTTCTTTAAATTCGGCATCCAGTTTTGTATTTGAATACAAATCACCGTTTTCGTGCAGCAAGGTGTTGCACAGCACTGCACGTCGATGCGAGTAGTCGTCCGCGGTGGGACATTAACGACAGAAAGTCATATAATACAACGTCATCAGGGCATGAAACGCGCGTGACGTTGCTAGACCGTGCAAGACCGACTACTGCATTAACGCATTCGGTTTGTCTCTGCGTGGCTTGATATGCGGTTACGCGCGTAGATGCGCAGCGCTGCACAGTATCGTGCGTTTGGCGAGTCATTTCCCATAATATTCCCTACATTACAATGTCATAAGCTGCGCTGCGCTGTGCTGCGTTGCATGTGGTTTGACCCACGCTTTAATATTCAATCAGTCTTCAAGCATTTCTATAACTCCTTTCTCAGTTTCCTTCACCTGGCTCTACCTTTCTTAATCATAAAGACTGACAAAGGGTGGCTTACTTAAAAAAACGTATGATTATTAAGATATTTGAACTTTTGATATTTTATAATAAACAATAGAAAACTTCTGGTGTTCTAATCACTTAAGTCTAAAACATGAATAAACTAGATGTGATTTATGATATAAACTTGTTCTATTTTTAAAAAAACATGTCTTTTTAATATTTGACCAAGTAAAAGTAGCATTGAGTTTTCCTTATTAGGAAAATCTTAGGTTAAAAACCCGGGCGGCGCATCAAAGTGTAAGTCAAATTCACATCAGTAACGGGTTAAAAAACGCCATTATGCATAATTCAAAATGTTTGGTTAATGATTATCTCCGTCTTTTTTTCCGTTTATTCACTAACATCGGTATTAGCCCCATTTCTACGTATTCCGGCAAGACATTGCTTCGTAGAAATCGCATGTAGAATTTAAATGGACATAGGAACGCGCCGGGGCGGGCGGAGCGCTACTATCGCGGTCCTATCGTGAGAGTATGCGCGGAATACAAACAAATCTAGTGCGAAAAATGAGCGCATGATTTGCAATGAGCGTGTATTTGTCATAGGAATATACTTTATGAGATGTGAATCAGGTACATAAGGACGTATTATGTAGGTACTGATTACGCTTAAAGAAAAAACCCGACTGAGAATGTTTGCTAACGAACTTTAAATAGCTTCGCTTTAAAGACAGATCGAAGAGGTTGGAAAAGCCTCAAAATTATCTTCATCATTAGCCTGTATCATCCAGTTCTGGACATAGGCCTCTCCCAATGATCGCCACAGAGGTCTTAGGCTAATCTCTTTCAGTTTCAGTCAGCAGCCTTTCGCAGGTCGTCACTCCACATGGCCGGTGGACGTCCTACACTACGTTTGCCAAGTCAAAAGGATCACGAAGTGGACGGGCCAATCAGGATGAGCGCAGATAAATATATAGACCAGGGCAATCAATTAATAGTGGCCACGCTACGATATACGAGACTTTCAACCAGTCCATTAGGCATATGACATTGTGAAGACGACATGCATGCAATGGACGAGGCTTTACTCAGAAGAGAGAGGAAAAAGATTGTAAAAGAAGACAAAAGTTTGGGTCCTTGGTAGGGACATGACATTGTCATCATCATCAGCCGTCCACTGCTGCCTTTACTCGTTGTTTGAGCGATTAATCGCTCTGCGACTCTCATCACGTCGTCGGTCCACCTTGGTCATGTCATTTTATTGAAGCGAAATTCTTTCAACGTCACATTCTTTTCCGTGAACCGCTGCGGAGATAGTTGGGGGTTTTATATCATTTATATCGCATTAACTCTACATAATAATCTTTGAGGGTAAATTGTAGAGCTTATCTAACAGCTGCTTATTATATAATCTAAGTCTAAGAGGTCGTGGGGATTTTGCAACAAAATATACCGAAATCCCCACTATGAGCGCAGTGGGGAGTTGGGGATTTCAATTTCATCGTACAAATGTCGCTGCGTTTGTTTTAACTGTAATCCGTACTTACTACGTATGTACTTACCTACTGATGCGGCAGTAAGACTATACTTTTCGTATGGACTTTGTGCCTTAGTGAAGAAACTGGCTTTTGACCGATATTTGATCAAACTTTCATTGCTAACGGATTGCGTAGGTATAACGCGCAAAAAATACCACATATCGTTTTTTTTAATTGACACAAAAAGGAGGTTTATTTTTATGTATTTACTGACACCAGCGGGTAACTGACTTATAACTATTTTTTGAAGTTGTCAATTACATACTGATGCATACTGATCTGGCTGATGATATGCCGGAAAATGACCACTGCTGTACATAGGCCTTCCCCATGTACAGCAGTGGTACATGGGGAAGGCTAATTACATAATAACCACACCTCGCTTAGCAAGCGTCGCCGTCGCAGTAGATATTGACACAGGAAAATGCTGATATCCATTTCCTGAACCACGCCCGGGTTGAGCATGGGTGAACCTATTAAGCCCGGCTCACAAAGAATCATCATCATCAGCCTATACTTGTCCACTGCTGGACGTAGGCCTCTTCCCAATACACGTCACTGCGCTCGGTCTTCAGCTCTCCACATCCAGTTTCAGCCAGATACTTTTCGCAGATCTTCACTCCACCTGGCCACACTATATTTGCCTAAACGCAAAGTATGATGAAGTTCAATACAAAAACCTTTTTAAAAAGGTTGAATACGTATCTTTTAACCTCATATTGATAAAAATAAAATGTTACAACTTAAATGACCTTCAAATTCTTAATTTTATTATATGACAAGCGCGCCCAATTCTATGCAACGCGGATGAATGTTAAACACCATTAATATGTGACAAATGTCTCAACTTAGAATTTCTGAGGACAAATATGTATACAAAGTGTTTGCTTATCATATTATTATAAGGATGTTTGTCTGTTGACTCTGTCCACTCCAAGTGAGGTTTCAGCCGTCAGCTCACTAGGAAACACTAGGTAATATTAATACAGCCTAGGTTGACTTTATTTTATAACTAGCTTTCCCGCCCGCGACTTCGTCCGCGCGGACTACAGTTTATCGCGAAAAAAACATCCTATATTATTTCAGGATATTAAAAACCAATGCAAAAGTAGAGCACTGACGCTTTTTATGGTTTTTGACAGTTTTCATTATTTCGTTTCCATGGCAACCGTTCCTTACAGTGAGTAATCAACATTTTCCGGGATAAAAGTATTCTATGTTTTATTCCAGGGTATAAGCTATCTCCATTCCAAATTTCATCAAAATCCGTCCACGAATATACGATACGAAACACTTTTACCAGTTAGAAAACATACACATTATAATTGAATTAAAACTATGGTAGTACAATGGGCGGTCTTATCGCTTAAAGCTATCTCTTCCAGACAACCTTTGGATGGACAGTAAGAAGTAAAGCAAATAGACGGCGCCGTCTATTTCTTTTACTTCTTACTGTGATAGCTAATCGGGAAGTGCTCCAAATTTGAATTTCAAGATTCCAGGACAGACAAAATACATACATAGTAGTAGTACATGCTTATATGTGTAGATAGATAAATAGATACTTAGATAGATACAAGTGAAGTAAAATAAAAGCTTTTAAAAATGGCTTGGAACAAACTACATTTTTAGGAGCGGAATTAGTAATCAACTAGCTTTAGCTTGGTATTTCGTCCTCGCGGACTACATAAACAGTATCCTGTCTTTCCCCAGGGTTTTAACTATCTCCATACCCAGCAAGCTTGGTTCTTTCAGCCGTTTAGTAGTGAGAAGGAGTTACTTTCGCTTTTATTACATTAATAGGTGAATGAAACCGTTAATATCTTCATATGTTTTATAAAGCACTAAACCCTGGGTTTATGACTGGAAAGCTGTAGTTTACAAGCTGTAGCATTTCTCAGAAGAGATTACATATAGCTGAATAGCATTAGTACATAGACAACTGTTATTTATAAAGTGGTATTACCATTATTTATTCTATTGCATTAATATATATATTTGTGTTATATTAATCAATCAGGTGGTGCGGGTGTGTGGGCTCATAAAAATTCGGGATAGCTGTCGAAATTAAAAAGCGGTTGAAATTATAAAGTATCCCAATTTCAACCGGAAACATGGTTTGAGTTGGCTGCGTCGTGAAATCCCGTGATAAGCAATTGCTCGCGTCGCGGTTTATGACAGAAGAAATCTGAAGATGTTGTCAGTGTTGTGTGTCGTGACAATTCTGAATTTTTACAAAACCACATGCGGGCAATGATGTTATATATAAAAAATGTCATTGCATGCGGGTAGTTGGAGACAACGCTCGCCCTTCTCGACGCTGACACCCGCTACTTCAGTCTTTTCGTGACCACGATCAATGCAACTTGATACACAGATGACAGAGTAATATGACTTGATCGAAAAGTCAAAGTAAATAAAATTCGTTATCAGCGCGATTAAGTCCCGTTTCAATAATTAATTAAATTATTGGCTCTAATGTGTAATTAGTAGTATTACTTAAACGTATTATGACTCTGTATACTATAACGAGTCCTCTAATTTAGCAATTTATCCGTCCCTTTAGCATCTCCCAGAAAATTAACGGAAGCAACGTTGAAGATGAACGCGAATTCGCAAAATCATCGTCGTTAGATAAAAATATCAAGAAGTGGAGCTGCGTGACCTCGATACAAACTTGCTTAACGGGAGTTAACGACGTTGGTTAGTAGGTGAAGGAAGTACCTACCTTACATGACCGGTTTTTGCACAGTGAGGCGATGAGTCCATGGCATGTTTTTTAGCTTTGAATGTGTCTTCAATGTATCCTAGACGATTTGCGGTGGAAATTATGACAATGTGGAGTGTCTTGCTATTATTTTCAAAACGTTAGCGAACCAAATATCAGATCAAGATATATAGACCTTGTTCACAAGAAGACTGGAGAATGGGGGGTCATGTTATATCAGAGTCATGAAAGGTGGGTGTTGTTTCCAACTACCCTCGTTTGGTTTGGTTAAACGAAACTGTCCCGATCGCAACACCACCCAAACAGAAACATTTTGGATAGTGGGAGCAAAAGTCATTTGCCCAACTGTGAAATGACGTAAGCTGATTATAGTAATGATCAGATTTACCAACTCCGCTATAAAATCTAATTTGAAAACTTTACACGGGAAACACTTTTCGTAATTAAAAAAGAAAGAACCGTACTTTTCTGAATCTTTATCTAGGGATTCCATTGGATTTTATGTTGTTGTTATAATGCCGAATCGGTTAGAGAGTTACAGACACGGTGTTCCATAGATACTAAAAATAAAAGGAGAAATTACATCTCAACGTATAGATGAAGAGCACCGAGCACCACAGATTAAACATACCTATTTCTATAACACCTACGTTTACGCATTTACACACTTTTACTTGAATGCTTACTTACGCCATAAAAGCCTATTCATCACTATTTGCCATACGCCATAGTTCATTGTTTGACTACGGTGTTTCCTCACTTATTTGCATGGTACAAGAAAAGGAAATGAAAAGCGATAATGGCTTTTTTTTTTGTTTGTACAATATATTATTTATGTAAGAAGGTACTGATTAAGTGGTACCAAATTCTTATGCTGTTTGATTAAGATTTTCATTGGCATAGTTAGATCTATACAAGACCATGTCAATGACCGACAATTCCCTTGAAAACTCTTGAAGCATGGTAAATTAAGTTCAACAAGCGATGTACTTGTGTACTTGTTGTGAGAGTCCGCCTGAGGAAGTATCACACCTTTGTCAGATATTCATCCGCCAAGCTGTAAGTAGTGTGTAAACATTTCTGCGTTTCGGTTTGAAGGGCAATGTTTCCAGCGAAATTACTGGGCAATGAGACTTAACAACCAATGTCTCAGGGTGACGAGCGCAGTGCAGTGTCTCGCAAGACTTTGCAACCAAATTTCTGGGTGGCCCTGCAACTATTATGGGCAGGCGTGACGCTTACCACCAGGCGAGCGACCTGGGACAGTGGACAAACTAACAAAAAAAAGTACATCCATTTGATGTCGATTTTTACCATGGTACAAAAAATATATTTCAAATAGATTATAATAGTAGTAGTTCATGAAAGGGTTGCATAAATAAATAAATATATTTGGGACAATTCCAACCAAAAACCTAGCCCCAAACTAGGATACCCTGTAATATGGGCACTATTTAACGAATAAACATACATAAATACGAATATCACATCCATGACTCGAAAACAAACATTTCTGCTCATCACACAAATGATCGCACCTTGCAGGATTCGAACCCGCGACCGTTTGATTTCGTTGCCAGGGTTACTAGCCACTAGACCAACCGGCCGTGAATTAAAAGCTAATAACTAAAAAAATGAATTTTGATGAAGTTTTTATGAGACTACACAAAAAGTCTACTCTATCAACAACCAACATTCAAATCGGTTTAGAAGTCTTAGATTTCAGGTAATAGAAAAACAAAATCAAAGGCATTTACTAAAAAAAAAACAATTTATTCTCGAAAAACTACTGGACCAATTTTGATACAATTTATATGGGACCACTTCGAGAGTATATACCCTTTGAAACAAAAAAAAATTTTCAAAATTAGTCTGCAATGGACGGAGAAATTGGAGTAATGAAACTAAAAAAAAGTATGAACATGTCATGTAGTTTTTGTAGTCGTAGCCCTCTTACGGAAAAGTCCGCCAGGAAAAGTACCACACCTTTGTCAGATATTCAAACGCCAAGCAGTAGTGTTTCAGGGTACGGGCGCAATGCAGTCGCCCAGAAGATTTTTCAACGAAAGTTTTGGCTTGCACAGCAGGTTTTATCGGCAGTCGTGACGCTTACCATCAGGCGAGCGACCTGCTCGTCTCGTCACTCAATCCAAAATAAAAATTAATAAATGCCTCTTTTTAATTAAATCATTATAAATTATTGTGCCAATAAATTTATGAATTTTTGTTTTTGTCTAATGGCGTAAACATAAATCTGACCTTGCCACTACTTTTAACAATACAGTTTTGCCGTCCAAATATGCACTGGTAGTTACTATCGAGTTGTCACTTAGGTGGCAGTGTACAGGTGAAAATTGGTGGTTTTAGCATTGTTATTCTCATATTTGTTGACAATCCTATTAGCGATGCTATGGCAAGGTTTTGGGGACGTTTCAACTTACTCGTGTCATGATCTTATGCACTGTCATGCTGTTTAAGTATACGAATCATTGTCAATGTCTTCTGTAATAGTGTGATGAAATCTTTGCCCTTGTTGAACCTTGTGAGATAATGATTATCATCATCAGCCATAGACAACTGCACATTACTCGGTATTTTACAGCACTGTTCGGTATTTCAGCCCGTTGTTTGGTGTTCGGTATTACAAAAATAATGGTCCTAGGTATTTTTAAGTCCATTCATGTTGGTCAGTCAATTAACTTAACATAGTTGCGTTTTGTCCGCGACTAGGAGTATATAAAAGTTATTCTATGCCACAACTTTATAGTGTGGAGTGTGTCGTACGAACATTAAAAGGCCAAGTTTCTTCGTCCATAAATACGTTACGAAACAGAGGTGAAACTTATAACATTATAAAAAAAAAGAAGTTATTAGCGGTACTTTAAGAAGCCGTAATTGGCAATAAGTTTATATTTTAATTTGTGTGCTTTGTATTTCATTGTGTTCACTCCCAGAAACCATTAGCCGGGCAATGTTCGGTAATTTTGACAATTTGAATTTAGGAAATGGGCAGCTGCTTTTTTCTGTGTAAGTATCAACATGTACTGCGATATTTGCAATCACCAAGGCGTCTGCAAAGCGTGGTTATTATGGCACAAAAATCCTATTATAGAGGAAGCCCGTGTGGACTTCTTCGAGCTGATGATGTGATGTGAGCTCAAGCCTATTCTCAAATGAAGATAAGGAGTTAATAACCATCATGCTGGTCCAGTGCATGTTGAATCATCATCAGCCTATACTTGTCCACTGCTGGACGTAGGCCTTTGCTAATATTCACCATTGAGCTCGGTCTTCAGCTCTCCTCATCCAGTTTCTGCCAGCAGCTTTTCGCAGGTCGTCGCTCCACCTGGCCACAGGGCGTCCTACACTACGCATGCATAAGCGCGGTGTCCACTCGAGAACTCGTCTACCCAACGGTTGTCGGTTCTTCTGGAAATGTGACCAGCCCACTGCCACTTCAGCTTGCTTATCCTTAGAGCTATGTAGGTTACTTTGGTACTCCGTCGGATCACTTCAGTTTGAATCTTGTCCTTTAGAGAAACTCCGAGCATAGTTTGTCTCTGCACAGCTCGCTGAGTGACTTTTAATTTGTGATTTCTGACCGTGAGTGTCCACGTTTCGGTTCCATAATCATGACTGGTAGGACGCACTGATTGAAGACTTTTGTGAACTGTTGACTAATTGTGAATGTCACACGCCGTTGAATTCTTGGATGACGTGGACATTGGACATGACAAAATAATGTCATCGGAAAATCCAATGATAAATTATATCGTTTAAGCAAACTTTAAGCCCGTTTAAGTTTTGTATTGCATCATTGTCATGCAAAGTAGTTAATTTAAAAAAAAAACTAGAAGCTAATGTAAAAGAAGTGCAGTAACTACACTAAATTAGAAGTGAGAATTCGAACCTGTATATCTGAATACACTGTATAATGTATGCTATGCTGTCTATTGCTTGTACTATTATTTATTCTGTGCTATTGGTTGAATGAACTCATGGGATCTAACTTCCACCCTGCCAATTAGCTATTTAATAAGTAGACTGAGACTTTATTAAGTAGGTATACCTTTTCAATTAACTTACATTTCTAACGGTTTTGCCTTATAGTCTAGGCCATGAAAATTAAAACTCTTATTTGCATTGTGATCTGCGTTTGTACGATGTAATTTTAAGAGCAAAACTATTTGTATTGAAGTCAGAATGGCCGATAATACCATCATTAAATAATTAAATCTCTCTGGCATGTTTCGCCAAGATCATTGTAGTGACATATTATATTTAGCACATTAAGCAAAACTGTAGAGCGGCTGTCCGAGCGCCCCCCTCCGTCGGCAGTCGTCTCCGCCAAGTCTTTGTATACAAACGTGATTAAAACTACTATGCGATTTAACTCAAGTGTTTTTATTTAATTGGGCTAGATCAATTACTTTGAAGACATAGACTGAACAATATTCCAAATAACAACCAGCCCCGACATTGGTGACCCCAGACTATAGTGAATACGCAAAAACTTTTTTTTTATATATTAGTGAACATTTTTGTTGTGAAATCAGTGACTCATATTTTATTGTTACAAAATGAATCCAGCACTCGAATCACCGGTCGACCCACAGCAACCGAAGGTAGACGAAATGGATCAGCCGGGGACTACCTGTTCAGCTTTGTCGCTTACTCAGAAAATACCAGATTTTTGGGAGGATCAGCCCAGAGTGTGGTTTATACGTACCGAAGCGATTTTAGCACCACAAAAAATTGGGGACGACTCAAAATTCAACGTGATACTATCCAAATTAACAAAAGACGCGATAACTCAAGTGACAGATTTGATCGTTAACCCGCCCGATCGGAAGTACGAAGCTTTGAAAAACCGCTTGTTGCAGATTTATGAAGAGAGCGAGAATAGACAGATACAAAAGCTTATCGGAGAAATGGAGTTGGGAGACCAGAAACCATCCCAACTGCTACGCCGGATGAGAGATCTCGCGCGAGGCAAAATACCCGATGATACCCTGCGCATATTGTGGCAAGGTCATATGCCTCAAGCAGCCAGAGCGGTGCTGGCGGTCACGGATAATTTGGAATTAGAAAACTTAAGTGTCATAGCCGACAAGATCGTGGAGACAACTCGGCCTGTGCAAATTGCCGAGGTTGTGCATACCTCCAATAATGGCATAGATAAAGTTTTAGCGGAGATTGCAAAAATCAACCTAAGACTAAATAACTTGGAGCGAGGGCGAGCCAGACAAAGGGACAGCAGCGGGACCTCACGTGTGTCTCCAAGAACCCGCAGCAACTCGCGCAATCCAAGGAGCCCGGATTGGTTATGTTTCTATCATTACCGTTTCAAGACACGCGCTAGGAAGTGCATTCAGCCCTGCGCCTGGAAAAACCAGAAAAACTAGGACGTGTACAGATAGAGGCGGTAATCTGTACAATAGCGGAGAGTCACCGTCTTTGTGTAACAGACTTAACTAGTGGACATAAATTTTTAGTGGACACAGGTGCGGAAGTTTCGGTAATTCCGGTAACAAAAAAACTTTTTACAAGTAGTGCAGTTTCGGACTATAAACTATATGCAGCGAATGGCTCAGAGATAAGGACTTACGGTACTCGGACTTTGGTATTAAATTTCAAGCTGAGACGACCTTATCGTTGGACATTCATTATCGCGGACGTGAAACAGCCTATTCTTGGTGCTGATTTTCTAAAACACTATAAACTATTGGTAGACATAAGTGAACAAAAGTTAGTGGACAAAACGACTAATTTGTGTGTTATCGCGCCAATAGTGCCTTACAGTGATTCACCGATATACGCAGTGGACATTACGCATCCGTATGCCGAACTTTTGCAAAAATATCCGGATGTAACCAAACCAGTTTCTTTCAGGGAACCATCTAAGCACTCTGTATATCACCACATAGAGACCACCGGCCCACCAGTGTACGCTCGAGCGAGACCACTGCACCCGGACAGGTATGCCAAGGTGAAGGAAGAGTTCCGCGTCATGCAAGAGATGGGAATCTGCAGGCCCTCCAAAAGTCCATGGGCCAGTCCATTGCATGTAGTTCCCAAGAAGAATGGTGAGTTGAGACCCTGCGGCGATTATCGGCGACTCAACGCGATCACAAAACCGGATCGTTACCCTATACCGCGACTGCAAGATTTTACCTATGTACTTGCTAATAAGACTATATACTCGCGTCTAGACATAAATCGTGCATATCATTTTATTGAGATCTGGCCTGATGATGTAGAAAAAACCGCTATCATAACGCCGTTTGGTTTGTTTGAGTTCCCACGCATGACTTTTGGTCTAAGGAACGCGGCTCAAACATTCCAACGCTTTATGAACGACACGGTGCTGCAAGGGTTAGATTTTATATACTGTTATATCGACGATGTGTTAGTAGCCAGTTCTGACGTCATCAGCCACGAACGACACTTAGCTCAAGTTTTAGAACGATTTACCCAGTATGGAATCTCTATCAATCTATCTAAATGTTGTTTTGGCCAAAATAAACTAGATTTTTTGGGTTACGAAGTATCAACTGAGGGGATACGCCCTTTGGAAGATAAGGTGCAGGCGATAGAAGATTACCCGAAACCACAGACAGTAGCTCAACTACGTCGTTTTTTGGGAATGTTAAATTTTTACCGCGCTCATCTTCCACAGGCCGCGTCTTATCAGTCGGTATTAAATGCGTATTTGCATGGAGTTAAAAAAAATGATAGTACTAAAATTGAATGGACTGAATTAGCGGAGAATGCTTTCCAACAATGTAAAGAGAGCTTGAAAAATGCTTGTATGTTGTTCCATCCTTTACCAGGGGTCCCATTAGCGCTCATGACCGACGCATCTGACACCTGTGTGGGAGCAGTACTGCAGCAGCTGCATCAAGGTACTTGGAAGCCGTTGGGATACTTTTCCAAAGCGCTATCAGCAGTTCAACGTAAGTACTCTGCTTACGATCGTGAGTTGCTGGCTATTTACATGGCCATTAATTTTTTTAGGAACATGCATGAAGGTCGTACCCTTACTGTGTATACCGACCATCAAGCACTAGTACATGCATTCAAAAAGATAGGTACAGACAAAGAGACGCCACGGCGAACACGGCAGCTGATGTTTATAAGTGAGTTTACCACGGACATAAGGTTCATAGTCGGTTCAGATAACCAATGTGCAGATGCCTTATCTAGGGTAGAGACAGTATATTGCCCGTCAGTCATCGATTATGCAGCATTGGCAGAAGCACAGTCCCACGACGAGTATGTTACTTCGAATAACATATCAGGTAACATTCAGTTGAAACGTGTCAGCTTGCCCGGATGCAATTCACAGGTATATTGCGAGGTATCTACTTGCAACGTCAGACCTTATGTACCCGAGTCATTTCGCAAGATTGTCTTTAATGCTGTACATAATCTAAGTCACCCAGGTATACGGACGACACGCAGTATGATCACTCAAAAATTCTTTTGGCCAGGAATGAATCGAAATATAGGTTTATGGGCTAAAGCTTGTGTACATTGTCAACGTTCGAAGGTGCAACGGCACACGGTTTCCGACCTACAACAGTTTCTACCGTCTGCCAGGTTTGAACATCTCAATTTAGACATAGTAGGCCCATTACCCGAAACAAAGGAAGGTTACAAGTACTTAGTCACTATAATAGACCGATGTACTAGATGGCCCGAGATTTTCCCGGTCAAGGATATAACTGCTAACACAGTCGCAAAGGTAGTATATGACGGCTGGATAGCACGGTTTGGTATATGTCATCGCATCACTAGCGACCAAGGTCGTCAATTTGAAAGTACGCTTTTTACTCGTCTGATGCAGTACATGGGGGTAGAGAAGTTTCGCACCACCGCATACCACCCACAAAGTAATGGAATGATAGAACGGTGGCATCGCTCTCTCAAAGTTGCCCTTACTGCACGCCTAGACTGTACGTCGTGGGTAGATGAGTTACCGACGGTTTTACTAGGTTTGCGATCAGCTATCAGACGTGATAGCGGGGTAAGCGCAGCAGAAATGGTATATGGTCAATCAATAAGAATTCCCTGCGAATTTTTTGACGTCACCAAACAAGTAAGCGATCCCGCGACTTTAGTCGACCGCATTAGAGATTCGATTAGAAAATACAAACCGGTTCCAAGGTCAAGTCATAGCAATTCTCGTGCAGTTTTCGTGCATCCCGATTTAAGAACGGCAAATTATGTATTCGTTAGGCATGATGCGGTAAGGAAACCTCTTCAACCCACTTATGACGGCCCATATCCCGTAATAAATAGAGGGGAAAAGGTTTTCGTACTGAACATCAACGGCAAAACCACGCGTATATCAATAGATAGATTAAAACCAGCGTATCTATTGCTAGCTGACGACGGCGAACAGATCGTTTCGCAGAGAGGCTCACAGAGCCCCGTGCCGCTAAAGATCCCAGGCACGGAGGAACGATCTAATGCATCAACTAATGCAGAGAGAGACTCGTCGAGCCCGGTATCACAGAACCACAGTACCGGCGGTACCAACACAGATGCCTCCGGTGCAGCCAGCAGGAAAACTAGATCTGGACGAGCCGTACGAACGCCGATCCGTTTTCAAAATGACGTATAATTCGAGTAGTATATTGAATAACGTATAAATGTATCGCAAATGTATCGTAATTTAGTTTAGTTGTAAAAAGATGCACGAACACTACATAGTATTTATAAGTATAATCGGCATCTTTGCAAAGCCGCATACTTATAAACTCCTTTAGTTAGCATTTTTGCAATTAGTAATTCTAGCATGTAACTACTCGTATTTAATGTTAAGTAAATGGTTGTATGTGCAGAAATATGGGTCATATTCATATTCATGTTACTAGTGATTTTGAGTTTGTTCGCGACTATTATTTTACTACTGATTTGGAGAAAGCTGAAAGGGCAGATAGCAGCGTGGTTGCGAGCGCGCAGATAGCCGGCGCCGGCGCGCCACCGCCACCCACCGCGACCGCTCCGCCGTACGCAACGACACCGTCAGCAAATCCCGTATAATACATGATATACAACTGATGCCACCCATATTTCAGAAGCATACGTATTGTTTTAAGTTAAGTTGAATGTTTTAAGCCTCAATCAAAAATATATATTTTATTGTTATGAAAATGTAATTTTGGAAGTTTTTGGAGTTTACCCTTAATTATTAAATTTTTTTTTAATTAAAGAGGGGGAATGTGTAGTGACATATTATATTTAGCACATTAAGCAAAACTGTAGAGCGGCTGTCCGAGCGCCCCCCTCCGTCGGCAGTCGTCTCCGCCAAGTCTTTGTATACAAACGTGATTAAAACTACTATGCGATTTAACTCAAGTGTTTTTATTTAATTGGGCTAGATCAATTACTTTGAAGACATAGACTGAACAATATTCCAAATAACAACCAGCCCCGACATCATAAAACATAAAACTGAAAGCAAGTGTCCAGTCATCTACAAAAAACTTAATTAGCACTTTCCAAAGTACAAGTTTTGTTGCTATTTTTCTGGAATGACTCCCAAACCAGACGTAAGACGTTGATCGAATTCATGTCAAAAAATACATTTTATCGAAGACATTTATCCGACCAAGGCGAAGGCGATATTGAAGTCGAGGATAAAAAGCCTTGTTTCATAAACGAATTATATACACTCTGCTTTTCACTTCGATTGCGAGGAAATTAAACAATTATATTTTAAATAACATTTTTTTTTTATTTTTTTTTTTCGTTATTCTTCGGGTACGTAAGACTTCCGCACCCTAGTTTTATTACAATCTAGCTACGATTTGGCTAATAAGTAGTTTGAATATAACTTAAACTTTTACACTGAGTATTCTAAGAATGTGTCCATTAAGACTTTTCTAATACTCTCAAACATTTAAATACTGCAAGAAAAGACGAGGGCTTTCCCGAGACTTTTTTACTTTTTTTACCTTTCTACGTGAAACTTTAGGCTCGGGTTCGGAGACCAGAGATAATAGAAGTACCTACTTAAAACCTTTAATAAGCACTAAAGCATAAAATGTAGTTTTATGTCGCCTACACCCAGCATAAACAAGAACTTTAAGAGCATGAGTGAAACGTGAAAAGTTTTTTTTTAATCAAATTGAAATCGTCCAGATTCTGTCGTGGCTCGAATTAATCAAAGTAATCCAACGAGAACTGTCGAACCATACAACGAATGATGCTTTACATTGATAACTCCGTTCATTCTCCTATTAACTTCCAAATACGAAACCTTCGATGTATTGTGAGTTGATTAAAACTGTGGTTCATGTTATACTGGTGGAAGGTGATACTTGGCCCAGTTGGGAACCGGGGCATAGCGAAAGCGACAGGCGCGTGCGTGACGTGATGTGAGTGCGATGATGTTTACTGGCCATCTTCATTGGATCAATTAGAAAATAACTTAGAAAAGATTATTAAAAAAACAAGCTTGTAAGTACCGGACAAATGTTGAGAGATTAGCTCAAAATATTAATGATGTACTTACCTACCAGTTAGCAGTTTAATTTATTACCGCTGGCCGCTGGGTCAAGTTGAGAGGTGAAGAACGAGCTGTGATGTGCATTAGGAGAGGCCTATGTCCAAGGCCGTAGCCAGGAATTCACTTCGGGGGGGTCGAGCTTTGGATAAGAGTTTTTTTACCCGAGTATGGTGAAGCAAGGGAAGGGTAATGAGTTTAACAGTTCATGTATGCATGTATGTATGTATGTGGGTATATGGATGTCATTGGCAATTTATTTTTACTCAACTACAGCGAAACTAAGGAACTAACCCCCCCCTAACCCCTTCCTAACTAAAAACTTGGTCAGATTTTGACAAGCGAGGTAACTAAGGAAGGGTTATGTATTCAAACTAAAAACTTGGTCAGATTTTGACAAGCGAGGTAACTAAGGAAGGGTTATGTATTCAAACTAAAAACTTGGTCAGATTTTGACAAGCGAGGTATCAATCGATTCGGCTTCATTTATTGCGTCATAGGCACAAAAAAAAACGACTACGGCGAAGACTACTACTTACACGACTGTAGTCGAGTTTTAGTTTTGAACTTATGTCTTGTTTATATGTTGATCGCAATAGCGATTGTGCCTCTTTTTAAAATATTATCCTTTATATTTGTCCATTAATTTTGGTGTCTATTGACACCAAAAAGGTTTTTTTATGGTAATAATGAACACTATATTAAGTGTTTATTATTATTATATTGTCAGGACCCCTGTGAGTATTGATATGTAGGTACCCAAGTTTGGAACACTGAAAATCTTGTGCTACTCCGATGGTACTCGAAATCTTGTGCTACTCCGGTGGTACTCGAAATTGTGGCACTTGAATCAGTTTTTTAAAACAGAAAACAGTAAGAGAGCGATTTTTGAGTATCCTTAATCCACACTTTTGTATAGGAAACTACGGTGGCCTGGAATAGATCGCTGCTTAGCGATAAAGCCGCCGATTGAACGACTTTTATAAGATTTTTTATATGTGTTTATTTTGGTGCAATAAAGTGTTATCTATCTATCTATCTAAATTTTCTACAATTCAGAGCTCAACTTGAACTCTGGTCTATTGGTTGTGGAGATACAGCCAGTCAAAGATGGGCAATTTTTTCAAAAAATATTGATATGTTCTGGCAAAACTTTTTTTATAGAAAAGTTATGAGGGAGGAATTTGTAGAGAAAATAATAAGCTTCAATTTCATTCAATTAGCTAAAAACGGTGTTTCCTCAAAAACTGAAAGTACCCGAAAACGCTTCCATAAAGTAGTTTTTTCAAAAAAACTGAAACAAGTACCAGAATTTTAAGCACCACGGTAGTTTCTCAGTGTTGCAAACTTGGATATATACTACTCGCTCACGGGGTCATGGGTCCTAACAATATAAAAAAAACGTAGATACATTGCGATGGTTTTATTGACTGGTGTTATTCATATAGACATTAGTTTTAATTGAAAACATTATTTGGCAGATACTTAATTTAATTTACAGATACTTTACTTTCTCTCTTAATAAAATCACTAAATACAAATAAACATAATAGAATTTCCATGTCGTTTCCAGTTTACATTAAAAAAAATGTAATTTAACTGCACTTTTTATCTATAGTAAAAATTCATTATAAATGGAGCTTCCAGTCTTTCCGTGATTAAAACGGTGGATGGTTTAGGTACTAAGGAATTTTACCTTGTCTAAGTCGGCTGTGATAACGAAGTAGAAGTAGTTGTAGAAGTAGACAAACAAAATCTTTAAAATGCAAGATGTAAAAGTAGATGAAATAGCTGAAACAGACGTTCTGATTTAGGTGAACTGATTACCTATTTGACCGAGCGAGCGCGAAGCGCGAGCGAAGCGTCTCCGTTTCAGCTTAGGCAAAACTGCTTTCGTATGTTCGTTGGATGTCCGATGTCTAGATGTCCGGCTGTTCTAATCTACAGGTTGCATTTTTCAACCGATCTAGATGAAACTTGGTTGAATGAACTTGGTCAGGTTTATCGAATTTTTAATTGGCAAAAAGGGGCAAATAGGTGGCTACTGAATTTCTCCGCCTTATTAGATCTGATTTCGATGATTATTTTTTATTTGAAAGTAGTATTTTAATTTGGCCTCATAAAAATTTGGTTAAGATCTGATGAGGGTCTGATGAGGATCTTTGGCGTGATGAGCAGAATAACTCCTCAAAATGTAGAAATTTGTTCACTTTTAGGTATCTTCTAGTGGAATCAGCCCTTTACCTACTAGGTAGGGATTGATGGAACACCTTGGTATATTAATGTTAGTTTTACAATAAGGTAACTAGATGGCACTACTGTGCACACCACTAGATTGTTTGCAAAAAAGATTGTGTTTGCGAGGTCTACAGCTCATAGAGCCAACTAATATACCTATAATTGACTAAACGAGCGCGAAGCGTTCTCTGTTTCAGCTTTGGCAAAAATGTTTTCGTATGTCCGGTGCATGTCCGGCTGTCCGGCTGTCCAGCTGTTCTCCGAGACAGGTAGCATTTCTCAACCGATTCTCGTGAAATTTTGTGAGCAGCAGTACGAGCATGGATCTTATCGATCGATATTTTTTTTTTTTTTTTTTTAATAATTTTAGACGTTAATATTCGATAATACTAGTTCGGTAGCACGGAACATTTTATCGACAACGACATAAATTCGATAATTCATATTTAATATATATATTTATATGGACAAAAGGAAGCATAAATCTTATTTTTGACAATTGTTGTCGATATAATGTCGGTAATTTTACCGAATTTATCGAATTTTATCGGCTTTCCAAAGTTACATGACAACCTTTTTTTTTTGTAAATTTCTTTTCGGATTATAAGCCAAAACATGGAGGTATCAGAACATCGTGAGGCATGTTTCAGGAATTCCAAAGATCCTTTCGATCTAGAAGAACAGCATTTTAAGATTATTTTTAGAATTTATAAGGAAATTGCCCTCGCCTTCATTCAAGATGTTGAGGGCGTTTGAGAAGGAGTCGATCTAATGGGCTGCCTGCGCATGTTGTAGTATCTACTTTACATAATAATACCAAACTACTTAGTTACGTTTTTCCTATTTCCAGAATTATCTTTTGTTGTGATTGTGTCTAATTATTATGGTACCTAATTATGGTCTAAAATACTACCTGTTTAATCATTGTTGTAGGTTCTAACAGCTATACGCTTTTTCACCGAGGGCAGTTGCACCAACGATGCATCGGCCAGGAATATAACATAGCACTAGGACAGCGCACTGTCAGACTTGTCAGGGAGGTGTCTCAAGCAATTGTGCAACGAGTTATGGCTAGTTATACTTTTGGTTAGGTTCAAGGAATATACTACTTTATGGTAGTTAGGTAGAATTCCAAGTGTCAGAAGTTTCTCCGTAACAACTCAAAATAATAAAAATCTGCCAAATTGTGTCAAAAAATATTTTTTAGACTATTAGTCGTCTATCTGATATTATTATATGGCATAGTCCACGAGTTGCCATTTTTTAAATCGATAAACTCACGACGTGTTATCGAATCAATAAAATTTACCGAGAGGCTAGATCCATGCTACCGCATTTTGATAAAATTGATAAAAATTAACTGTTTACCGATAGATAAATTTATCGAATTTTATCGATCGGGATCGATCCACGCTCGCACTGTAGGTTCGATAATTATATGGTTTATTTTTGTCGTTGTGTTTTGTCCATACTTTATCCATACTTTTTTGTTTTAATGTGCGCGGTTAACATTTATTTAGTTTTAAGTTTTAATGTGCGCGGTTAACATTTATTTAGTTATAAGTTTTAATGTACGCGGTTAACATTTATTTAGTTTTAGGTTTAAATATGCGCGGTTAATATTTATTTAGTTTTAGGTTTTAATGTGCGCGGTTAATATGTATTTAGTTTTAAGTTTTAATGTGCGCGGTTAACATTTATTTAGTTTTAAGCTATATTTAAAGACTCGCGAGGTCTACAGCTCACAGAGCCACTTCACACACACTTCGTATTACGTAGTAGTAGTTTTATTCTGTTATTAGAGCTAACACTAGAACATCGAACATCTTAGTCAGGTCAGCCAAATCAGTACAACGCACGTCTGTTACGGCTAGATGTACGAACACAAAGTGGTACGACGAAAAAAATCAAAACGCATTTTTTGTGTGCTTATAAAGTTCCTCGGAAACCGGCCTTAGATACCTAATAGCCTCCGAAACACTACTGCAACATACCTAGAGCAACAATATTGTGGTACATTGCAAAACACTACTGCAACATACCTAGAGCAACAATGTTGTGGTATACTGCATAATCTGTTGCATTACCTATACAAATGCAGCAATAATTGCCGAAACATTAGCTCTTTTCCGAAGACCTAGTCATCTGACGTTTCGTGAACATTTGTTTCTATGTACTATGTTTTTACCAGACTGCGCAACGCAAAGGCCTCCAGTATGTACGAGTACGTCTGTTCCTATGTGGCACTATATAGACCAAAAGAGTGGACCTATTTTGATTATTCATACGTCAATCGTTTTTTCTTAATTTTACGAGTACTACTACTATAGACATGACATGGATCAAAATTTAATACGGCGACAACTAGACGCCATATTGTGAAAAATAAAAAATATTAAGTCGACAAACTATGTTAAATGGGGGATCATTGAATAGGTATTTTTAAATCATTTTTAGGTTTCTCTTATAATTTTTCATTTTGAAAGACTATTTATTGGTATCTTTGTAATCCAATCTTATATTTATAAGTTTAACATGAAATAAATTATTATAAAAAACAAAACCTGACTGCGAACAAAACTTAGAAGAGGCAAACAAGCTTAAGATTTTAGATTTTGAAATGTAAGAATCAGTCTATAACATAGTAAGTTTGAAATATAGTATGTCTAATAAAATTAGCATCAATTTTTATATATTTTTTATTGTTTTCCTTTTCGCTCAGCGAAATATCTTAATAACTACTATGAATGCACTGAATAGCAATACGTAGGGACTTGAAGTCAATATTTATAATGAATCCGAAAAGTTAATAAAGTGAATAAAAGAAAAATAAGCTAAAAATGTGGACATTACTACGTAAAGGGAAATTTTATTAAAATTACATTATTTACAACTTAAATACAAGGTTATTTGTAAATAACCTACCTACAATGGTCATATGTAAGCATTTAAATGTATGTTAAGGTACGGGAATATGAAAGCACTGTAACTTTCATATTACATATAATAAAGTATGTAAGTATGTAGACATGTGATGGTTAAGGTTAAGACGTACGGGGTATAGGTTTAATATCTTTGACATGCCTACGGCCTAAGGGATTACCAGATAAATCACTGAGGTCGTAAATTAGTGGTGAAATTTGAGCTGCTAAGATGCATTTTACAAATTTGCATTTTTGCATTTTACAAAATTAGTGGTGAAAAATACTTGCCTGCTGAACTTATGGGATAATTACGTTTCCATATAATGTTGCCTTGGTTAAATTCAAGGTGCTGATGATGTTTATTATAATATTTTGCGTTAGTTTCATGAGCGCGGAATAAACGTGCTTGTACTTCAGCAAATAAATGGCTTAACTGACCTATGTTGTCAGCGTACACATCGCGTGGAGCAAAAATCAATTCTTCAGTTAAATCCGAAGCATTATACACCGAACCACACGTTACAAGTTCGCGACCAAATACTAAGAAAGCTGGTGTGAATTTAGTAGTTTCATTAACAGCTGAATTTATGGCAAATTTAAATATAAATCCCAAGTACGATGGTCATTATCAACAAAAGAAGCAACTGCTGTTATAATTGTTTTGTTGTAACGTTCAACAGTATTGACTTGAGGACAGTACCGGGGGGTGTAATTAATTTTTGGTATGTTGTAATATTGAAATAAATCCTGGAGTTCATGTCTAATTAGTCTAGGATTATGGTCTCTGGAATACCATAAACCATAAAAACTAAGTTCTCAAGTATATGTTTGATTACAGAAGAGGTAGCTCGCTTCATGTGGAATATAAGACAATATTTGGAAAAACAACATGTGACTACAAAAATAAATCTATTAAGTTTACGTGTCATTGGAAGTGGACCAACAACATCAATAGATATGCATAGGAAAGGACGAGAACAGTTCTTAAGTTTACCCATCAGACTAATGGTATTTTGATTCTGATGCTTGTAAGCGAGGCATGTTTCACATTTGGAAATATGGCTGGCAATGTCTTTGTACATTCCTGGTCAGAAGTATTTTTGTTTAATACGATGGTATGTTTTGAAAGTGCCAAAATGAGCTGCTGTTGGTAATGAATGGGTTTTGTCGATAATAACTGTAAGAAATTCAGATGGGTATACTTCTTTCCAACTTAATTCTGAGTTTATGAGGGTATTAGAACGGGTGCACCTGTAGAGTTTATTGTGTCGTATCATATAATCAGGAGTTGATGTGGGACATGTGCTACACTTGGAGTACACAGAAGTGTACCATGAATCAGAAGCATGTGTTGGATCATAATTAATCACATTAATTGGTTTAATACGAGACAATGTATCTGGGACCAAATGTTCCTTACCACGTTTATATTTAATGTCAAAATTAAACATTGATAAGCGTATGCTCCAACGAGCAAGTCTACCTGTAGGATAATCTAAGTCTAAGAACCATTGAAGTGCAGAATGATCGGTATAGATAGTAAACTTCATCGAAGAAGCTTGGTCGACGTATGAAACTTAAATAAAAATAGCGCTCTTAGATTAAGTCTCTTTCTAATACCTAATTGACTATGGGTTCGAATCGCTAAAGTATTACCTAACACTAATAATAAGAAAGAGTTATTAAAATACTGTTTGGAAAGACATTCTAAAAACTACACCTGCTTACTACAAGGAGTGTGGTTTCTAAAGATATCTAGATCTAGCGGCTTAATGTTATTTGAGGCACAGTTTTTGCAGTAACTTATTAAATTTAGATCCCAAGGCAGTTTTTTTTTTGGATAAACGGTTATTTCTTGGCAGGCTTAGGTTAGGCTTGCAAACATATGTAGTTTTTGAGAAAATAAAGATTCGATTTCGATTACGTTGAATTTCTCTTAGTTATTTTAAACGAATCTGTCAGTTTCCATTATCTACATCGGATTTTTTATTAATATTTTAGTATTAATATAATATCGAATGTGACACATTCAATAATTTACAGTGAATAGCGCAGTAAGTACATTTTTTCTTCAATATGCCTGTCGAAACCTTTATTAGCCATTCGTAATTTACATAGGTATTTCATTTAATTAATACAGTAGATCATTTATGTAGGTATAACAGTATAACCCAATAAAAAGTCACTTAACTTTGCCGTAGTCGGGTAAGAAACGCATACCGTCACTGAAAACCTAAAAGCGCGCTTAGGTAATCCTGAAATTAGGGTTGATAGTTGTTGACAATCTTTTAGGGCACAACACAATTTACAAACTTGACAATGATTAAAAAAAGCTGTCTTGGATAATGATGACACATCATTATTTCTATGAAATAACTTGCCTAATAATTGTTTGTTACGTTATTAGGGCACACCTAAAATTTTATGGTAGATTTTTAAGGCTTCGAAGGAAAAAATAAGGAATTTTTGTTTGATAATATATTTTGTCTATGATTTCCATTTCTTCTCGACTTTACCAAAGCATGATTGAGACTAATATGTAATTTGACGACCTAAGTATTTGACGATTTAATAATTTGTCGAATCAAAGTATTTGACCATATTAGATATTGCCTCATCATCATCATCATCAAGTCAGCCTTTAGAAGTCTACTGATGAACATAAGCCTCAAAGAGCACCATGACGAGCGATCTTGTGCCACCTCCATCCACCGACTTCCTGCGATGGCTACAATGTCGTCGGTCCATCGTGTGGGGGGTCTCCCACATGTTGTTATGGTTTCTAGCTTGATAGCACCGCGCGCGCTTCTGCGGCTTCCTGTTACACTTCCGATTACACATTATCTAACACTTTTCTCGAAATCACTCCCGCAGGTTTCAGAAAAGCGATTGGAAAGATATTACACATCAATAACATAGGTACGCAAAAGGTCTGCTGTGGAATGGTCACAGGTTCAATTCCTACTTGTATATGTAGGTATCTATAGTGATATAACGAATATTCGCATTCGCAAAAAATTCGTGCGCTTTTCTTACGAATATTTTAGGACAAATATCAACAGTTTTATTGATTACTATTTTAGAAGATTAAATATAATATCTATTTTATAATCACCAGATAGGTGGGGAATTTATTCTAGTGAGTTTTAAAATAGTGAACGCACGGAAGGTATCAAATTTGGAATTTATAAACGAAACTAAGAAAAACACAAAAAATAATAAAAGTACACAATATTTTAATATGGTTTTCAGCTTTAATGAATTGAATTTAGTCTGAACAAAAAGTTATCTGTTTTAATGAAAGAGAATTCATTCATTCAGTCAGAAAAACTACTTTTTTTTAAACAACAATTAATAAGAAAAAAAAAAAACATTTATATTTAATACAAAACCCGGTAGACTAGGTAGGTACCATACTCGTATGTACAATTTACTAATTTATCTGAGGCTGCATTAAACTTAATTAAATATTTATATTCTATCGAACAATCGTAATTTCACCCTACCGTGGATAAATGGATACCTATGTGAAGGAGTTCCACAGCCAGAAGTTAAATTAATTCGTGTATGTCTATTTGTCTGTAGGTTTTTCGCGCATCACGTAAAAACTACTGGACCCATTGCGATGCAGTTTTCACTGTTAGATAGCTTAGGGTTTGACTTAAAAACTGGTGTACTTGGTATCTCAATCCGATGAGTAGAAGCCGAGCAATCGATAAAAACTTTTTAACGGCTGAAGGAATATTGAACAAATGTTGGTATCTTGGTATTTTAAGTCCACGCGTGCGAAGCTGCGGGTACAGCTAGTACTTATAATAAAGTACTAAAAACGATAAAGTCTGTACAAAGAAGATAATAAAAAAAATGGTCTAGGGTACTTAAAATAAGCTACTCAACAAGAATATAACATTTTTAAAATTCGTGGCTGTCTGTATGTCTGTTTGTCTGTATCTTTGTTCTAGCATCACGTAAAAACTTTTGCACCGATTGCGATGCGGTTTCACTGTTGGAGAGCTTAGGGTTTGACTTAAAAACTGGTGTACTTGGTATCTCAATCCGAGGAGCAGAAGCTGAGCAATCGATAAACACTTTTTGACAGCTGAATGAATTTTGATCAATTATTGGTATATTGGTAGTTTAGGTCTTGGAACAAATAGTACATATAGTACTTTTAACCTAGAGTAATGATCACGCTTGCGAAACCGCGGGTGCAGTTAGTCTTGTATAAGTCAGTCTTACTAAAAAGCACTTACAAGTACGACACATTCGAGACTAACTGATTTACACAACCTCATGCGGTCTGCAACAGTGTTGCGGAACGTGGCGATTATAATAATCACGATCATTAAGATTCAGTGGCCGTGCGAGAGCTTTCGCAACTTCTATAAACCTGTTTGCCTCGACAGATATCCAAACAGAACAGCCTGGGTTTCTTTATAAAGTGCATTTAACTGTCAGCCATTTAAATGTGACCAGCCCACTGCCACTTTAGTTTGCTTATCCTTAGAGCTATGTCGGTTACCTCGGTTCTCTGTCGGATATCTTCATTACGAATCCTGTCCGTCAGAGAAACTCCAAGCATAGCTCTATCCAAAGCTCGCTGAGCGACCTTATATTTGTGGACAAGTTTCACCGTGAGTGTCCACGTTTCACCGTGAGTGTCGTGACTGGTAGGACGCACTGATAACACACTGTATTGTTCATATGAAGCATAGTATAAAGATTTTTCTTTCCGAAGCACAGACCTCCAGAAAGTTTTCATCAGAAGCGTAAAATAAGCTGTCTGATTTGTTTGGCTGTAGCACAGAATATTTAAATTACTACGATAGAATTATTTTCATTCATAAGTCTGTTAAATCTGATCATATGTATGTATTACTAAAGATACAGCTATGATTCAAAATCAAGATGGCGGCTATCAGACGCCATATTGCCTTGAAGCAAATTAATATGGAAAGTGCGGCACTTCAAATCAAAAAGTTCATTGGGATTATTACTGCAGTTTTTCATAAACATGTTTGCTCGTGGCTTTATTAATGTTAAAAGGAGAGGCCAGATACGTGGAATCAAGGAAGTTATATGTAATTACGTAAAACTGGAACGATATCTTCAAAGAAAAAGCGGGGTATCGATTATTTGACCTTGAAAACGATTTAATTAAAAATAAAAAAGACAAGGAAGTTGAGCAGTAGCACTTGTTGTCTCTTTCTTATTTTTAGTGCCAATCTCAAGTGACAGTAAGTTTATTTTATAGTCTGTGCGAAAAACGTGAAACGTTGTACGTGAGACAATGAGAGTTCCCGCTTTCGTGAACGTTTCGGTACGAATAGTATAGAGATATCATTCCAGTGGCCCAATTACAGAACTTGGTTACAATCGGATTATCACTTTTTTCATAGCAATTTCGACTCTATCGCAAGGCATTAGTGGTTGCGATATTGAGAATTCGATTGAAGCCAAGTTATGTGGTCGGGCCGCAGTTGTACGTAAGTACATATAACTTCCTTGCGTGGAATATGTAGCCCACCCCCTCTCTCTCTCTCTCTCTCTCTCTCTCTCTCTCTCTCTCTCTGAGATAAAGCCCTTTTCAAGGAGTGGGAATATAATAGACTGATGGTACTGATGGTACTGATGGACTGATGTATATATTCTCAGGTGAAATAGTTTGGTATGATGGTAGGTAGGGGAAGTAATTACGTCCTCGGTTTTCATAAGTTTTATTTTCGCAAAGTGAAAGCGGCTTTCCATTCATCATACCGGAACTACTTTTCCATTCACGGCTAATGATATCTCAGTGAGAGTTTTAATTGAGTACTCGTACATTAAAATATATCAACTACTTCTAAATATTGAGCTTTTAAATTAATTGTAAAGTTTCGTTTTTGTCAACTGGCTTGGAATTCAAAAATTACCCATTTCAAATTGTAGACTAAAAATAAGGTAAGGTTAAAAAAAAAAGATATATTTATGATTGGTTCTTGTTGCTGTTACAATACAATAAAAGCTTTTCAAGGAGATTTGTCTTAAGTTTTTCATTGGAATCAAACAAGATTATGATAACTATGTACCTTATTTTAAACATTTTGTAGGACTACAGGTAGGATATAGTATCGGTTAGTAGAAAAAATTAAAGAGGATTTTATAGTTCATATTGTATGTTTACCAAATATTGATAAAATACATCCACGCAATAGCATCTAGATTCTTTATTTGGATTTTGTATGCAACATGCATTTGGACATACCTTCTTGCATTTAAAATTAATTAAATGCAAGTACTTTAGCTGCATGTTCATGCCCTTAATAAATAAATTAGTGTACACGAAGTTTACATTCAAAAAACATCTTGCACTACAATCCTTGAACTAAAAACTGAATTGCATTTAACAAGATAATAAGAATAATTCTTTCGTGTGAAAAAGTGGCCTCAAATGCCTCAATTAAATAAATAACACACAATAAGCATAAAACTGATAAATTACTATAGAGCTAGTGAATTTTAACGTATTTATGAACTAATTTTTAAGACAGTATTTGAAACTTAGTTCACTTGGTTTACTTACACTCCAACAACGCCAGGTAGTTCCCCAAAGAAGTCCTTCCGGACCTCCGATTTGTATTTCACTAAGCACGGCATAGACGGCCTGAAGGGAGTCGTCCCTTCTCTCCTGTACATCCTCTCAATCTCGTCCGCATCGTACACAAACAGCAAATCTGGCCTTCCGATCAAGCCCCCCAGCCGCACGATGCGACCGTACTTATCAAGGAAAAGCTTGGTGACTTTCGCGAATTCCGATATATCGAACTGTCCAATTATAGGGATCATGCGCCAAGTGTTCCCTAAAATAGGGATGGGCTTGGGCCCCGGTACGTCGGAGTAAGGTTTGGCGTTCGCGAAAATTTCTTCGCTAAGCTCCGCGGTGGGCGCGATTTGCGATTGCTGTCGTTTGGAGAAAGGGCAGCCCGTTGTTGCGGATCGGGCGTTTTTTAGCACAAACGGGCGCGAATACGCGGTTAAGCTACGGAGGGAGCGACCCATGGCGGTTAAGGCCGCTGAGACGACTGCGCGCGGTCTGCACGGCCGCGGATTTACCGTTCGGTGCGTGCGCGGGAGTCGATTGGGGCTGGTCGCGGTATCTCCGTGGTTGCTGGCATTGCTGTCATGGTCGGTTGACGCGCCGTTCTCTTTTGCAGTCTGGTTTCGTAGATGGGGCATGGTTTGACTTTTGAACTGCCGTGAAAATATATTTTTTTTGTATAAGGCTGTATAAGCTACGCCGTTTGGCGGTAGTATCTAGTCATATATTTTTTCTAGCTGTGCCCCGCGGTTACACCCACGCGCCCGCATGAAAACGATGATGAAGATGAGTCTATGTCACTTTCCTGTTTTTGAAGTATCGCTTAGTTAATAGCTGCCTGAAAAAACAACAAACCAACAAACACACTCGTATTTATAGGTGTGTTTGACTAGCTGCGCCCCGCGGCTTTGCTCACGTGGACATTTTTTTTTTCAAGGTTTAGAGTTAAAAAAAAACCCTCAAGATGCACAATAAAATTTCCTTGTGTCACTCAGTCGTGAAACGGTAAAAAGGCGGAGAGAACTTTTGCATTTAATTTTCAATATTTAGTGTGTAAAAAATTTATTCAGTAAAGGCTCAAAGAGAGTACTCGTGCAGAAACCGGTTCTTGTACCGTGTTTTGGTAACCGCAGTTACCGCTCGCATTGATCTCTAGGTATACGTATCATCCGCTATTTATTAATTATAAAAATCTACTTACATATAAACTGTAGATATGTTGGTAATTTAATTATGTACTTAAAGGAAACGTAACTTAAGTGAAACGTTATATTTTTTTTTGTTAAGGGAGTTTGCACGCGCGGATTTGATGAAATTTGGAATGGAGATAGCTTAAAAAATAGAATAGATAGAATAAAACATAGGATACTTTTTATCTCGGAAAATTGTAAGTTTCCACGGAAAAACTGAAAAATGTTGATTACTCGCTGTAAGGAACGGTTACCATGGAAACAACGAAATAACATAACAAGTCTGTCATAAAACTTCAAGAGCATTGGTGCTATACCTAATTTTTACTTGTACTATTATTTATTCTGTGCTTTTGCATTGGTTTTTAATACCCTAGAAGAACATAGGATGCTTTTTTTCGCGATAAGCAGTAGTCCGCGCTTACGAAGTCGCGGGCGGGAAATTTACTGAATCACACCGAAGATCTTCATCAGATCTTCACCATTTTTTTATGAGACCAACTTAAAGTTAAAACCTTTCAAATTTAAAAAAACATCAAATCGGATCTAATAAGGAGATATTCAGTAGATATTTTTGCCCCTTTTTGGAGGAAGTTTTTTGATGGGGGAGCCCAATCAAAAAACCCCTACGACTAAAAAATTCTAAAATAAAAGTTCGTTAAACCTGTATACCAAGTATCGTCTAGATCGGTTGAGAAATGCGACCTGTAGAGAACAGCCGGACAGACGGACATTCGGAAATCCACAGGACATACGAAAGCATTTTTGCCCAAGATGAAACGGAGACCTTCGCTCGCGTTTCGCACTCGCTCGGTCAATACTATTGAACCTCGGTTTACCTACCTATCGTGATATTGCCTTTGCTGTTTTGAACACAACACTGTTTTCCACTGTTATGTGGAAAATCCACATAACAGTCGAAAGGTGTACTAGATGATCCCTCGGGGTATGATCATTCTTTCCCAATGTGATTAAACTACTACCTAAGTAATGCTATTTCATTGTGTTATTAAATTGGAAGATGCAAAATATGCCAATACTTAGATAAATAAACTGACAGTTCAAATCCGCTTACTCTTTGACATATGACCATTCTCCATTAAGGGGGTCACATCTCGTACACTCAAGGGCGTCGCCAAGGGTGTTCAAGTATGCCATTCGCGCTGCTACAGTCTATTGTTAAACCCATTTTTTTTTTCCAAGTTTTAGCTGTCAAGAGCTCTAATTGGGAATTTTGAATTATTTTACAGATAAAAATACCTAGTTGTTTAGCACTTTTTTAATTTTTGTTTAGATATTAGCGACTCAAAATTTTCACGATCTCGATCAGTAACTATTGTTACGAGCTAGGGTTCGGATAAAATTAATTAACACCTTTATTCGAAAAACCACAAAAATAAATTAAACCAACAGACAACACCCACTTTTTAACTCGACTGTACACACTGATTAATTATCACTGAATACTCGCTTCGAACCCATTTGATCATTTCGTTCCGAATGCCAAGTTAAGACTGTCTCAGGCAGCCGATGCGTGCCCTATTTATACCGCGACGGAAGTTTCCAAAAGGTACTTGTATGTACTCGTATTTACTAGCAGTAGTCGGTAGGTACTTGAACTTCCAAGGTCAGCGGCGCCTTTGATGTTGCCGCGCCGCGCCCGTGAACCTACCTACCGCGCGCTCTGGAAACTTCTGTAGGTACCTACGCGTCACTGGTGTGTTCTAGAATGTTCCTTTAAATGTAGGTATTGCGTCATCCAGCAACGCTTCTTGAACATTTTGTTACCTACTGTTTTTCTAAGAATCGGCCAACGTAACACTGTTATAGTTTTTTTTTTTCAGTATTATCCATAAAGGCATTATGTTTCGTTTTGTACATTGATAGTAAATAATTCAAAATTCCAGATAGATTCCAGAGCGGTGCGTGTGACCTATGACCGGGGTTTTTGACCGTAATAGCAGATGGACGCACCGCCCGCAATAATAATAGTAATCTAAATTTAACGTTTCATATCTACTTACATAATTTTACTTTACTTTAATAGTTGCAATTTGCAATTGCAACATTGGACTATATAACTTGAGTAATCTAACATTTAAAATTTGGTAAGATGCTTGAATGACAATAACTACTGTTTAGGTAAAAGTTTTTTTTTTATACTCCGTCATTTTGATAATTCACTCGATAGGTTTTGATCATTTTTTGTTTCGCGGGAATATATTATCGCGTCTGTAAGCCGCCATACATAATAGTTTTCTTGACGCTTCATATATCCTTTAGCACTCTCGTGATTAAGACGAATCCAATAATACCTCATTTATCAAAATCCTTTAAGCCGTTTAGGCTGTAGGGTGCGCCTAAGAAAAGTACAAACAAACATACATACAACCCAAACACAACCCTCCTCAGTTGGGTAAAAAACAAAATGATGCAGGGCCGAGGGATTTAAGCTATCCTGGTACTAAATTTCATCCAAATCCATTAAGCCGTTTGAACGTGAAAGAGTAATAAATATACACACCATATACACACCTTCATACCTTCACACACGCACACACACCCTCGCACACTCACACATAAACACACGCACACACTTCTATGGATAAAAGATAAAAAAAAATGTATGGACTGGACTACACTTCTCTGATTTATAATATTACTAGCGGATTCCCGGCGTGTGCTACTACGCTAAAAAAGATATACATTTTCCATACATGTAATATGTGTGTATATTACATTACATTTTTATTTTTTATATTAGATATACATTTGTTGATCTGTTGGAAAAAAAGGAAAGTTTAACGGATTTAAATTTTTATGCTAGCGGATAATCTTTAAAAAAACAGATTTTAGAGTTTGTTTTTTGGCAGGTGTGTAAACATAATTATATTTTGACGTTCCAACATATAATTAATAAATAAAATAATAATAATAATGTAACAATGACAATTGACAATTGTATTGTCCGTGCGAAAAACAGGAAGTTTAAACCCGCAACACTTATCTAGCGATTGGCCTTGAGCTTTTTTGATGGATAACGCGAAAGCCAGACGCACTAGGATCTGCCCCCCGATTCAGAACCTCTCGATAACTCAATTGGCGATCGATATGGTATGATTTATTCTGTGGATTCGGTTTGAAATCATTCAATTCAATACATTTTTCATACACAATATCGAATCGAATCGATTCGGTTCGTTATCGAAAGGATCTGAATCGGCTGTAATCGCTTGATATCGATTGGCAAATCGGTTGAAATCACCCGCGATTATGTCTGTGTGTGTGCACTATTATAGCGAAATAAATAGCGTCCTATGTTCATCTAGGATAGAATATTAAAAACCAATGCAAAAGTATATAGCACCAACGCTCTTAATGCTTTTTGACAGACTTGATATTATTTCGTTTCCACGGCAACGTCATTCCGTTCGCGAGTAATCAATATTTTCCTGTTTTCTCGTGGTAACTTACCTTTTCGTGTGTGTGTTTGTGTGCGCGCACGCGCGCGTGTGTGTGTGTGTCTGTGTGTGTGTGTGTGTGTGTGTGGCATCGTAGCTCCCAAACGAATGGACCGATTTTGATGAGCTTTTTTATGTTTGAAACCTGATGTGATCTAGATGGTTTTTCGATATATAGGGGATGGGGGGGGAGAAGGTGAGAAAAGGGGGGTGAGAGTCGTCGGTTTCAAACGAATGGACCGATTTAGTTGCGTTTTTTTATGTTTTAAAGCTGGGGTAAACGAGATGGGTCTTAGGTATAATGGGATAAAGAGGGAAGGGGGGGGGGTGAGAATCGTAGCTCCCAAACGAATGAACCCATTTTAATGCGGCTTTTTCTGTTTAAAGCTGATGTGATCGAGATGGTTCATAGACATATAGGGGATGGGGGGAGGTAAGAAAGGGGGGGAAGTAAGAAAGGGGGGAAGTAAGAAAAGGGGGGAGGTGAGAAAAGGGGGAGGTGAGAAAAGGGGGGAGGTGAGAAAAGGGGGGTGAAAATCGTAGCTTCCAAAAAAAAGGACCGATTTAGCTGCGGTTTTTTATGTTTGAGGTAAACGAGATGGTTCTTAGCTGTAAATGGGGGAAGGAGGGAACGGGGAGGGGATGAGAATCGTAGCTTCCGAACAAATGAACCAATTTTGAAGAGGTTTTTTATGTTTGAAAACTGATGTGATCGTGATGGTTCTTAGCTACATGTTGAGTTGAGAAATGGAGGGAGGAGAAAACGAATGCACCTATTTAGCTGCGGTTTTTAATGTTTCAAAGTTGAGGTATACGAGTTTTTTCTTAGCCTTAATGGGGGGGAGGGGGGTGAGGATTGTAGCTCCTGGAGGGAAATAAAGGAAGATAGGTCTGGCCTGCTATCTGGATGCGAGTTCTTCGATAGCTTTGGTGGTTATGCAGCAATCCACAGGCTTCAGGCACTGATTATGTTTCCACTTCAAGTCAATTGTATTTTTGGTTTTTCAGTTTACACAAACTCGCGTCGCTGTAATTTATATTTATTTGATATGTTTTAAGGATTTTTGATAGCGTATAGCTCAATGTCAGACGCTCGAACATCAAGGGCTAGGCGGCGAGAGGAGAGTGAACATTGAACCGGGAGCGGGGTAGAGAATGAGTGAATGTTGTGAATGAGTGTGGGAATGATTTGTAATTTAGTTCTGTTGAGGTTATAAAAATATTACAGTTGGCGTAGACAGCTCCCAAACGAATGAAACGATTTTGATGCAGTTTTTATGTTTGTAAACTGATGCGATCGAGATGCTTCTGGGAGGGTAGGGAGTTATATATTTTTTTAATTTGTGCTTGTTGATAGTAATATTAGAGAGGCTATAGGTCAAGCGCGGATCAGGGACGATTCCCCCCAGGTGGAGGGGGGGGGGCTCATGGCCGTCATGACCCCCCTGAGCCTATGTCAATCATTTTGTTTTAGTTCCGTTTGTTATATATAGTTATTTTATATGTTTTCGTATTGTGTTTATTTTGTACATTGATAGAAATATCTAAAATTTCCGCGCTCGCTGCGCTCGCGCTTTTGCTGGTCTGTTTTTGTGTTTGTGCAATTTAAAATTATGTTTTAGTTTTACTCTATAGAAATGCTTCGGAGGGCACGTTAAGTTGTCGGTTCTGGCTGTTATTTATTAATGGCCGTCGTTAAGTCATGTCGGAGGACCTCTGTCAGCCTGACAAGTTCTGACAACAGAGGCCAGCACTACCTCATACGACAAATAAAAAAACTATTGAAATAGCCAAGAACTTTCGCGCTCGCTTCCGTCTCGCTCATAACCTTGCCAGGGCCTTCATCGTTTAATTATGTTAAATATTCTTCTACAGAAAATCTTACAATTTTAGACCACGCATCGGACGCGATATTACGAAACTTTTTAAAATTTCAGAAAATTTTCACGCTCTTTTCCCTCGCACTTCTTTGAATTTATTTGTTACTAGTTTTCCCGCCCGTGATTTTGCGCAGACTACTGTTTATCGTGAAAAATACCAACCTATGTTTTCCTAGAATATTATAAACCAATACAAAAGTAGGTTAGCACCATGCTCTTGATGTTTTTTGGCGAGTACTCATAATTTTTCAAGATTTTCCAGTTTTCCCGTGGAAACATATAACTTCCCGGGATAAAAAGTATCCTATGTTTTATTCCAGGGTATAAGCTATCTACATTCCAAATTTCATCAATAACCGTCCAGCTGTTATCGCATAAAAGTTCCCCAAACAAACAAACAGACAACGTTTCACTTTTATATATTGGTATGGATAAATCGGTGAATTTCGTATGATTTAGAATTATTCAATTTCTGAAAATAATGGAAAAGGAACCAAAGTAAGTCCTTGTGTCAGTTAAATAGTTCTAAAAACATAACTCCAAATAATATTCAATAAAATAAGTTAATAAAATAAATATGGATAAGAACAAGACACGCAAACGCAGCGTGCATACTATTGGCGACAGTATGCACGCTGTGTTTGCATGTTTTTTGTTCGTATCCATACTTATTCAATGTTTGTTTTTATGATTTGGAAATATTATTTACCTTCTGCATCAATGGATATAGCTTTAGTTGTTTCAAATATCTTTGTTTGATTTGTTTATCGGAGTTTCTACTAATTCTACTAATATTTCTACTAATTCACTGCTCTTACGCTTATTTTGTCCTAATAATTATCTATATAAATAAATGGATCTGTCTTTGGGCATAGGCTACGCCTACGCGGTGAAACCACAGGGAACATCTAGTATAATTTCTCCCATCCAGGCTGATCTAAGTGTGTGACACAACCCCCCCCCCCCCCCCCCCTAACTCGAAGGCTGGATCCGCCTTTGCTATAGGCTCTATTGCTCTCGATAGGCAACCGAAAAAATATATCTAACGTTCGGGAACTTGGTTTCGATAACTAAGTTCTGAAAAGCGTTTGATAGGCGTTGCCGTAGTTTTAATCATCTATGTAGTATGACGTCAATACTTTTGATATCGGCAAATTCATCTTCGATTCGACTATTGTGAATTTAACGATACCAAACTTAATCGATTGACAAATGAGTTATCGCAAGGTTCAGAATCGGGCAGCTGGTAATTATCCTACTTGAATCTGACTAAATAAACTACATGTGCAAAGCCAAACAATAAAAAAACAATATTTTTTTTGACCTCTCAATGTCTAAATTACAACAAGTTGACAGATTCAAAAACAACAACAAGCCAGCCAACAACAAAACAAAACAAATCATGAATGTAAGCTCTAAATAATTTAAAAAAGATTCTTCAGTCAGGATCGAAATATCAAAATGGTTTCAGATTTTGCTAAAGAAAAGGTTTTCTGGACAAAGGCTATGAATGTAAGCTTGGCTAAATACATGGAAGACAAACCTCAGATCTGGGATCCGAAACATCCTCAATACACAAACATCGGCGTGAGAGACGAAACTTTCGCTAATTTTGCTGCTAAATACAATGATGAGTTCAGTTGGCAAGCAGTTAAGGATCGCTGGACAAATATTAGGTCGACTTACGGGTTTTATATGAGAAAATTGCAAGCTAAGAAAGCTAAAGGCGAGGTTTGTAAAATATCTCGCGTACTTTGTAGTTCCAATAAATACGCTCATTTTTTGGTGCCACGGGCATCTCTTTCTAAAAATATTAAAATAAGTGACTACTGTTTCCTCAGTTCCCTTTTGTTACGTCTGAAAATCAATAGACTCATTCAAGTTGTGCTTCTTTTTCCAGAATTTCAAAGTGAATTGGTTCATGTGGCAACCATGTAAATATCTTTACAGTGTTCACAAATTTGTGGACAAAAAAGGTTCGAAAACGAAAACAACTAAAATCAATAACAGTGATGTGAGTATTATTAAAAATATACACAATGTACTGGGATCTAAGGTATAACTTGATTGCTTAAGCAAAGACTCAGAAGTATAAAAAGGTTAAAACCAGGTATACCAAACATAAAGCTGGAACATATCAGTGAAAAATTATGATACTTGCTTGTCTTATGAGGTAGTGCTGGCGCCGGTGTCAGAGTTTATCAGGCCGTTCGAGGGCCTCTGACATGGCTTCACAACTGCTATTAATCAATAACAGCTGGGATCAACAGCTTAATATGCATGTGAAGCATGGAGCTATCGAAACGACATATAACTTAAAAAATATGTTGGTGAGAATCCTAAGACTGAACCCTGTATCGTTGGATTCTAAGTTTCACTAGTATACCGCCACGCTACCATCACTCATCTAGCATAGATAAATAATTATTTATCTGTCTACAGTGAACATGTTTGTCACACAGATACCATTTTCAAAGACCTCTATGAAAGCTGTATTTATTATTTTGCTTTGTCCTGTATAAACCTTTCATTTATAAATTTTATAAGTAGCAACCCTAAATGGCTTTCACATTATATCTCATAATTAATATTGGATCCCCAAAGTTTCCATTTTTACCCGACTACAGCAAAGCAAGGGAAGGATAATGAGTTTAACAGTCCATGTATGTATGTATCTACGTATGTGGATGTTCCACCATAGCGTTGCTCCTAATGGTTTAATTTTGACAAGCGAGGTGTCAATAGATTTGTCGTCTTCAGGTACAAAGGGTCATAGGCTATTTTTTACCCCACTACGGCAATGCAAAGGAAGGGTTATGCGTTCAAACTATAACCTTGGTCCTATTTTGACAAGCGAAGTATCAATTGATTCGTCTTCATGGCAAGAGTGTCGAAGCCTAGTCTTTACCCGATCCTAGTCGGGTTTTTGTTTTTGAACTTATGTCTTGTTAATAATGGTGTGTTATTTATACATATGAGTGAAGAGTTGAGCAGGTCGCTCCCCTGATGGAAAGTGTCATCCCTGCCCATATCAATTGCATCAAAACCACCAAAACTTTGTATTGCAAAATCTTAATGAGACATTTGCTTTTAAGTCTCATGTTCAGTAATTTAGCTGATGGTTGTTCATGCACTATCTTTCATATTTTTCATTTTACAGGTATCAAATCCACAAGATTCCAGTAGTGATGAAGGCAATTTTGACGATGTAGCTGAAGAAACTACAATATCATGTGATAATGTTGTAAATAATATAGTGACAGTGTTCAAAGGAGTCCAGAATGATGTATTTGGTGTCGACAATCAATATGCTGCAGTAGGACAGGCGGTGACACAAAAGCTTTCCGAACTAAACTCTTATGAAGCCGCTCAGTTATCTCAGAAAATACTAGAAATATTAGCTGAATATGATGAGAACAATCCAATGAATCCTAATAATTAATAATGATAAATTAAACTATGTACTATGAATAATAAGATAAATTCCATAAAAATATATTTAATTTTGCTGTACATGGAAACCTCACGGAAACCTTGGTTTTTGAATTAATGATTATTTCACAAAATATTACTTGATATGGTGGAATAGTTATAGATTTACTTTAGTAAGTAGTACTTATATCTATTTTTTATGTGAAATGTGCTACGAATAAAGAATAAGTCAGGAACTCTAATTCAGAACAAATGTCACCATAAAAGTGCCCCTACTTCAAACCAAAACGACGTAAGATTCAAAGTACGAATCACTTCCGAGGTTACAAATAGACATGCTTGGTGATTGGTTTAAATTTAGAATGAAAGCAGGGATTGGTTCACGCGCGTAATGCAATGTCTGCTATGACAGCTGAGTCATAGCGGCGTGGACGATGTTATGCAATAAGTGGACCGGACCAAGTCAGTAATAAAACAATATTACTGTACAATGTTTTTTTTAGGCTCACTTTTTACAATTCATTAAATTCTTTGTCCCACGAAATATAATTAATTTATTAAGTTTTTGTCCAGAAGACATTAAAAGAGAATCTTTCTTCGCAATGTATTGAAGACGGATTCTGAAAAAAATTAAAACGGAATGTCCTCCTGTCAGCCTGTGAATTTAGAGCTGAGGTTCAAGTTCAGTAAATTATTTTTATATATTTCCATAAACTGTCAGGCGTTTGGGTTATTGTTGCAACGGCCGTGGTTGAGGATCTCTCCAAAAACAACTCAATATGATCTTGGCTTAATATGGTTAAATAAATTTCTATATTTGTAACTCTACTAGCCGTGCAAAAAGTAATTTAAAACTTGAAATACATATGAGGAGTCCTAGAAGTCCAGTTTTGGACTGAGTTTTGGTCACTGGTTTCAAAGAGTTAGTATATACTGTTACTCTTTGTCCATTTACTGTTCGAGTTTTTTTTGACTGCACATTGATTTAGAAACCTTTAATATATTTTTCGCTTTGATCCAAAACGTCATGTAGTTTTTCTTTTTCTACCATTGAAAAAGGGTAGAAAAGGGTTTAAACCCGTATCGGTCGGTCTTGAATTTAGTATGTCGAAAAGGTTGTTAAACGTTTCTAAAATGCAACTGTTAGTTGCATCTGTTTCTTGAAAATCAGGCATGTTTAACTGTTGCGAAACACACTTAATCGCATCAGCTACACTTTGACTTAATGTTTGAATCGCTAGTTTCACGTTCATGATATTATTTCGGAAGTATAGATGCCGATTTGACAAAATTGTCAAATCGGCATCTATACTTCCGAAATAATATCATGAACGTGAAACTAGCGATGGGAATAAATATTCCCAAAATGCAATCCAACGATATCTTGAACATTTTTCAGTTTCTGCAAATGTGCCCACTCAATTTTTTTTCTTGTTTTTATCTATGAGTGTATTTTTCCTCTAATGTGTTACGCACAAGTTTCACCATATGAAATGGATCTAATATTACAACTACTGGGTCTCCGGTAGATGGGTGGTCAAAAAACGATTTTGAATTGTTTGTGTCTTCAAAATTGCAACCCAACATCTTAGCCGTAGCGATGTTAGATGCACAGCCATCAAAGATCAAAGTAACTTTTGACTTTTTCCTTTTAAGGGCTAAAACTATATCGTCCGAAAAATCATTCAATGCAGTATTTTCTGTAGTATCGCCAAATCCATTTTTCTTCAATTGGGATAAAATATTTTAAGTGAAATATTCTTCATAGTTAATCTTTTATTTGGGCGTTGTAGATTTCTGATCTGTGATAGTCGTTATACTGCCAAAATAGTTTTTTTCTTAGTTTTTGCTTTAAAATGTGTGTTTTAGGAGTATTCAGAGCAGATTCAATATCTGACGATGGTATATTTATCGGCGTAACGCATGATCCTCTTTCTTCAAAACTAAAGACTTCGGTTGAAATAAGATTATTTTTTAATTTTGTTTTTCTTGGTTCTTTTTCTTGTTTGGTAAGGTTATTTTCAGGAGAATAATATCAACACTGAATGTAATGACGGTGTTGTTTTCAGGTGAATAATATCAACACTGAATGTAATGACGGTGTTGTCTTTAACACCGTCATTACATTCAGTGTTGATATTATTCTCCTGAAAATAACCTTATTGAAGATCAGTTTCAAATCTATGAAAGACTGTCTCTAATTGAAATAAAAATTCCTATCAAACCTAAATATTAAGTGCAAAAAAAATAGTGAAATCTTACAAATTTTTGTGCCTTATTCCTTGAGGGTTTGCATTATTTGTTTTTTTGAGCAACTCAGGTAAATCAAACACTTCAAAATTTCCAGAAGGTGAATTTTCATTAGCCTGAAAAATTAAACGTGCTTTAATTCGATCAAACTATGAACTGTTTTTTTAATGCTATTGTTATTCCCATGAGTCGAAAAAGCCAAACCTATATTACATACCAACTGTAATCGTTCATTATTGTTTATTTGCTCATTTTGTTTAGTATTCTCCTAAATATGTTGACGTTTCTTAGGTATGAATCATCTGCGTGAAGAAAAAAACAGCTTAATTTCAAAATTTCATCAAGTAGAAATTAAACTTTAGTGCAAAAATTGACATAGTATTATTTGTAATTGCATAGTATTGACCATCGCGGTTTGATAATGTATTTGAACGTCTTTGAACATAATTATAATTTTGCAACTACTACTATTGAAAAGTGATCCCTGGACATTTTAATCTTGTATGGCTCCTGCACCACTTCACAATACATGCTGGCATGATGATTCACAGCTGTAGTTCACAATGATAAAATTAAAACGTACGCGAAGATATGACGTGTGCTCGCTTGCATGAAAAATGTACGACTGATGACGCGCTGGACACGACTTTTAAGCCCCACCTACTTGGGCACGACTTTTGTTGGGTCATTTTATTAACGCTGTTACGTTTCCTGACTTATTACTTATTCGTAGGAAATGTGTAAGTAATTAAGCACCTATGTAAGGAATTAAATTATTAATTAGAATATGTACTTTATATTTCTTTACTTTATAATTAGTTAATCACACACATAGTCCTGGTGACACGACAGATATCCTTAAAATGAATCAGAAAATATGAATAAGACTCCCACTGCAGGTTGTAATGCATAATCCTGGCTAATTAGCCCTCCACATGCTGAAGTCACCCCAAATAATGAGAGTATGAGAGGTACAATCATTTGTTTGTGATCTGTGGAAATAGAAATATTGTAGGTATTTTAAAAAACTGTGCAGATATAGTAGTCACAACAAATCTCTGTGATTGTAAAGTTAGGCACTGTGAATGATTACACAGTTACCTACAGCTGTGAGGATAAAACAGCACAAAGTAAGAGCGGAAGAAGGTCGCTAAAATTACGTTATCTTTAATAGGATCAATATGTACAAATAAACCTTATCCATATCAATTGAGAAAAGTAAAACGTCTGTTTGTTTGGGGAGCTTTCACGTGATAACGGCTAGACAGATTTTGATGAAATTTGGAATGGAGATAGCTTATACCCTGGAATAAAACATAGGATATTTTTTATCCTGGGAAATGTTGATTACTTGCTGAAAGAATCGGTTGCCATGGAAACGAAATAACAAAACAAGTAAGTATATCAAAAAACGTCAAGAGCATTACATACTATATCTCAATGTTCAAAGTAACAATAAATTGATAATTATTAACCTAATTGCCTTTACGTGGTATACATTTTAGTGGAAGTAATACTAGAAACAATATAATGGAATATTTTTACTATAGAGTGGTGTATCAAAATGAAGGTCTTTAAAATACCATTTCAAAAATATATAATTCTTATAATTATACAGTAGCAATTGTCTTCTAAGCTTCATAAAACATTTTCTATTTTAGATTATTCAAGTTAATGTATTATACCATAGTCTTATGTTGCAATTGCAACTTTTAAAGTAAAATATGTAAGTAAAAACTTAACATTTTATTCATATCAATACTAGCTGCAGTCCGTGGTTTCACCCGCGACCCACAGGAACCGTGCATTTTTACGGGATAAAAATAGCCTATGCTAATCCAGGGTATAAGCTACCTCCATACCAAATTTTATCCAAATCCGTTCAGCCGTTTAGGCGTGAAGAATTAACAAACCAAACATACATACACACACACACACCCTTGCAAACATACAAACTTTCGCAAACAATCTAGCGGTGCACATTATCGCCATCTAGTTTCCTTAATGTAAAACTAACTTTAATAACCAAGGTGCTCCATCAATCCCTATCTAGTGGGCAAACGGCTGATTCCACTGGTAGAAACCTAAAAGTGATAAAGTCACTGCATTTTGAGTAGCTATTCTGCTCATCACGCCGAAGATCCTCATCAGATCTTCAACAATTTTTTATGTGACCAATTTAAAGTTACTACCGTTCAAATAAAATGGAACCATCGAAATCGGATCTATTATGGCGGAGATATTCATATTTGTTTTGTTTTCGTGTATGTTGGTCATGGCCCCATGACTGCAATCCGGGATAATATATTTTCACTAAAGTCAAAAAGCTTTATTACTGTATTAAATTCTCAGATTAAATCAGATGCTTACTGGGATTAGAGAATAGAATAATGCAAAGAAAATATAAATATGGGGGAGAATAGTGTATAGGTACCCCACAGCGTAGTATTTATATACTCTTTGCCCCACAGGACCACAGCAGTGCTATTACGCAATTTTGATCACATCGGTTTCAAGCCGTCAAAGGGCCCGACCACACAACTTGGTTTCAATCACACTGTCACTTTTTTCATAGCAAAATCGACTCTATCGCAAAGCTTTAATGAATGTGACGGCTTGAATCCGATATAATCAACATTGCGTAATAGCCCTGCTGGTATACCTCTTACTCTATTACTCTTACCTTACTGGCGGGTATGCCATGCCCCTCATAATCTGTGTCCGGATTGATAAAAGGGCGTTTCGGGCCGTTTCGATTGCCATGTTTGCCACTAACGATCCATCCAAAACTAAAAAAAAAAACCCTTCGTTCTACAGAATAAAGTCGCTTTTCCGTTGTCAAATTTGACTGTCATGTCCTTAAAGCAACATGTAAAACGGACGGTGATCGAAATATATTTATGGTCGTTTTGCACTCGGATTGCGAAGGATCATTAGTGTCAAAAGTTGCAAAAATGGCAATAGATTAGAAAATGTTCATAGCGCACGGCGTGTTTAAAATGTACATTTCGAAACTGCCCACAACGCCATCTCATCATCTCGGACGCAGGGGAAGTGGAAGTTATTTCCATAGAAAAGATAATTTTATCCGTCAATGCCTATTTTTAATCGACTTCAGAAAAGGAGACGGTTATATGTTCAGCTGTAGGTTTTTTTTTAATGTATTTCTGTCGATATATATCTCCGTCAATCGTGGACCGATTTTAAAAAATCTTTTTTTTTTTTAAAAGGTATATATACTCTCCCGGTGGTCAATAAATAAAAATTGTATCAAAATTGGTTCAGCAGTTTTGTTGAATAAATCCATTCGATTTTGTGTTTATATTGCCTTTATTTTGTGTTTATCTCTAAGATTTCTAAGACCGATGTTATAATGTTTAGGACTGTATTGCAAGTCAATTTTGAACAATTTAAGGACCTCCAAAGATGCTGAAGTTTTGCACATGGGTGTAGTTCTGATGACAATTTAAAAACTACAGTAGTAGTAGTAGTAGTAGTAGTAGTAGTAGTAGTAGTAGTAGTAGTAGTAGTAGTAGTAGTAGTAGTAGTAGTAGTAGTAGTAGTAGTAGTAGTAGTAGTAGTAGTAGTAGTAGTAGTAGTAGTAGTAGTAGTAGTAGTAGTAGTAGTAGTAGTAGTAGTAGTAGTAGTAGTAGTAGTAGTAGTAGTAGTAGTAGTAGTAGTAGTAGTAGTAGTAGTAGTAGTAGTAGTAGTAGTAGTAGTAGTAGTAGTAGTAGTAGTAGTAGTAGTAGTAGTAGTAGTAGACAAAGGAACTACACAATCGGATGAAGAAATCCCTTCGAGTTTGGGCTCATTTGGTTTGTCTTGATGAGATCATGTCTGGTTTTATATGGTATCCAGGGTCTGATGATGGAGCCGGAAGGAAGTAACAGGAAATCAACAACAATATGATAGAACCCCCTTCGTGTTTGGGCTCATTTAATTTGTCTTGATGAATTTTCTGGTGTTATGTGATATTCAGGGTTTGATGATGGAGCCGCAAGGTAGTCACAGGAACTCAACACCAAAATGACGGAACCTTATCGAGTTAAGGCTCATTTGGTTTGTCTTGATGAGTTCTCTGGTGTTATGTGGTATCCAGTGTCTGATTATGGAGCCGGAAGGTAGTCACAGGAACTCAACAACAAAATGATGGAACCCATGCGAGTTTGGGCTCTTTTCGTTTGTCTTGATGAGTTCTCTAGTTTTTTTGTGGTATCCAGGGTCTGATGATGGAGCCGGAACGTAGTCACAGGTACTCAACAATAAAATGATGGAACCCCTTCGAGTTTGGGCTCATTTGGTTTGTCTTGATGAGTTCTCTAGTGTTATGTGGTATCCAGGATCTGATGATGGAGCCGGAAGGTAGTTACAGGAACTCAACAACAAAATGATGGAACCCTTTCGAGTTTATGCTCATTTGGTTTGTCTTGGTGAGTTCTATAGTTTTATTTGGTATCCAGGGATGATGGAGCTGGAAGGTACTCACAGGAACTCAACAAAAAAATGATGGAACCCCTTCGAGTTTGGGCTGATTTGGTTTATCTTGATGAGTTCTCTGGTGTTATGTGGTTTTCAGGGTCTGATGAAGGAGCCGGGAGGTAGTCAATGAAACGCAACAACAAAATGATGGAAAGTGGTCAAAACTAATTCAGTTGTTATATATGTAGGTATATTCATCCTTAGTTTTAATTTACCAACGCTTTGAGTCTAAAGTGAGTGAGTGTCTACTATTTTCTTTGGCATATATTTTTTCCGATGTTTGCTTAGAGCTTAGGACACTAAAAATCAAAAACAAAATATTTTTCCAAAAAAATTACATAAGATAAAAAAGAGTTTTTTGAAGAGGGTGCCAAACCCAGGCATCATTTAAATCTAATATCTTTACAAAATTATTACATACCTATCTACGTACGAAGTAATATGCAATTGTCTATGACGCACCCTCATACAAAACACGAAACGCAGAAGAGACAAAACAAGACACTCACATGAGCAGATTTTAACTTTCACACGTTCACAAACCGATTGACACGAATACACCAATCTAGTAAATGATAAAGTTTTTCTATATAATTACTTTATAAGCCTATTATTTTATATAGCACGTCAAGCCGTCTAAGACATTGGTAGCGATTCGGGCAAAAACTAAACTAAACTTAATTTATTCAAATGTAATTTAAAAAATACCTTGTTGGCTTCGCAACAAGGTATTTTTGCCCTTGGCATCTTAACCTCACTCACTAAACTATCACTAAAGCCTGTCAGCGTAAAATCAACTTTGTTTCCACGCGGTGAGAGTCCCGATTTGTCCAAACGCTGTCTCAGAATATGTCCGAATTTATCCAAACGCTGTTAGACAGCATGTTAAATTTTAAGAGGTGCAGCTTAAATTGACGAAAGTTTACAATATATGCCAGGGAAAAAAAGACCGTGTTACGAAGTTTACAAAGTTTAAATTTACTTTTGAAGAAATTAAGTCTAGTTTAGTTTACGAAGTGAACTACCAAATCGCTGCCATTATCTTTTTGAATAAGCTCAACCATATTAATAATTATGGCTCGGCTTGGCACCGCCTTCTAAAAACTTTTTCCTAACTTATGTTGTATTTATGCATTATTATTACGTTGGTAATTTCGAAAAAGTGATATTATTCTGGCTCAATTGTAATTATTTTATTCTTTTTAGTGGTTGGTTACTTCTTCTTCTTTTTTTATTAGATGGCTGCTGCGGAGGCACTAGCCTACTAGCAATTTCGCCAATGTCAAGTTTAATAGTTTATATTAATGTCACGTCACGGTCATTAATTGTCAAGTCAAAGTCAAGAATCAGTAAAATGGTGGGCATTTACTAATACTTCCATAACCGCTCGGTTGTCCACGCGCTGAAGACCACAGGACCAAACTGATAACCCAAAAAAATATGGCCGACGCGACACATCTAACCTCAAACTGGTAATTGATTGTATATGCGTTGAGGCTACAGGTACTTGATGGTCAACCCACAAAAAAAAAGGTCGACGCGACACATCTGGCCGCAAACTGGGGATTTATTGGGTACGTGCCGAGATCACAGATATCTGATTGTCAACCCACAAAAAAAAGAAGGTCTACGCGACACATCTGGCCGCGCTGACTTTGCGTAAACAAACAGTTTTTATGACCACTTCATTGAGCGCTTAGATAAACAAACTGGTGATTTATGGAGCTAAATAAGTACGGCACATATTTCAAGTGTTTATGTTGTGGGTTTCGAAGCAAAATAATTATATAAACACGCTTAGATTTGAATGATTATTGAGGTCAATAATGTTCAAAGTTGAGTGGCAAAATTTACGTCGCTATCGAGTGGTCTGATGATCGATGAAAACATAAAATGTGACTGTAGCGTTAGTTGCGTTGATCAATGAAAACAAAAAAGTGACTAGCGCATAGAATAAATCGAGCGGGTAAGAGATTTGGAAAAATCACAAAATGCCATTTATATCTGCGTTTGATTCTTTTGCCTACACTCGTGCACGTTAACGAACACCTAATGGTTAATATTCCACCAATATTACATATCAATACTCGAAGAAACACAAGATTGAGAATAAAATCAAACTTGGTTGTTTACAAAATAACATTTTTATTATCACGTATTTATATTCTCATTGTTTATTATGAAGTTGTTTTTTTTTTTGGAAAAATATTTTATTGTCAAATGTCAAGTCAATTTTGAATGACTTTGACATAATGTTAATTCATGCTCATGTTATCCCCTGCGTTCGAGATGATGATTTGGCGTTGTGGGCAGTTTTGAAATGTACATTTTTAACAAGCCGTTTTCTTTGACAACACTTTCAACGTTTTCAACACTTTTGTAATTTTTGCAACTTTTGACACTACCGATCCTTTCCAAACTGAATGAAAAACCACCCTATCCCTGACGGAATAAAGACAATTTGCTATGTCAACATGTCATCGAAACTTGCAAAACGAACGGTGATCGAAAACGTTCAGAACGCTAATTTCGCCCCAAAGGGAACGCCAATTGTGATCATATATAACGTTTTAATAACCACAGACTACTCACAGATACTACGTATTTAATAAGTTATTTTCGCCAATTGTTACAAAGCGAACGGCCCAAAAGAGCGAAAAGTGAAAGAAGTAAATAATTCAGTGTGACCAGATTTAGCAGGATCCTGCGATTTTAGCAGGATTAGACTGTCATTTTAGCTCCTAGCAGGATTTTAGCATTTTTTTGAAATCTAGCATTATTTAGCAGAATCCAATAAAACGTAGCAATAATCTCGCAGGATTTATTGATCGCGTTTCAAAATGCCCCAAAAGTGCACATAGTACGCTCAACGTCTTTATATTTGAGTTTATTGGCTATTGGAAGCAGCTCTGATGCCAAACAAACATTCAAACAACAAAAATTCTGACAACAAATATGTTAAAATTATCTCTTATCTCATCATCATTGTATATCATTGTATAATACAAAGGATTTGCTAAGTCAGTGATAGTGACGTAAATAGAATTGTGTTGTAAATAGAAATAAACCAGCCGATTGGCCGGGACACCAAATTGTATATTTTTTATTTTAACTTGTTATATTGTTTTATTTTAGAGTGTGTAATCATGCCAAGTTTGACTTTGACGCTTGTACGTAATAAAATACTTTTGTTGTACTGGGATCTCATTTTTATTATTATTATTTCTTAATTAATCTGACGTAACATTACAATAATATTCTGTGAACATTTCAACAGGCTATCTATTATAGTTCAAAAGATCTATTACAGTACATAACATCATTATCAGCGTAGGAATGTTCCCACTTCTGGGACACGGGCCTTCTCTCAGAGAGAGAGGATGGGCCATAATCCACCATGCTGGCCCAGTGCATATTGGTGAATTTCATATATCTGAACTTTTGGGGTTCTTGGCCATACCGGTTTCCGCACGATGTTTTCCTTCACCGTTTTTGAGCGATGGCACCGAAACTGCACATAACTAATTTATGTACTAAATAAGTCATTGGTGCAGGGCCGAAGATCGAACCGGGTATCGTCAGATTGAAAAAGTAAAGCGCAACATGATACCACTTGGCTACCATCGCTCTCATTAGACACAGTCATTAAAAGGTAGGACGGACAAACAGACAGACAGCGTAGGCTAAATAATAGTCGAACAAATTGGCATTTTTATTCATATTTTCTAATATTTAAGCAATATCTGTGATAGCAGTAATTTAGCATTATTTGAAAAATGTCTAGCATTATTTAGCGGTTTTTGTCCTTCAGGCTAGCAGATTTTGACATTTGAATCTGGTCACACTGAAATAATTATTATTTTAGTTAGCAAACAAATTAATTATGTATAATTTAAACGATTTTAAGCAGGACAGTACTGCTCTTAATTCTAGATCCCCTTTCATGAAACTTATGAAATCAAAATGGGACAAAATGCACACTGAGGCCAATATTTTTCGGTATACAATAACTAATCTACAAGAAAGACTTGTCGACGGCAAGTATTTACTGCAGGTAAGACAATACATAGGTAATATATAATTCAGATATCAGTATGTACAACAGTATGTAGGACCTACTATGGATCGTATCTTTTTATAACCTCTAAAGTTTCATGGTCAATTTCCTCATATTTTCAGCTTAACCCTGATCGAAGCTCCAACCGGAGGACACCAGAACATATTGATAGTATCTGCCAGCCTTTTAATGCTATGAAATTTAATTTTGCCGTAGTTTCTCAGAAAGAATTAATCTTTTCTATAGAATCTGAAGGAGATGGTATGTTACTATTAAGTCCGTAAGTTAAATAAAAACAATTATATCTGTAAGTCGTGTATTTAGCTAGGTAGCATTTCTGAGAAGAGGGGTACGCCATTATAATATTTCTATAATATCCACATCTATCTATTTTAATAAATCAATACAGTAGAATAGTACCCTCAAACTGATATAATGTACCAGCATATGAAGCAATGGTAGCCTAATGGTTCAATAGTGCAACTTAGAATCTAACAATACCGGATTTGGGCCTAGGCTATGCACCAAAGTCTTTTCTAAGTTATGTGCAGTTTTCCATCGCTCCATGCTTCAGAGGGTATGTTAAGCTGTCGGGCCCGTCTGTTATTGATTAATAGCAGTTGTTAAGCCATGTCAGAGGCCTTCGGCGGCCAAACAAACTCTCCAGAGGCCAGCACTACCTCATATGACAAATAAACAAAGCATATTATGACATATATATGACATTTAATTATGGCCTCCTTGCATAGAACATGTTCCATGAAGACCATAGTCCCTCAAACACTCATAGCAAATATATCTGATTCACACAAATATTTGCCATGTGAGGGAATCAAACCCGCTACTGAGCTATCATTCATGCCATGGAGGCTTTCTATTAAAAAGCTGGCATACAACATTATGATGCTATACCAACTTACCCAAAACAATGCATTGAAAAGTTGTGTTACATAAAATGCTTAATTTTACAAAATTAAGCGATGAGAACACTACTTTTGCTATTTGGTCAAATGTGCTGTGTGTAACACTAATAAAGCTTATATTTCAATGCCTTTCTGCGTTGAGTCGATATATGTTCTGCCCATATCAAACACAACTGCTAATCACTAGAAACAAAAACTCATTGAATGTTTCACTTTTTCTTCATTTCAGAACATAGTCTCCTGGTAAATGTGAGTCCAATTTCACATTACCACAGTTTGCTCTGTCCTTCAGTAAACAAGAAACTGCCTCAAGTGATTACCGAGGACAGTTTGTATTTGGCACTTGAATTAATGTTCCTTGCGCAGGACCGGTGAGTATAGGTATGTATAATTTGTATCTGCTCTTAGTAAAGAAAGTCACCAGTCTTTAGCATGTGAAGACAATATCATATAGGCAATCTATATTTTATAGACAGTACAGACAGTATTGCAGCTAGAAATGTTGAGTTTGCGCACAAATGTTCAGGGCTACGACAGGGCGGTCGCACTCCGCAACAAGTACAAATAAATTCGAGGACCCAATATTCGGGTCCGTTCAGTCGAGTGTCAAGCGTGCGCTCGATGAGTCGCGCGCCTTGTACTTAGCGATAGTGCACCTACTTACGTAAAGTTATTGACAAACTTTATACGTGTTTTAATTATGAGTACCAAGAAGAAAGCTAGAAAGTACTGCATAGCATTCGGCTGTTTGAATAGTGATAGAAATGACGAATTGTCATTCTTTATGCTTCCAAAGGACATTGAAAGGTAATAAATTGTAATGCCTATAATAGGTCCTAGTTATGTAGTTAGATATTGATATTTTTTTATTACGTAGGTTCCTATAGTTTTATGTTATTTCATTTGTGTTCCATACCGAAGCTACGCATATTTAAGGTTATTCCGCGTAGAAATAAAGTCATTTATTAAATCAATCAACATAATTTTATAATTGATTATAGTAGGTATTGTTGATCGGAAAATTAATTACTGTGCTGACAGCCTACAACTAATTAGGAATTTATATAATACTTTTAATACCTTTTATTACGTAGGTAGCAATTTATTTTTCACTCATTAAAAAGCATGGAATTCAGTCAGGCACCTTTATTCATCAAAGTGCAATACCTATAGGATATCATCATAATCAACCAAAAACACGTAGGTAGGTATCTCACTAAACTTATCGGCGTTCTGAAAACGGGATAGGTAGGTAGTAAAAATGAGGTAGTAGGTCTATTCTGATAAGAATGTCATTGTATGTAATAGATCTATTTTAATTTATAATAATAAGTAATAACATAATACATTATTACTTATTTATTCTGTTACAATATCTAAGTCATAACATATCACAGAATATTTAGTAGTACAAGTACCTAGTCATATCTTAATACAACCCTACCGAGCGAAAAAGGGACAGAGCGATTCTGAAACGGTTAGAGCAATGGAAGTTCTCGCGCATTGTGATACGGTGCATTCTAGCCTGCACGCGGTGGGCGAGCACCTTCTAGGTAAATATAATTGAAAGCTTGCAGCGCCGTGCGAGTTAAATTGCACTTTATAGCGTTGTAGCGAGAGTCGCTATTTATTTAAATGACTTTACTCAGTTAGCCTTCTGTACTTGTACTATTATTTATTCTGTGGCTACGATTCAGTACAAAAACCTAACCTGCACTGCAAAGTGATTGCTGCGTGATCGTTACATTTCGGTGTGGCCTAACTTGGGAAGGTGGGGGAAAGTGAGGGCAGGATAGGGGGAAGTGGATTAATGGTGGGGGATGTTGGAGAAGGGTGCGGGAAGTGAGGCTGGTGGTTCAAAGTGGGGGAAGAATGAAAGGAAGTGTGGGAGCAGAGTGGTAGATAGGAGGAATGGTGGGGGGAAAGCCCCTTCCCCCTATCCCTCCCCTTGCTTTACTTTCCCTCACTTCCCCAAACCTTCCCCCACATTTCCCCAGTTTTTTTTTCTTCATTGCAGGTTAGGTTTGTTAGCTGCATAGGAGGCCATTTTCAAAGGCATTGCTAATTGAGGGTCTGTTGATGAGTAGCTATGAATATTATTCGTAGATTATCAGCTTATGAAGTCCTGAATTGACTTGATACTTATGTGGTATCAAAAAACTTTGTAAAGTAGTTTTGAACATTATATACTGTATCACAAAGTTATAAAACATGTTTGGTTGTGGAGGTTCTAAATTATTGGGCAAAATTATTTGACAATAATAATCATCTTCATTAATATTTGTTGCAGTGACCTGAAGATTGGTTTCAACAGTTTGTGTGCCCTTGCATCTGTGAACCATCTGCACTATCATCTGTTTATAGAGAAGCATACATTGCCAGTGGAACTAGCGGTCAGTTACCTTCAATTCTCATTCTTATTTTTTGTTCATCTTCACTTTCCAACAAGCAATATCCTAAATTGACGCGTTTCTATATATGGAGCGCATAGAGCATATTGATTACATAAAATAAATGCAATCTTATGATTCTAGTATTCTTGTTTGTATTGAAATCTTCAATCGATTTATGAATCGATATATTTAAAATAGGTATTGAGAAAATGGCTTGTTTCATATTCTTCCTATGACGTCTCATCCAACTATTATTTTTCCTAACTCAACCAATTTCTTTTCTCAACCGACAGCGATTTTTAGATTTTCGGTTCTTTTTTCATCCCATGAATATTCCTAACTCAACCTATTAAGCTACCAAAAAATTATACTTATGCTTGTACCTATGTACGGTCCCCGGAATCGGGCTCCCGGCCAGAGTCTGTGTTTCCCGATAGTTACAACCTGGGAGTCTTCAAGTCGCGAGTTGTTTGCTTCTAGGTGAGCGTAGTGGTCAAGCAAGAGACTATTGAAATAAAAAAAAACACATTATTGATACGAGTATAGTCTCGCCATTCGACTGTATTAAAAAAACAGGACTAGTTTAAGTTTAAGTAAAAATCAGTTTAAAAAAGGGTACCTTAAAATCACTATTCCTTTGAAATATACCTAGAAATGGGGTCAACTTTTCTAGGAAATGGCCCAGCACTATTTTACCATCATTCAATTCTTGGGTAGCATTGTTTATTGTATCTTCATTTTCTTATTTTTTCACTGATGAAGACGTCAACGCGTCATGTTCTCGTTGAATAATCCTCGCATTTTGAAGACGTGCTTTTTTTCTAAAATACCATGAGTGCGGTGGGTCAAAATTCGAGGGACCACAAGTCTAACACCCAAAAAGAATTGAGTTGTTGGTTAGGCTTTATAAAATATGACTTTGTTATTGAATTGTTGAATAAAGTCTAAGAAATTCATTTTTATGCTATCCTTACCTTTTCCTGATATTAATTGCCGTGGGATGAATAAGGAACATATTTTGGTTGAATTAAGACAAACAATTAAAAATAATGTAATCGGTTGAGTTCACAATATAAGTAAGGATGAACCAAGAACATTATACCATTAGGATGAGACGTCATAGGATGAGAACAGAACAACTTGAGAAAATGTATTGCTATCTCACCTCCTCCCCCGATCCCCATTACAAAGGATAGAAAGAGTGAGTTTTAATAGTACTGTTTTTGATAGAATTGGTGTTTTGTGGGAAAGCACTTTCCACCCCGAAAATTGTATGAAATCTTGTGTTATTAGAGTTAATCGCTAATAGTATATAATCAAAGCTTATACTTTTTTTAAAGAAATCTGTTTGTTTTTGAAACAGAGAATTTTTAATTTGTAAAAGTTTCAGCGCAGAAAACCGCCAGTTAACCACCCCCATTCCTATAAAAATGAAACGAGTAGTTTTTCCAATGTCTCGTTACTTTTTGACGTTTTTTGTATGGCGTTTATATCAAAAGCTGTTGGACACTAAGCGAAAACGGTTCGTTTTAAAATATAGGAACCACCCATAAGATTATCAGCATATTAACTGGCGGTTTTTGAAGTTTTAGAAAAAATAATTCGTATACATAAGCGTAGTTAATTAATTTTAAAAAAACTTTAAAAAAAAGAAGGAAATCGGATAATATTTGGGGGGGTTGGATTAACTGTTTTTTCTTTTTGTATGGTCAAGGGCGCTGTAACTCCATTCTTAAGGTTTCATTAGTGGCCACGAGTTCGTGATTTTTTCACTTGAGGTACCTTACCTATATTATAAAATTACTACTGCAACTATTTATTGTGGTAAGATTGTAGAAGAATCAATAATAAAAAAACATTGTTTTAAATTTTCAGAAATGGCAACAAATCAAGGGGCCTCTTCATTGTACACCAGAGTACCCGGTCCCAGCATTCTGTTTCCAAACACAAAAGGATTCCACACACACTCATGTTACAGAAATCTACAAACTAATAAATTACTTCTTAGAAAACTCCATAGCACATAACATTCTTTTAGCAATGAAAGGGAACAATGTGGTTGTTTATGTATGGCCCAGGAAAAGTACCGTGGGAGTGAAACAGGTTAAGGACTTCAATGTAGCTGTTTGTGAGCTGAGTGGATGGTTTCCTGTGTATTGTAAGTATTATTACTAAAGAAGTATTATTGTAATATATACTAAAGGCCGGAAAGAGAAAAAAAAAGTACAATTACCCCTGATTTATTTCGCTCAAATGTGAAATAAATGTGCGAGCGCGACAGCAATACACATTTATGCGCGAGCGATAGAGATAAGTAGTGAGGGGTCATTGTATGAATTTATCTGTCTATCTCGAACGAGCTATAAGCTATTATTTATTCTGTGCTTTAGGTGCATCCGGCTCTACCCGCTTGCAAACTTTGCCACCCGCGTTCACCCTCTTAGAGATGGAATTTCAAAAAAATCCTTCCTCCATGAACGTCTATGATACTCGAGGAATATTTCCTCCAAATTTCAAATCTCTAGGTCTACCGGTTTAGGCTGTACATTGTCTGTCCATCCGTCAGTCAGTAGGTATGTTACAGTACTTTTTTATAGAGAAATGCGAAGTTTGACAAGGAAATAGGCACATGAGTCGGTTTTCACTGTCATAATCCCCACCAGCCATGACAAATACAACGCAGGCAAAGACGCAGGGAGCAGTTAGTACCTAACTTAGAAAAGTAATATTAGTAATAATCATTATTTGTAACAACTTCAAATAAAATTACTAATAAACTACTCATGTCAATTTTCCATGAAATTAAAAAGAATTAAACAAAAATAGCTTTAGAGAAGCTGTTCACTAAAGCCTGGAAGATATGTTTAAGATGTTGGATTGGAAAGGAATGGGCATTAATATCGATGGCGAGAACATCTCACACTTACGATTTGTCGATGATATCGTCCTAATGGCGGAGTCGCTGCAAGGCTTGCAAAGAATGTTGACCCACCTAGAAGATGCTTCACGACGCATCGGTCTGGGAATGAACTTAGATAAAACCAAGATCATATTTAATGATCTTGTTGACTCGCAACCTATTGCAGTCAATGGTGTACCTCTTGAAATTGTCCGAAAATATGTTTACCTTGGGTAAATATTGCAATTATGTAACAACTTTGAGAAGGAAGCCAACCGAAGAATTCAGCTGGGTTGGGCAGTATTCGGAAATCTTCGTCAAGTTTTCTCGCCGTCCATACAACCACACAGTGCCTGAAGACAAAAGTCTTCAATTAGTGTGTCCTACCAGTCATGTTTGCCTACAGAGCCGAAACGTGGACACTCACGGTCAGACTAGTCCACAAATTTATTGTCGCTAAGCGATCTATAGAGCTATGCTTGGAGTTTTTCTGAAGGACAAGATTCGTAATGAAGATAACCAAGGATAACCAACTCTAAGGATAAGCAAGCTAAAGTTGCAGTGGGCTGGTCACATTTTCCGAAGAACCGATAACCGTTGGGGTAGACGAGTTCTCGAGTGGAGACTACGTTTAGGCAAACGTATTATAGGGCGAGCTGAAGACAGCTCAGTGGCGTGCACTAGGAGAGGTCTACGTTCAGCAGTGGACAGATATAGGCTTATGATGATGATTGTGATCCAAAAATGGCCCAGAAATCCCAGAGATTTGTGTGAGGTATAAATACGGTAACACATACAAAAATAACTGTACATACTTCCTTTTGAATTCGGTTAAAAATGTTTGTCTTGTGATGTGTTACTAACTGTGGCTACAGATTCTAGGTACGTAATCGAACAATCGCGGGTTCGAATCCTGCAAGGTGCAATCATTTGTGTGATGAACAGAAATGTTTGTTTCCGAGTCATGGATGTAATATTCTTATCTATGTATGTTTATCCGTTATCTAGTGTCCATAGTACAGGGTATCCTAGTTTGGGGCTAGGTAATTGGTGTGGAAATGTAACATTTTTTTTTAACTTCGGGAAAACATTAAATTTCAGTGTTTTCTCGAAGCTTACGGCCCGGTTCTAGCAATTTTATCACATCAAAATTTGTCATTTTATCTGGTACTTTGTGAACACAGAAACATGATTAGTATGAATTCACTCGATAGAAAATAAAATCAAAGGTAACGCTACTTTATGCTTGGAACATGGATTGGAAAGAAATCCCAACACTAAATGATATCAAAGATATACCTAAAGAAATAACTTATTATTATTGAGAAAATGGTAAGACGCTTTTTTGTTCTAAGCTTTAGTTTTCCTACAAATAAATAAAAACCTTAAATTTTACTCCCGAGATGTATCATCTTTCCCGCTCTACTTGATCACGGATGAGAGGGGAAACAAATTCACTGCAACCCGGCCTTAAAAAGCAATCCACAAGCAGAATCACGTAGGGGAGCCAAGTCGTAGCCTGTTTTGGCATTAAGAAGTAATAAAAGGTTGTGTCCTAAAATGCCGGAAAACCAATTTAACATTATAATACTAGCTTTTTCCCGTGATTTCGTCCGCGTTTCGTACAGTTTATCGTGATAAATGTATCCCAAGTTCTTCTACAGGATTCAATTGCGCCGTTCAAACTATCTCCATACAAATTTCATCAAGACTGGTACAGCCGTTTAGTCCTAAAGGATAACAATAAAATTTAAGTTCATAAACTAAAACCCAACTAAAAGTCATAAATAACAATTTTCTAATGTTCTAGACTTAAACTTAGAGCCGTGGGGTTTATTTAGTTTAATACTGGTTAATTTATAGTTTCAACACATAATCTTCGTTTGCTTCGCCGCAGTCGGTTAAAAAATAGCCTATGAGACTTGAGATGAAGATGAATCGATTCATACCTCGATGGTGGTGGAACATCTATACAAACATACATACATACATAGTATGTATGTATGTTTGTATGTTTGTATACATACAGAGACTGTAAAACACAATCCCCATCCCTGGCTTCGCCCCAGCCGGGTAAAAGACCGACTGACAGACAGACAGAACTACTTTCGCTTTAAGGCTTCAACATTTTTGTCCTGCTCTTCAAGATGCAGGCACAGAATAAATAATAGTACAGTGCAGGTTAAGCAGGAGCCGATTTTAATTAATATTTTCAATGTAGGTACCAAATTTTTTTTTTTTTAGTAATCAGACGATTTTCCAAAAAACTGATTTCACAGAAGTACAGTAGTCGTTTGTGAAGTTAGGCTCTGTGAATGATTGCGCAGGTACTGCTGTGGGGATAAAACAGCATCAAGCAAGAGCGAGATAGAATATGCGAAAGACGTAAGCGAGTGAGCGAGGCAGTTATACAATGCTGTCTCCTTATACCTTCAACATTGGGATTGCGCCTGAAAAATAGCAGTTTGCGCTGCGACTTGCAGACAACTTCCGAGACACATACTTCCGCTGCGACTACTGTATTGTTTATTGGGATTACATACTTCTTTTTTTTGTAAAATTATCTTCGATAGATACTGAATGAAGTTGATTCATTCCATCGGCGGGAACGTCAAAACGGGGGTTTTATAGGAAACTACGATTTTTCTCTATCGAGACAAATTTATTTTATCGTGTTTCGGTGACCACATTCGGATAAAGTATTTTGTGACCATTTATTACACATAAAAAAATAAAGTCAATTAACCGTTTTCAAAGATCTAGTTTTAAATATTCTTGAGGTTAGAATCGTCAAATTCCATTTCGCCTTAATATTACTACTCGTAGGTAGTACTATAATTTATTCAGTGATATTAGTATAGATTTTTAAGTTGAAAAAGTTAAAGTGCAAAAATTTTGATTCCAGCTGCAGAGGCATTTCAGAGACTACATTCGGAAGACCTTGAAACAGAGTTGATGAAGTGGAGAGTAGACAACTTTGACAAATTGTGTAAAGAAGTCCAACTACTGTATTAGGCGCTGTGATATTTGAGAAATCATCATCATCATCATGTCAGCCTTTAGAAGTCCACTGCTGAACATAGGGCTCCCCCAAAGAGCGCCATGACGACCGATCTTGTGCCACCTCCATCCACCGACTTCCTGCGATAGCTACAATGTCGTCGGTCCATCGTGTGGGGGGTCTCCCCACACTTCGCTTGCTTGTTCGTGGTCGCCATTCGAGAACCTTTATTCCCCAGCGGTTGTCGGTTCTGCGAACTATATGGCCTGCCCATTGCCACTTCAACTTACAAACTCTGAGAGCTATGTCGGTAACCTTCGTTCTTCTACGGATTTCCTCATTTCTGATTCTATCACGTAGTGAAACACCGAGCATAGCTCTCTCCATTGCACGCTGCGCAACTCTGAGCTTTTGTATGAGACCAATAGTTAGCGACCACGTCTCAGTGCCGTATGTCATAACTTGAGAAATATGTAGGTAAATTAAATGATTTTAAAGATGCATATTTGTTTATCTTCTATCGATACTTATGTTTGTACTTTATAATAAGTACCAAAAAAAGTCTGTACAATGAAAATTATAAAAAAAATTGTCTAGGGGAGGCTACTTAAAATAAACTACTGAACAAGAATATACATAACATTTTTTTATTGTGTCTGCCTGATTGTTTGTGCGCGCATTACGTAAAAACTACTGGACTGATTGAGATGCTGTTAGCTTAAAACCTGATGTACTTGCTATCTCAAACAGATGAGTAGAAGCCGAGCAATCGATAAAGAACTATTTGACGGCTGAACGAAATTGGTATTTTGTACTTTATAGGTACTTTTGGTCCTGGAATATCACATAGGTAACTTTAAACCCAGAGAAATTACCACCCACCGGCTTCACCCACTAGTGGGTGCACGGGTAATTCGCACCCCTCCACACTAGAGTTGGAAACTAATAATATAAGAACAAATGAAAAAAAAAACGCGATCCCCACCCCCCATTATAGCTAAAAAGCATCTCGCTCACATCAGTTTTCAAACATAAAAACTGCATCAAAATCGGTGCATTCGTTTGAGAGCTACGATGCCACAGACAGAAACACACACACACAGTTATACACACCCTAAACTTATAACACCCGTCTCTTTGTTCGGGGGTTAAAAATAATCGACATTTATGAAGAAAACAACATTTAATAAAATTAAGTACGAATATGTAGTAAGATATTTTAAAGTGACAGGTATCAAAGTGAAGTTAAGGGGTGAGTGGGGTAAGTTGGTGAGGGCAGGGTGGGGTTAAGTGATGATAGGGAGAAGGAAGTTTGAGGGAGAGTGGGAAGATGTTATGGGAAGGAAGGGGAATAAAAGTGAGGGGAGGGTGGGGGAATTGGTGACGCTATTATTTGTAAGGTCATATCTACCAAAATCATTTAAAAAGTGTCAGACGATTTTCGGCATTATTGACATTAGCTAAGTACCTATCTTGTTTTTTTAACGTATTTTGACTAAAAGAACATAGTAAATGCCGAATCTGACTAAATCTGACTAATGTTAATAAGGGTAAAACCCGGAACCAATTGCAGTCAATAGTGTACTTCTTGAAGTTGTCCAAAAATAATTAAATTTTTTTTTGCTTTTAGTACATAAAAACCCGTTTAACTTAAAAAAAACTCTTTAATTTCTTTTCCGCTCTTCTGGATCGGGACGTACGTCCCGGATGGTTCGCAAGCTATTTATTCTGTGCCGCACGAGATTAACCCAGAGAAATGACCACGCGGGCACACCTATCCATACCAATATATAAAAGAGAAACGTTGTTTGGGGAGCTTTCACGCGATAACGACTGGACGGATTTTGATGAAATTTAGAATGGACATAGCTAGGAAAATTGTAAGTTTCCACGGGAAAACTGGAAAAAGTTGATTACTCACTTGTAAGGAACGGTTGCGATCACAGAATGGTCTGTGGTTGCCATGGAAACGAAATTACAAGTCTGTCAAAATACATCAAGAGCATTGGGCTATACCTAGTTTAACATTGGTTTTAAGAAAATAGGATGCTTTTTTTCGCGAACAACAAAGTAGTCCGCGCGTACAAAGTTGCGGGCGGGAAAGCTAGTTATAGAATATCATTAGGTAGGTAGTAGGTACTCCAATTGGCCAAACAATAGCTTAGTTATTTTATTCGGTGAAACTGACTCAGAGTAGGTATGCGAAGTAGGTACACACTTATCAACGTTACGTTGTACTGTACCTACTATAGCGATAACTAGCTGCAGCCCGCGGCTTCGCTCGTGTGGACCATTCACTTCAAACAAGGTAGTTCTTCTAAGCTGTTATCTAGGCATTGAGATGTTGGCAGAGCTGCATTCAAAGTCAAAGTCAAAGTCAATCCATTTATTGCATTATTAACCTTACAAATAAGGTGTGCAAAGCAAAAATAATATTAAAGTACGAGTATTTGCATGCATATTTCACAATAAGAATATCATGAACAAATATAATATTATTATTTATACAAATTAATGAAAAACATAAAAAAGTAAACCAAAAATAATAATAAATGTCAAAAATAAAATTAAAAATGTACCATAAGTTTTACGAAATGTCAAAAATTATTCATAATTCACCTCTCTCTCAAGTAGTCGTCAACAGTATTATACATGCTTCATAAATATATAATGATGGTAAAGTTAACAAATTCAATTTTTTAAAAAGGAGTCTGCAGCTATCTCTTTGAGAGACGCCAAACATTGCCCTGACACATTTTTTTTGAGCTCTGAAAGCCGCCAAGCTATTCACCGAGTTACCCCATTGCAAAATGCCATAACGCAGGTTCGATGAGACATACCCATGATACGCTGTAAGTGCAGTTGTCCGTGAAGATACCTGTGTTAGTTTTTTTAGGGCATATACAAAACGACTAATTTTTTTACATAGATAAGCTATGTGAGCTTTCCAATTTGCGTGACAATCCAATTGGATACCCAAAAATCTTATTTCATCGACGAATTCTATTTTTGTGTCATTAAATGTAACGTCGATTGAGAGCTGGCGTTGTTGTGGTAAATAGAACTACATGCATTTTGTTTTGTCAAGATTAATCATTAAATTGTTATTTTTCATCCAATTTATAGCATTAATAAGAGCACAATTTATTTCACTTTCAAAACTTAATGGATTTGTACATTTTATTAGAATGGTTGAATCATCTGCAAACAAAGTCATTTTATGATCAGAACAGGATGGCATGTCGTTTATATATAAAATGAATAGAAGTGGTCCCAATATACTACCTTGTGGTACCCCATATTCGACCGTTTTTGTAGCAGATCTTGCCTTACTCTGGTTTCGATTAGTATCTACATATGTGATCTCCGTATATTGTTGTCGGTTGCATAAATAACTTTTAATTAAATCATGAGCAGGCCCCCTGACACCATACGAAAACAATTTTCCGAGGAGAGTTTTATGGCATACAAAGTCAAACGCCTTTGTCATATCCATAAAAATGGAAGCTATTGGTGTACTATTATTTAAGCACTCTGAAACTGTTTTCATAAGATCGTACATAGCAGAGTTAGTGGATTTATTTCTTCTAAAACCATGTTGCTCAATACGAAGTATGTTATTTTTTTCTAGAAAGATATACAATTTGTCATAAATTACTCTTTCGAAGATTTTTGAAATGACTGGAATTAACGCTATTGGACGATAATTTTCACAGAGATCTTTACCTCATTTTTCAATAGCGGCTTAACAATTGTTAATTTAAGTCTCTCATGATAAGTACCTTTAAGTAGAGCTAAGTTTATTAAGTAACATAGCAGATTTGACAGTTGCTTAGAACATTTTTTAAGTATTGTGGCCGATATTTCATCATAACCGACACTAGACGTGTTTTTTAGATTATTAATTGTTTTACATACCTTATCGACTGAAATCGGAGATATGAATATTGAATTAAGTACTAAATTATGCAATGAATTATTTATGCTAACTGGATTATTAGTTTTTTTTTTATTATGAAATATTTTATCTTTTACCATATTAATATATGTATCATTAAATATATTTGCAATGTCAGCTGGATCTTTTACAACTTTATCATAATGTCTTATCTGCTTAATAGTATTTATACATGAATTATTTTTCCCTTCGTTAATTATGCGCCAAGTGGCTTTTGTTTTATTAGTGGCATTATTTATTCTTTTAGTGTTATCTAATCTTTGTGAAAGTTTAATAACTTTTTTTAAAGTATTAGCGTAAGTTTTATATTTAAAAACGTTGATTTCATTTTTATTTTGTAGCTTTCTACGATAGAGGTGTCTCTTAGAAATACTAGATTTTTTATACCTTTCGTCAGCCACGATGGTCGACGCTTTATGTTAATTTTAATTCTTTTTATAGGAAAACAGAGGTCATAATATACCATTATTGTATTAATGAATTTATCATAGGCCACATTTACATCAGACTCTGTGTATATTTCAGCAAAGCTTATACTTTCCAAACAATTCACAAACGTTTTTACGTTCTCGTCGCAATAGTCACGTTTCTCTATAAACCATGAATTTAGTGAATATATCTGCTTTATGGGATACTGCAACAGTTGAGCTGAGTGATCAGAAAGACTTAAATGTAATACTTTACTGCGACATCCCCTTCCACTATGGGCAATATTATCAAGACAGGTACCACTCTCTAATCTAGTAACTTCATTAAATTCTAATTTCATATTATGACCCATCAACAAGTTAATGAAATCATTGCAAATTTTACTTTCCTTAAGAATATCTATGTTGTAGTCTCCGCATATTATTACCTTTTTATTCTTTAAATAACATAACTTATCTAGCATTAATTCCAATTGTGTCATAAACATTTCAATATTATTTGGGCTAGGCGTTCTATATATACAAACAACAATAATTTTATGAGATACAATATCAATCGCACAACACTCAAAAGCTTTTAACACTGAATGTTTTTTTATATTCAAAAGTTCTTGATATCTATTCCTCTGCGAACAAGAATGCATGAACCTCCTCTCTTTTTTTCTTTCCGCGAGTATATTGCTGCCATTTTATAGTTTGTTATGCATTACTTGTGGTTTGCAGTCCGACGACACCGGGTTCAATCCTCGGCTAAATAAATTATGTACTTGCTTTGGAGGGCACGTCATCCAAGCTCGTCGCTCTTGGGTGGCCTGATAAACTGTGACATCAGAAAATTATCATTTATTAAATTAGAAAAATTATCGAACAACTTACACTTATACCGAAACCCCAAGCAAAATAAGGTTGTTTTTTTTTAAATTGCTCTGCCGCTAAATTTTGACACTTAAAAAAGTAGCATTTCGAACCCACAAAACAACATGGGTCTGACGATGCTAGTTTCCGAAGCTAGAAATGTTAACATTTTGCATTGTGGAACGTTTGACGTTTGTTATTTGTGCTAGCATCGGAGGGCTTGTGGAACGACATTAGGGCTAAAAATGTTAACATTGCTAGCATTTTGCTTTAAGTGGCACGCGCCGTAGGTAGGGGATGATGTAAGCCATCTTGTAATAGCGCCCTAACGCAAACTTCAGCAAAGTAATATGGCTCATCGAACTGGGGATGATTCTTCACGTGTGAAAGCTATCGAGAATCATCCCACTGCTACAAAAATATACGAAAAAAACTTATTTTTTTTATACCTGGTCGAGCAGTAAGTGCAGGAATCGTATCGTGGATTCGTCTTTTTGAGTTATTCCCCGTAGAAACACTTCTGAATTTCAGACTTTTGTCCAGTCTTTTAAATGAACATTTCATCCCGTTAGGGGTACATATTTGAAAAAGTTAAGCTTAATGTGCTGTAAAGGAGCATAGTTATTCTTAGCTGTTAAATAGGTACCTACTTACTATCAGATGGTAGCGAAATCCAACGACACCAAATATTTACCGAATTGACATCGCTATACTTGCTTCGGAGGTAGGGTTGCCATCTGTCCCGCTTTAGCCGGACATGTTTTTTCGGATCGTGTCCTGCCAAATATTTATGTGTCCGGCCTGTCCGGCTTTTGTTAGTGGAACGCGTTGCACGCAACGCATGAAGCACAGAATAAATAATAGTACAAGTACAGAAGTTGCACTACTTTCATCTTGAAGAAAGCCGTCGATTTAATAGGCAAAAAACGTAGATACGTATTACGTAGGTATTCATACATCGAGCGTGCATGCTAAATTACGTAAGTATTCATACATCGAGCGTGCATGCTAAATTGCACTTTATAGACGTGCGTTTTTTAGTTTAGGTACTATGTTTAACCAGAAGAAGAGTTGTCACTTGTTTGATTCTGTTTTTTTAATTAAAACTGTAATTAATAAACAACTGTAACAGTTAACGGAACGTAACGAGTTTTTTTTTAATTACTTAAGTTATGTTCTACATTAAAAACTTACGGCCGGCTTTATAAAAGGTATTGTCCAGCTTTTAAGGCAAAATGTCCGGCCTAATTCAACGCAGAGTCAGGCTTTTTTATTTTAGAAGATGGCAACCCTATTCGGAGGGCACGTTGATCCCGATTGTATTTAATAATTGATAAAAAAAACTTGTCGGAGGCCCTTGGGCGGCCTGATAGACTGTGACACCAAAAGGACAGCCAGCCGGTAGTGTCAGCACTACCCACAGAAATCGAAATATTAGGTGATCTCATTCCAAAAAGTAGATACGATGTATACAAGCACCAACTATAGGTACCTATAACCTACTTGAAAAAGGTACATTAAATCTTGTGTGTTTTAAAGAAGCGGGCCACAGCCAGTTATCGCTAAAGGTAGGTACAACAATACAACGTGGTGACTATGGGTACTTCGTTGACTCTGAGTCAGTTTTTCTGAATATAATAACTGAGCTATGTTTGGGCACTTGGAGAGTGTAGGTACCTACCTATATTATTTTCGTTGTTAATGTAATTAGAACAATCAGCGCCGTCGTCGGCAAGGGGGAAGTTTGGCTGTTCAAATCCCCCCCCCTCTCCCCCGAAATGCCATAGTCAACTCACCGTTTATACATATATACTTACTAATAATGTATTGTTAATAAACTAAATAAATAGCAGCATGGGACAGTCATGACTGACTGGATTGGCCTTGATGAGCGTTCACCGTGATGTCGAGATCAATACAGAGATCGTCGTCACGTCATGCGCTTTATTTCTGATGGTCAATTGGTCATTCACGTCGTCGGTTGCCTTTAAATTCAATTTGTAGTTATGTTAAATTATAATATTATTACTTATCACACTAAATATTATAAATCAGAGAAGTGTAGCCACTGTCGTAAACAGGCCAATCAGAGTGTATACTCTTAGCGAGCGGAAAACTTTGTATGCGCGATGCAGAACTCCATATACATTAGAACTGACAGTCCATACAAAACGTCGTCATAAAATTCAGAAAACCGATTAGCGCCATCTATCTTTTATCTTTAGTGTGTGTATGTTTGTTATTTCTTCACACTCAAACGTGTAAGAACGGATTTGGACCAGGATAGCTCGCATCCTGTGTCTGTCATCCATCATCATAATCCACGCGGGTGAAACCACGGGGCGCAGCTAGTCTTATATCTTTAGAAGTGTGTGTGTGTGTGCGTGTGTATGTTTGTTACTCCTTCACGCTCAAACGTCTGAGAACGGATTTGGACCAGGATAGCTTACATCTTGTGTCTGTCATCCATCATCATAATCCACGCGGGTGAAACCGTGGGGCGCAGCTAGTCTTATATATTTAGTAGTGTGTGTGTGCGTGTGTATGTTTGTTACTCCTTCACGCTCAAACGTCTGAGAACGGATTTGGACCAGGATAGCTTACATCTTGTTTCTGTCATCCATCATCATAATCCACGTGGGTGAAACCGCGGGGCTCAGCTATTCTTATAACTTTAGAAGTGTGTGTGAGCGTGTGTATGTTTGTTACTCCTTCACGCTCAAACGTCTGAGAACGGATTTGGACCAGTATAGCTTACATCTTGTGTCTGTCATCCATCATCATAATCCACGTGGGTGAAACCGCGGGGCTCAGCTAGTCTTATGCCTTTAGAAGTGTGTGTGAGCGTGTGTATGTTTGTTACTCCTTCACGTTCAAACGTCTGAGAACGGATTTGGACCAGGATAGCTTACATCTTGTGTCTGTCATCCATCATCATAATCCACGCGGGTGAAACCACGGGATGCAGCTAGTCTTATATCTTTAGAAGTGTGTGTGTGCGTGTGTATATTTGTTACTCCTTCACGCTCAAACGTCTGAGAATGGATTTGGACCAAGATAGCTTACATCCTGTGTCTGTCATCCATCATCATAATCCACGCGGGTGAAACAGTGGGGCGCAGCTAGTCTTATATATTTAGAAGTGTGTGTATGTTTGCTACTCCTTCACGCTCAAACGTCTGAGAACGGATTTGGACCAGGATAGCTTACATCTTGTGTCTGTCATCCATCATCATAATCCACGCGGGTGAAACCACGGGGTACAGCTAGTCTTATATCTTTAGAAGTGTGTGTGCGTGTGTATGTTTGTTACTCCTTCACGCTCAAACGTCTGAGAACGGATTTGGACCAGGATAGCTTACATCTTGTGTCTGTCATCCATCATCATAATCCACGCGGGTGAAACCGCGGGACACAGCTAGTCTTATATCTTTAAAAGTGTGTATGTGCGTGTGTATGTTTGTTACTCCTTCAAGCTCAAACGTCTGAGAACGGATTTGAACCAGAATAGCTTACATCCTGTGTCTGTCATCCATCATCATAATCCACGCGGGTGAAACCACGGGGTGCAGCTAGTCTTATATCTTTAGAAGTGTGTGTGTGCGTGTATATATTTGTTACTCCTTCACGCTCAAACGTCTGAGAATGGATTTGGACCAAGATAGCTTACATCCTGTGTCTGTCATCCATCATCATAATCCACGCGGGTGAAACTGTGGGGCGCAGCTAGTCTTATATATTTAGTAGTGTGTGTGTGTGCGTGTGTATGTTTGTTACTCCTTCAAGCTGAAACGTCTGAGAACGGATTTGGACCAGGATAGCTTACATCCTGTGTCTGTCATCCATCATCATAATCCACGCGGGTGAAACCACGGGGTGCAGCTAGTCTTATATCTTTAGAAGTGCGTGTGTGCGTGTATATATTTTTTACTCCTTCACGCTCAAACGTCTGAGAACGGATTTGGACCAGGATAGCTTACATCTTGTGTCTGTCATCCATCATCATAATCCACGTGGGTGAAACCGCGGGGCTCAGCTAGTCTTATACCTTTAGAAGTGTGTGTGAGCGTGTGTATGTTTGTTACTCCTTCACGCTCAAACGTCTGAGAACGGATTTGGACCAGGATAGGTTACATCCTGTGTGTCATCCATCATCATAATCCACGCGGGTGAAACCACGGGGTGCAGCTAGTCTTATTTCTATTCTAGTTTTATTGTTTTACCGCAAAATCTTTTCTTTTTTTTGTGATTTATGATGTACAATGTACGATTTACTTTTAAGTGGTATGCAATAAAGAGTTATCTATCTATCTATCTTACATCCTGTGTCTGTCATCCATCATCATAATCCACGCGGGTGAAACCGCGGGCGCAGCTAGTCTTATATCTTTAGAAGTGTCTGTGTGCGGTTGTATGTTTGTTACTCCTTCACGCTCAAACGTCTGAGAACGGATTTGGACCAGGATAGCTTACATCCTGTGTCTGTCTACCATCATCATAATCCACGCGGGTGAAACCGCTGGGCGCAGCTTGTCTTATATCTTTAGAAGAGTGTGTGTGTGCGTGTGTATGTTTGTTACTGCTTCACGCGCAAACGTCTGAGAACGGATTTGGACCAGGATAGCTTACATCTTGTGTCTGTCATCCATCATCATAATCCACGCGGGTGAAACCGCGAGGCGCAGCTAGTCTTATATCTTTAGAAGTGTGTGTGTGCGTATGTATGTTACTACTTCACGCTCAAACGTCTGAGAATGGGTTTGGACCAGGATAGCTTACATCCTGTCTGTCATCCATCATCATAATCCACGCGGGTGAAACCGCGGGGCGCAGCTAGTCTTATATCTTTAGAAGTGTCTGTGTGCGGTTGTATGTTTGTTACTCCTTCACGCTCAAACGTCTGAGAACGGATTTGGACCAGGATAGCTTACATCCTGTGTCTGTCTACCATCATCATAATCCACGCGGGTGAAACCGCTGGGCGCAGCTTGTCTTATATCTTTAAAAGAATGTGTGTGTGCGTGTGTATGTTTGTTACTGCTTCACGCGCAAACGTCTGAGAACGGATTTGGACCAGGATAGCTTACATCCTGTGTCAATTTTTTTTTTTTTACTTTCTTGCATGTGCTATTTTTAGAATTCTAGGCATGAGAAACTTACCTATATCATTAGCGCATTTTAAAAAAGTGTTACATTGTCACAACACTTTCAAGGTACTTGCGCTTTCATTAAGAGAAAGCAGTTAAAGTTTAGCCACGGTACGTACTTTTATTAAATCATTGACCATATTTTCATGATAGGTTTGGTACTCATTGAAATGAATTTCGAAACAAAATCGCAATTGTGGTTGAAATAAGTTCAATAAAGCGAGAAAGAGCTACTTCCCGGGCCACCAGTACATAGGACCGAAGACGCTATCTCGTTTTCACTGACAGCAGTGTATACCTACTATTTATTGGGTGATTGGAATAATATAAGCCAATGAACTATTTCGCTTCCTTTTTTTTTTAGATTTTCAAAGCAATATCAACTCTTACGCGCCGCATTAGTAGTACTTATTATGTACCGAGTCCTTGTCCATACAAACAGACAAACCTCTTTTTTACCTCCTAATATTTTCTGATTTCGGTGTTTTTTTCTTCATATATTTAATAGGCTTATATGCGTCTTATTATTTCCAAAATTGGACCAAGATTTTAGTTTGAATACACACACCCTTCCTTTACTTCGCCGCAGTCGGCTAAATAAAATAGCCTATGACACTATAAATGAAGACGAATCTATTGATATACCTCGCTTGTCAAAATCTGATCAAGTTTTTAGTTTGAATACATAGGTAACCCTTTCTTTGATTCGCCGTAATCTGGTAAAAACAGCCTATGACACTACCTGAAGACGCCTGAATCGATTGATACCTCGCTTGTCAAAATCGGACCAATAGCTTGAATTAGCTAAATAATTGATATTGTTTATTTAGCTTGTCCGTGCTTCGGAGGGAACGTCGATCCCGATTGCTAACAATAATTGTTAGAACATTTGAACTATTATTTATTCTGTGCCAATAGGAGTGACGACGTAGGGTGCAAAGGGAATACCTATTATAATCACTACGTTTTACTATGGTGGAACATCCACATACGCATAAACTGTTAAACTCATTACCCTTCCCTTGCTTCACCGTACTCGGGTAAAACAGGGTCCAGACAACCAACATACAAAAACAACTGAATAGTATTGTTAGTTTGGTCAAAATTACTAAGTTTGTGTCTAAATCTGGAATTGTGTAAAAATAAATAATAGTTTAAAAAAACACGCTGTAAAAAATTCTAATTAATATAAATGAATAATAGTGTAAATAAGATAAAAAAAAATATTTCAAAAATTAGCGTGGGGTGCATGGGTTAATAGTTATAAATATTTCATTGACAGATATGAGAAGAAGGATTATCATTTCGATAATATCTTAAAAAGCACCCCACGCTTTTTTTTAAATTAAACATTTTTTTCTTATTTACACTATTCGTAATTCAAAATTATTAAAATTTATTTTCTATTTTTTAGTTTGGTTTCTATATAAAACGTGTTTTTTAGTTCTTTTAACTATTATTTATGTTCTACTTTTTAGTTTGGTTTATTTATAAGAGCGTTTTTTTTTTTAATTTTTTTAAACTGTTATTTGATCTAATCTACTATCATTTCCGTAATTCGCGCACTAGCTCTATCTCTCTTACTCTCATGCAAAGGATCCGGAAAGAAATTGATGAATCCTGGCGAATCTAATCAGGATAATCGGATATTTTAATTGAATTATTGCATTGTCATCGGTCTTTGACAGGTGTGCAAAATTTGAATGAAATCTGACCGTTTAAAGTGGGTCTAAATAGCGTCCAAAGGAGTCGGTTACAAACATACACGTGAAGCTAATATAAAGCGTGTAAAAACAAAAATGAAATAACTCTGAATATAACAAAAATCGCGGAAACACGAAACATGTTTTTTCGGGTCCTCTTTGGGTGCTCTAACTCGGGAGCTCCGCTTATCACTGCTTCCTGGGACAGCTTATGGTAGTACCTACTTATGTAGAAACAAGTTTGTAAAAGACAGTCAGCGCTGCCAACCTGTATTTGATCCATCATAGGGAAAGGCTAAAATGAAGTGAATGGCTAAAATGTCTGTCACGTCATACAGAATTATTTGGTTATAAGTACAAGGCTGTATGCTAACCTCTATAGGATGGTACATACAATCAAAAGAAAAACCACTTAATATTTTTATAATATCATATTATTTATTTAAATGTGGATTAAACTGAAATTTTGTAACATCATATTATTATTATGTGAGACAGCGTTTCTCAAATTCAATTCATAACATATTCGAAAATATTTTTGATAAGTACAGCTGATTGGAGCTCCGTCCATCCCTTAGTTTTTGTAATCAGAGCTGCACGGCCGTTTTCACGAATAAAATCTAAGGTCATTGTCTTTAAAGTAGCCGAGTAAATCTCTGCCACTTGTAAAGTGGCAACCGCATTGTCTACACTCAATTTCTGGAACAGTGCTTCCACACAGAGATGCTTCAATCTAATCAATTGATAATATTCTGCTGCTGCCAACAACTTCTCTGGTATTTCGTCAATTTTCGGAGTGTTATCTGTATAAATGTATGTTAATACTTCTTGCAATACTTCGGTCTCTAATGAAGTTTCAATAACATTTGTCACACTCTCCACAGTGTTATGTTCAAAGTGTGCTTTCAAAACATCACTGCGGGCTGCCAGGACTGCCTTGTGAGTATGGAACTCCACTCCTTCAGCAGATTTGATAGTAACATCAGAGTAAATGGAATTATTAAGCATGTTTTCTAGATCATGATTCAGTGCAACTTTGGGTCTGTAGTAGCTAGGATCCATTTTGATTTGTTTGATTGTGAAATCAAATCTGAGGTACAATAAACCACCGTTTATGTAATCACTTGATTTTATGTCATTGCCGAGGATTTCTGTCATGAACTGCCATTTGTTCGGTTGAACAATATCCATATCCTTATGTGCTAATTCATCGCCATCTTTTTCTTTGAGACTGTACTCCAACCACATGGGAATCGGTACTATATAATAGATATTGATTAAACTTTTTTCCTTTCCTAAAAACTCCATTTTGAATAGGAACTTTGTGTCTTCATCTACATCATCTGCATAGTCAGCCTTATTTATACGAAGTTCACTGATATTATTTGCGTCAACTTCCATAGCAAAATCAGAGTAGTTGGGTATTACCCACCTTATGGAACATGTTTTGTTGCCATCAACTGGTTCTTCCGCTGAGTACTCTACACTGTACACACGAGGCATTCTGTGTTCTGTGTGGTTATTTCTAGGACTGCGGTGTCGAAACTGTTGAATGGAATAATACAGAATTAGTTAGAAGTGGTACCTACATTTTTTTCACATTATGTCTCTTCTCTGATGGTGATGAGAGTAGTATAATATTAAACTGCTTATCTTACTTTTAAACTTATTGTGCACCAATGACTTTTCTCAGTTATGTGCGATATTTCATCGCTCCGTGTTTCGGAGGGCACGTTAAGCTGTCGGTCCCGGCTGTTGTCGATTAATAGCAGTCGTTAAGCCATGTCAGAGGCTCTCGGGTGGCTTGACAAACTCTGACACCAGAGGCCAGCACTGCCTCATACGACAAACAAACATCAACTTTCAAACCGAAAAAACAGCATCAAAATCAAAATCGGTCCATTCGTTTGGGAGCTATTCTCACACCCCCCCCCCCCCTACCCTTTTTATCAACCCTTCCCCCCGATATAGCTAAAAACCATCTCGATCACATCAGCTTTCAAACCGAAAAAACAGCATCAAAATCGGTCCATTCGTTTGGGAGCTACGATACTAACCCCCCTTTTCAACTCCCCCTCCCCCTTTTCTCAACCCATATAGCTAAGAACCATCTCGATTACATCAGTTTCCAAACATAAAAAAAAACAATAACAGCCGGGACCGACAGCTTAACGTGCCCTCCGAAGCAGGAGTGATGGAAAACCGCACATAACTCAGAAAAGTCATTGGTGCAGAGCCTAGGTTTTGAACCCGGTATCGTTGGATTCTAAATTGCACTATAGAACCGTTAGGCCACCATCGCTCTTAAAAGTTGATGTGATCGAGCTATAATGGGGGGGTGGGGGGTCGGGGGTTATATCAATTTTCATCATCACCATCATCATCATCATTATACTTCACTCTCAACTCAAAGAGCTGAACGGATTTTGATAAAATTTGGAATAGAGATAGTTCATCATCATCATCATCATCATCATCATCTCTCACGCGGGTGAAGCCGCGGGTGCAGCTAGTAGAAAATAAATAGGTACCTTGTATTATATTACACTAGCTGGCTTTGCCCGCGTGATATGTTATCTGAAAAATGTTATATTCTTGTTCAGTAGCTTATTTTAAATAACATAGATCTTTTTTTTACCCGACTGCACGGAGGGTTATGTGTTTGGGTTGTATGTATGTTTGTTTGTACGTTTTGTAGGCACGTCCTACAGCCTAAACGGCATAATGGATTTTGATAAATGAGGTATCATTGGATTCGTCTTAATCATGAGAGTGCTACAGGATATATGAAGTGTCAAGAAAACTAATATGGCGGCTTACAGCTGCCATATGGTATTTCCAACGGAACAAACAATGACCAAAACCTATTGAGTTAGGATCATAATGAAGGTATTTAAAATACCATTTCAAAAATATATAATTCTTATAACTAAACAGTAGCAATTTTTTCTTCTAAGCTTAATAATTAAAAAAAAAAACAATTTTAGATTAAGTTAATGTAAATCCATATCAATATATAAAAGTGTAACGTTGTCTGTTTGTTTGTTTGGGGAGCTTTCATGCTATAACATTTCTGCATTTCTGAAGTCATTTTTTTTTTAATGTAAATTTTATTGTTTTATTTCTAAGTGTGTTCGTTTAATTATTATTTTTTGTGTTTATATTATTGTGCCACTCTGCGTTCGTGATGTCACGAATAGGTTCCGACAGAAAATCAGTGCCAAGGCCTTGGCCTTTGCGTTTGCTGAGTCGGGACCTGTTTGTGACAACATACAGCATTAATTTTTGTTTGTCTAATTTCCTAATATTTTTTTCTTGATAATGTTTAATGTTGTGTGTTGTCAGAAATAAATGCATTTTCTTTCTTTCTTTCTTTATAACGGCTGGACGGATTCTGATGAAATTTACAATGGAGATAGCCTATACCCTGGAATAAAACATAAAATACTTTTTATCCCAGAAAGTTAAAGGTTTCCACGGGAAAACTGGAAAATGTTGATTACTCACTGTAAAGAACGGTTGCCACCACAGAATGGTCTGTGGTTGCCATAGAAACGAAATAACTGTCAAAAAACATCAATAGCATTGATGCTATACCTAATTTTGCATTGGTTTTTAATATCCTAGAAGAACATAAGATGTTTTTTTTCGCGATAAACTGTAGACCGCGCGTACGAAGTCTCGGGCGGGAAAACTAGTACTTTATATAAGTACTATGTAGTCTAATGTTGCTATTGCAACTATTAAAGTAAAGTAAAATATGTAAGTAAATAAGAATCATTACATTTATATAAATACTAGCTGTGCCCGCGGCTTTGCCCGCGTGGTCATTTCATTTAAAAGTAGCCCATACGTGTTATTCCAGGACCAAAAGTTCCTACAAGTACAAGTTGTACAATATAGGTACTACATTTCCTCAAAATTCATTCAGCCGTCAAATAGTTTTTTATCGATTGCTCGGATCTAATCATCGGATTAAGATACCAAGTGCGTTTTTAAGTCAAACCCTAAGCTATCCAACAGTGAAAACGGCATCGCTGTCGGTCCAGTTGTTATTACGTGATGCGCGAACAAACATACCAGACAGACACGATTACATAATTGTTACATCCTTGTTCAGTAGCTTATTTTAAGTACTCTAGACCATTTTTTTTAATTATCTTCTTTGGACAGACTTTTTCGTTCCTATTGCTTTATTATAAGTACTAGCTGATGCCCGCGGCTTCGCACACGTGGTCATTTCTCTAGATTAAAAGTACTCTATGTGCTATTCCAGGACCTAAAATACCAATTTACCAACATTTGATCAAAACTCCTTCAGCTGTCAAAAAGTTTTTATTGATTGCTCGGCTTTTACTGATCGGATTGAGATACCAAGTACACCAGTTTTTAAGTCGAACCCTAAGCTATCCCAATGAAAACCGCATTGCAATCGGTCCAGTAGTTTTTACGTGTTGCGTGAACAAACATAAGACTCACAAACAGACAGACACGATTTTTAAAAATGATCAATTTTTATTCAGTACCATAATTAGACCCTTTTTTTTAATTATATTTTTTTCGTTCCTATTGCTTTATTATAAGTAAAGATAGATAGATGGCCTAAGCTAAGCAAACACCGGAAGAAATATAGCCACCTAAAATACATAGTTAATCTCACTTTAATGACGTTGGCAAACTAAAGCCAAGGATGAAAAACAGCATTTTTTAATGTTTATTTTCCTATGGTGGTTTAGTTCGCATGCTTTATTCCTTGATATCCGTATTATTTCTAGTAATAGGCCATTAAAAATGTTAAACACTAACCGGGCTCCGGGAACGTTGAAATAACGGGAACAACGAATGGCAATCGTTTTCTTCTTCCTCACAGAGTACAGGCAGGATTGGACAGTCTTGAGACCAGCGACGACGATTTGGTTTCGGTGTTCCGTGATGTGATGATTTGAGGTGAGAGAACTGAGGGAGGTGATACTAGTGATCGTGGAAAATATTCAAAGCGTAATAACAGCGCTGCCTGCTGCCATGCCATGCCAATCGGTCCCTGCCTGCTCAGCCGGCGGAGAGGGGATTTGGAATAGGTATAGGATATAGGGCTAGGCCAGGGCTCAGAAACGTTATTTAAAATACCGTTTTTAAATGTTTCTACATTTCAAGAACTTATTTTGAACAACATTTTGTTCGTAACGAAAACGAAACGAGAATATTTTCTAAAATCGCAGGACCCGACTGCGCTCGGCCACAGAATAAGTAAGCGTGCGGCGACGCGACATGTATGAACTTGATTACTTTCATTACGAAAAAAGTACGTTACCTAAAAAAGGTTCAATGATTTTTTTTAGATTATAGAATATGTATATGTATGTATTAGTTCCCTCACAAAATATTTTTCAAATACTGTGAACGCTGGACGCGATTTGTTTTCCATTGTTTAACTTAGACTACTTTTGTATATACGATTAATTTCACTCGTTTCTTTATAATTTAGGTATTTAACAATGGAATTTATAATTAGGTACCTAGATGGGACTTTGAAAAACAACCAGAGAAAACGGCACGCTTTTTAAATGTCTCCTATTTCAGTTAAACATACAATTTTAGTTATTATAAAAAACAAAAATTGTTTCTCTTTTTAGCGTAATATTGCCTGATAAAAAATAAAACGTGAAAAAACACTAATGCCAAAAAACACTTGTCTATGGCTGGAGCCAAACTTAATGGAGTAAGTACGGAGTTATCGTTTGATCTCGATTCTGAATTTAACGACGCGGAGTTATACTCAGCGATTAACTCTGAATGTCAGCCTTAGTGTCGTAGTTTCATTCCAAACAAACCAGAAATTATAAAAAAAAACTGTTAAAAAAACGTTTTACTAACTGAAAACGATTTAAGCTTTCGAACGAAACCGAAACATATCGTTTCCGAACCCGTTTCCAAAAATATACCTATCGGTATCCGACCCCTGGGCAATTATTTATTCTGTGCCCTGGGATAGGCTAAGCGGGAGGGAAATTCCGGAAGTTCGGTAACAAAGTTGCCAAAGCCATAAGTTACAAGGTGCCTAAAAATTTAAATGACTTATACATTTTACAGTTATAGCATATTGTTAAATTTAATTTCAAGGACTTTGGGAAGATTCTCAATTTTACGAGTATCTTTTTTATGTATTTACCTACACTTATGAATTCTTCGAGTATTACATAAGGACCGAATTGCATGATTATTTCATTATTTAATTTATATTTTAAGGGTTCCATAATATAAATTTAACGTAAATTTATTTTTATAGTAGTTTTTTTTTCGGTAAATCCATTCCTGTAGATTTTTTGATTCAAGGTATTTTTTACCCGACAGAGGAGGGTTATGTGTTTGGGTTGTATGTACTTATGTTTGTTTGTACGTTTCTTAGGCGCGTCCTACAGCCTAAACGGCTTCATAGATTTTGATAAATGAGGTATCATTTGATTCGTCTTGATCACGAGAGTGCTATAGGATAATGAAGTGTCAAGAAAACCAATATGGTAGGCGCCATATTGGTTTTCTTGACACTTCATTATGACATATAGTACAGCTGAAATATAGTATTTCGGAACAAAAAATTACCATAACTTATCGATTGGGGTATCAAAATACATGTGTTTAATAGACCATTTAAAAAAAATATACTTAATTCTTTTACCTAAAAAGTAGCAATTGTCTTCAATTATTCAAGATAATATAAATACTAGTCTAAATAGACGGTCTAATGTTACAATTGCAACTATTAAAGTAAAGTAAAAGCTTATATTCATACATACAAATAAATAACAAGTAAGAGTCTGTTTGTAATGCCAAAATAACAGCTTTCTAGGTATTGCTTATGAAATTATACACCGTACTTATAACAATAAAGCAATATTTTTTGTCTGTCTGTCTGTTTGTTCTTTCTAATCTGATTCCTCCCGTCTGTTTTTGACGGGACTTTCACTGGAAGATAGCTGATATTACAAGGACTAACATAGGTTTCTTTTATATTCGAAAAATGATTAGAGTTCCGCGCAAAAAAAAACCTATAAATTTTGACCACGCCGGCAAAGCCGCGGGCACAGCCAGTATGTAAATAAAAAAGAAACATTAAATGTATTAAATAAAATTTAGCTGCACCCCGCGTTTTCACCCGCTTCCCTCAGGAACCATACATTTTCCCGGGATAAAAAGTAGCCAATGTGTTAATCCAGTTTATAGCTAACACCGTACCAAATTTCATCCAAATCCGTTCAGCCGTTCAAGCGTGAAGAAGTAACAAACATACATACACACACATACACACACACACACACACACACACACACGCACACCTTTACATACATACAAACTTTCTCCTTTATAATATGAGCATTCAGCTCGTATTCAATAATTTTGTTCGGAGTCGAGTTTTTTGTATTTTTATAATAAGTAATTTTACTTGTTTAGTCATGTAATTTATTGCAGTATTATTTATAAACTTTTATTATTTATAATCTCACGCATCCGTTTTTTATACATGTTATATGAAATTATGCAAGCTCATTTTTTCGGTGTATGTTGGCTGGAAATGGTAGAAAAGTTTAAAAGTTTAAACTATTACATTTTTGTACTTTTTTAGGTAGGTAGGTAGTTTGAGAAGTTTGAAATAAAACTATTTATATTAGTATTTTTCAAAATATGCCACACAATAAATAATATGGAAAATGTATCAAAAAATATGTTACACTTTAAATAAATTAATGAAAAACATTGATACATATGTTACAAAATGTCACATGACAAACAGAGCATTTAGTTAATAGGTACTTACTTGATTTATATAATTTACTAACAACATTATCACGGCTATTTAAGTATAATTGATTAGTTTACGAGTTATAGTTAACCAAGTTAGTTCTACTTTGTTGGCATAATATATATAAGCTACTGGACCAATTAAAGTGCGGTTTCATAGTTGGGTACCTTAGGGTCCTGGCTACATAAGTAGTGGCGTAGCTATAGGAGGTGGTGCCGTGCACCGGGGCCCGCAAGCTCAGGGGGCCCTCGGAACCTGGGGCCTGATTCCGTAGAGTTAAAGTTCGGTTCGGTTAATGCCACTTGGACCATTCATTGCCACTCGTTTCGAATTCACTAAGCTCAGTGAGCATGTGAAATGACGTCATCATGGCGATGAGCACTCAATCGCACGGAAACTGACATTTTACTAGAAAATACAAAACCGGTAATTCAAAATCAGAATTCACAAGGAATTCAGTAGCAATGAGTTTTCGTCAACCGAAGAGCACCCGGTGCGCTCATTGCATTTATATATAGCAGTGTTTGGTTAGTGAAGATCATTGATAATGCATAGTTACTATGAAACTTATAGTTCAAACACCTACCTCGGTACACTTTGTTTCATGTTTTATCGTGGCATGAAATTGTGTTGTTTTTGTGAAAGTTAGGTTTAATGTATGTATGTGGTATTTCATAGAACCTACCTAACTATTTTATAGCTAGAGTAGGATTTTAACCCTAAAATAGAAAAATACCTACTGGTTTTAAAATCTAGTAGTTTTCTTACAAAGCCTAATTATGTGAAGTTCTACTAACAACGAGGGGTCAATGCAAATATAAGCAAAATGAAATCAAGTGTAAGAATTAAATATCATGTAATAATGTTATAATTTTCACATAAATTGAGATTTACACTATACTATGAGCTCGGAAAGCGGAGATCTATACATTTCTATGAACTGCAGTTCTATGTGCATCCACCTGAAACAAATGTAAATGTAAATGTATTAGTATAATCAAGTGGATTCAACATTCAATATAGTTAGGTACTTGTCTATCAAGTCCTAGGCTATAATTATCAACTGTCGAGCTCCCATTTGTCCTTAATATTTTTTGTGAATCTACCACGATACATAAGACTTAGGTAGCTATAATACACTTCTATATAGGTACAAAGCAAGAGATTTCATCTAGAAATACATTTCTAAATCGCAAATATATTTCTTTCTTCGTTTTTTGGCGTTTTATTTATTTATTGATTTAATTGTTTTGCACAAAAGTAGTGCACAAGGAATGTCATTTTTTCATTCACAGCATTTTTACTCGACGGCAAAGATTATTTCCAGTTGAAGTTTAACTTTACCTGAGAAGCACTATAGTCACCATACCTATAAGAACATGGTATTTTTAAATAGGAAGTCGTAATAATTATTTGAAGTAGGTAAGTACATTATTGCTGAGAAATAATATCAATGTTTAGATTTTCTATCAGTGACGTACAATCTACAAAGAGGTTATTGACATATTATTATATCACTACAAAACTTACGATGCTAATTAACTTTTAATTATACTTAATATCTACACGGGAATAAAATTTTAGATAGATTAAAAGCGAGAGAGAAAAACAGAAAATAAATTCAGACGATGATTGTTGGAGGGTGATTGCCGCCATTGGTTGGCTGGCGCGCCACCCACAGATAAATCACTCGAACATAAAACCCGGCAAAATTTGAAAGGTCCTATTTCTGGTAGAAGTATTTGTAGGCTAGGTTTAGCTTAATTCCGCTTAGTTACCGGTTTCCCGGTATTAGTGTTGATTGCAGGTGCTTGACGGGTGCGCGTTAACTGTTTAGTGAATTCCAAAACCTTCACGACCTTCAAGCGCACCCGCAATCGGTGCTCGGTGGCAATCACTCAACCTCACTCCATAGGGAATCAGTCAGTCTGCTGATCAGCAAAACCTCAAACATTCTAAAATTTCTCCCATCCTAAGAATATAAATATAACAGATAGCAACACGAGTTTAATTGTGGCAACTCAGTTGAAAGAAATTCATAACTTGTAGGGAATTCCCCTGAATTATTTATGTTGTTTGTGCAGTTTTGCCAACTGAAGGATTGAAGGATTCCTCGTCAGATTTAGCGGGTTATAATAGGGCAAGAATAAACGGAAGAAGCTATTATAATGGCTAACAGATTTCGTAATAATTAGATATTTATTTACCCAATCTAGACTTTGCCGATTTATAAAAAGGGGTTAGGTAAATCCAAAAAGCGGCCAAGTGCGAGTCAGACTTGCATACAGAGGGTTCCGTAAAAAAACCGTGAAAAAAAATTGATTATATATTTTGGTCACAGCTTACATTTTACAAACTACATTATTAATAGGCGTTTTCATTATTTGTTGTTAAGGTGGAACATCTCGCTTGTGGCGGGAAATTTAAATTTAGAACAGTTTTTTCGTTTTTGGAGCTAGACCAGGTAACTATTGTAAATGAGTGTAGAATTCGCGATAATCTTAAATAATTCTTGACTTTATGTTTCATAGATATTTATTTATCTTTTAAGCACCGGTTTAAACGAATTAATCGAAAACCCGTAAAACTGATGAATTAAGTGATTGAAGGTCTTAATTATGCAATCACGTGCTTTGTGGTAAATATCTCTATGAAATAACGAAAAATAATTAAGGATTGTCACAAATCCCACTGCTATTTACAATATTATCCCGGTATTCCTGCAAAAACGGAAAAAATGGTAAAAAAAATAATATTCCCGCCATAAGCGAGACAATCTACCTTAAAGTACAGGATATAATGCATAATATACAGAAAATCCAAATTCCTAACAAGTTTAGTTTTTCAGATAGACCTAGTAACAAAAATGGTCTAAAAATGTCAACTTTGACTTTGCCCCCACATTTGTTTAAATTTAAAGTTAAAAAATATATTTGTACTCTAATCAATGAGTTCTAGACGACGATACTTCACAAGCTAGGCTAAGATTTTATTTTTATTTGTTTTCTCCTTTTTTCATGTATGGAAAAATAATTGAAAAAGAATTAAAATAATTTTATTGTATTTTTAATTAAATATTCGGTTTTGGACCAATATTTTACACGAATTATCAAAATTTCAAGTCTGTACCTTATTCCGTCTACGAGCTTGAGACCCGTGACAGACGGACGGACAGACAGACAGACTGCAGAGTGTCATTAAGGGCAGCCAACCCGTCATACTTTCCATACAAATGCTCGTACGTGATTATGGCGTTGTAACAAGTTTTAAATTGGCCAAATTCGCGTTTTTCAAAGTTTATTGATTTGCGTCACACAGATGGCTAAGATGGCTTGTTTTATTAATGGCATTTTTTTAGATGTCAAGATTATTTATTTGTCATTATTTTTAGATGTTTTATTTGTCATTATTTTTATTTTACCATTTTTTTTTAACTCTTCAATTAAAATTACTAATTATTAAGCGGGGAACTGCTCTTCAGAGCGAAACTATCGGTAAAGGCAAAAATACACGTTTTTCTCTGCAACTTTTACTCAATCCAATCTTCATGACAAACTAAAAACAAAACACACACCACTCAAAAAGTATAAAAAACATAAATCAATAAAAAAGGAGAAATATATACAAAAAAGGCCGCAACACTAATATTTTATTAATGTTTAATTTTATGTTTGAATTACATTTCAAATGGAAGCTTTTATTTTTGGCAATTTTTTTAAGTTACCTCTTTTACGGTTATGTTTTTTTTCTAATGGCTTAATTTATTGTTAACAAATTAAGAAATGACAATTTTTACTCATGTTTTTTTTTCTATTGACACATTTTTTATTGAAATATTTTACTAGTGACGTCATTTAGGGATTTCTTTTTTTTAAGTTGGCTCTTTTTACAATTATACTTTTTACAAATGACTTATTTAATTTTTGGCTTTTTTATATTTGTTCCATTTTAGTAATGACATTTTTTATCTTTTAATACATTTTTGGTTGGCATTATTCACGATATACAAAATTACGAGTTTAGAAATGGCCCAATTTTACAGATGGCCACTTTTCTTTAAATCTCATAACCGACTCGAATTAATGAGCGCAATTGTACATTAAAGTATACGTGTACTACCGCCAGGATACGTACGTAATTTCGAATGTCGTTTTTGCGAATGTCTATTCCTCGAAATCTATTTATCGAATGCTTACATCCTCGAAGGGTCGTTTCTACGAATGGTCAAAATTGCGAAGGTTTATTCCTGATTATCCCGGCTCGGGGAAACCCCCGATTCAAATTTTTCGTTTATAAAATTATTAGATTACTAACTGTGCCCGCGGCTTTGCCCGCGTGGTCATTTCATTTAAAAGTAGCCCACAAGTGTTATTCCAGGACCAAAAGTACCTACAAAGTACAATACGCGCTACGAAAGATGAGACTTGACACACAAAGTGGTTTGACTTGCGCAGTAGACGATTTATAGCTCGGAAAGAGCGCGGGAGGCGCGGAACGGCGCTGCGCATGCGCTATAGTTGCCTCCTCCGTGCCTCCTGCTCCTGTGGCCCAATTACATATCTTGGTTACAATCGGATTATCACTTTTTTCATAGCAAATTCGACTCTATCGCAAGGCATTAGTGGTTGCGATACTGAGAATTCGATTGAAGCCAAGTTATGGAATCGGGTTACTGTTCTCCTCGCCCTGTCTGTTCTTCAACCTGTGTTTATAAATTTCTACTTTGTTTATAGATGTGTTGTATACGAGTGCAACTTTGTGAAAGCTGATATGCAATCACGGCTAACCCAAAAAGGAATTCCCTACACTCCGGATATGCTTAAACCACAATTGTACAAATATATAAAAATACATAAAGAACATTATAAGGCATTCAGCATTAACAAAATACTATTTAAACACGGTCATGACGTATTGCGATGTAAACCCATACCACCCTGATTTAAATCCAATCGAAATGGGGGCTGGCTTCAATAAAAGGTTATGTAAGTACATAGTAAGAATGTGCAATGGAACCTCAAACGTTTGATAGAGTTAGTAACAGAAAAGGCGAATTAAATGGGACCAAATGAATGGAAATCTCCAAGTTTCGCCAGGCAGTGACTCAGGTGGTTCCTCACCGTCATCTAACGAAAACGATGATTTACTGACTGTAACAGTGACTAGGACAATCTACCATTATTTATCTTTAACTTTATTATTTCGTAATAAATATTGTGATGATTTTTAATATAGTATTGTTATACACATAATTCCGAATGTCGTCGAAAAATCCCTGAATAGATTTACAAATTATGGACTATTTCGTACACGACTATACATGCGCAAGCTCCCCACTACTGACGCTCGTCAATTCTCATCTTTCGTGGCATTTCTTCAACATTCGTTCAGCCTCAAATAGTTTTTTATCGATTGCTCGGCATCTAATCATCGGAATAAGGCTAGCGCGCACTGCCTTGCGTTTTTATAACGCATATTCTGTGAAGTACAGAGTGTCTAGAAGTGCACGAAATTGCGGTGAAATAAACGCATATAATACAATATGAAATAAACGGTACCTACTCGTAGAATAAACGCACCGCGTTCCACCGCAAGAGTGCGCGCAAAGACTAACATACCTACCAAGTACCCCAGTTTTTAAATCAAACCTTAATTATCTTAATTGTAAAGGCTTTTTTGCTCATAATGCTTTATTATAAGTACAGATACTACGCTCTCTAGTGTAGAGGTCCTACAATAAAAATACTTACACCCGTGTTAAGGAAGTAGGATACATTATCGGATATATTATAGAAGCATTTCGTTCACATCAGTTCTCAAACATAAAAATCGCATCAAATTCGATTTTTATGTGTATCCATCCGTTTGAGAGCTACGATCCTCACCCCCATTCCCCCCCCCCCCCCCCTCCCCCATTATAGCTAAGAACCATCTCGTTTACCTCAGCTTTTAAACATTAAAAACCGCAGCTAAATCGGTCCATTCTTTTGGAAGCTACGATTCTCACCCCTTCCCCCCCGTTCCCATACTTACCCTATATATCAAAGAACCATCGATCACATAAGCTTTCAAACAGAAAAAACCGCATCAGAATCGGTCCATTCGTTTGGGAGCTATGATGCCACAGACAGACACACACACACACAGTGATACACACCCTAAACTTATAACACCCGTCTCTTTGTTCGGGGGGTTAAAAAATGTAAAAATAACGCATAAAATATGTAATGCTTTTAATTATGGAGCAAAAAAATAACTAGAAGCTTGTGGTTTCGATCCACGGACGTCTGGATTACATTTCCACGCATGTTACCGCTTCGCCACTCTGCTTAGTAGAGCAAACAACTAAATTTGGTACCGTTCTATAAACGGATGTATTATTACTTCATTTTAAAATAAACATTGGACCCCTGTCCCTTAAAAATCCTTTGTTTTTTCGGGATTAAATATATTCTAAATTTTAACAGATAATATGAACTTTGACTATGCCCAGTTAAATCAAAATCCGTCCAGTAGTTTCAGCGTGATATGTGTTCTTTTAAATAACATTCAACCCATAAGGACCTGCGGGAACCCTTTATTTTTTCGGGTTCAAAAGTATTCTAAATGTTAATCCATAACATCAGCTGTGATTGTGCCAAGTTGCATCAAAATCCGTCTGGTAGTTTCAGCGTGATGCGTGTTCAAAGAGACAGATAGACAAAAAAAAACATTAACCTTATTGCGCTCCATATCGATTTTGAAGTTTATCTCAATCATAATTTTCGAAAAATATTTAATGTACAGATTTAGCCCAGTTTCAGTTTTATTATAGTATAGATAGATAGATAAATATATGTTCTCGCTAAGCAGGCGTTAATGCTAAAATCATTATAAACATTTGATTTGGGAGGCTTTATCTTTACGACACGTAGTTAATTGCAATATTAGCAGTGTTCGGTTGGTCAGTTCAGAATATTGCCAATAGATGGCGTTACCGTCTCCGTAAGACGGGCTTACAAACTAAGCGAAAAATTTAAAGCATGTAGTACCTGTCACGGTAGCCAAACTTGGTAAAGGCATGTCCCGGGCAGAGACACAATGATGCGGGTTCGAACCCCGTCCGGAATTCAAATTTTTCGTTAGAAAATTATTAAATATAAAAAATCATTGTTTTCTATTTTCAGAAATGGAAACAAATCAAGGGGCCTCTTCATTGTACACCTGACTACCCGGTCCCAGCATTCTGTTTCGAGATACAAAAAGATTCAACACGCACTCGAGTTACAGAAACCTACAAACTAATAAAATTACTCGTTAGAATATTCCATAGCACATAACATTCTTATAACAATGAATTGAAGAATGCAGCTGGTTATGTATGGCTAGGAAAAGTTACAGAAAAACGTTACGGCGCGTTACATGGGAGGGACGGGAGTCAAAAATCTCCAAAAATTGCGTTACGTAATACTTAAACGCTCCCTTCGTTGTACAGACTTTTTCGTTTATACAAATAAAAAATAGATATTTGTATAGATGATGGTAGTCTATCGGTAATCGGTATACTATTGCAACTTAGTAATACTGGTTCTGGGGTCTGCACCATACCAAGTTATATGCAGTTTTCCATCCGGCTGGCGGATTTTTCAATTCTGGCCAAAGACTTAAATTTCCTTCTAGGTTTGCCTCTTCCTTTCTATATTCCTCACCATACAGACATATTATGTACTAGCTGTACCCGCTGCTTCACACGCGTGGTCATATCTTTCTATTAAAATTACCATAATGTGCTATTCCAGGACCTAAAATACCAACATTTGATCAAATTGTCTTCAGCGGTCAAAATATGTTTATCAATTGCTCGGCTTCTAAAATTGAAATACCAATTACACCAGTTTTTAAGTCAAACCCTAAGCTATCCTAGATTGAAAATCACATAGCAATCGGTCAAGTATTTTTTACATGGTGCACAAAAATACAGACAGACACGAATTAAAACAAAAAATATATGAACTGTAGCTTATTTTAGGGTACCCTAGACTATTTTTTTAATTTGACTTATTTGTACAGCCTTTCTCGTACCTATTGCTTTATTATAAGTATAGATAGAGGACTGTGCCAAGTTGCATAAAATCCGTCCAGTAGTTAAAGCGTGATAAGTGTTCTTTCAAATAACTTTCAACCCCTATCCTGCGGGAACACTTTAATTTTTCGGGATGAAAAGTATGCAATGTCCTACCTCGTAGTATGAACTGATATCATACCAAGTTTCATTTGAATTCATTGAGTAGTTTCGGCGTGATGCTATGCCAAGGTACAGACAGACGGACAGACAGACAGACAAAAAAAAAACAGTTATGCATTCAGTACCGAATATAAAAACAGACTCAATTTTTTTTTTATAAATTTCTTTAATTTATAGTATTTGGACCCCTATCCCACAGGAACTCTTTATATTTTCGGGATAAAAAGTATCCTATGTGCTATCGTAGTATGAAATCAAATTATGCCAAGTTTCATTTGAATTAATTCAGTAGTTTCGGCGTGATGCCTAGCCAAAATACAGACCGAGAGACCTAATTTTCAATCATCATATAAACTATAACTGAGCCAAGTTGCATCAAAATCCGTCCAGTAGTTTCAGCGTGATACGTGTTCTTATAAAAATCATTCAACCCTTTTCCTGCGGGAACCCTTTAACTTTTCGGGATGAAAAGTATCCTATATGCTATCGTAGTATGAAATCAAATTATGCCAAGTTTCATTTGAATTAATTCAGTAGTTTCGGCGTGATGCCTAGCCAAAATACAGACTGAGAGACAAAAATGAAAAAAAAAAACAGTTTTGGCTTCAGTATCGAATATAGAATAGCCTCCAAAAAACATTTACAAAATATCTTCAATGTACAGAAATGGATTACAGTTTTATTATAAGTATAGATGGATATATTGGGTGCATTCTGAGACACGCAAAAAACAATATTATCGCGCTTAACACGCGTATCGAGTCACCGTGAGCGCGACAAGATTTTCTTTGTGACGTCACGGATTACGTCATTACATCCGCCAATTTGCGATTACACCGACCATGCCCCAAACCGATCAAACCGTGAGCGCTACTGTCAACTCGACAGACTGTCAGTTTGCAAAGAAAACTGTTGTTTGAATTCAGGGGCGCGTTCACTTCCTACGTTCGAGGACGCACGGATCACCCGCGCGATTACTCGAAATCGTTCACGGCGTCGTCGAGCGTTCGCCTGGGTCATCCGAAAAATAGTAGGGGAGGGGAGGAATAGTATGAAACTGACACTTGACAGTTGTCAGTTCTATGTGGACGTATAAAGTCGTTCACTATCTCCGGATGATCGAGCGATAATCGCACGGATGATTCGTGTGTGTAAGTGAACACAGCCCAGATGTGTACGTTTTTTTTCTATTGATCCAAAGATTACTACAGACAATTGACCAATTTTTAACCGCTCGGTTGTCCACGCGCTGAAGACCGCAGGACCAAACGGATAACCCAAAAAAAAAATGGCCGACGCGACACATCTAACCTCAAACTGGTAATTGATTGTATATGCGTTGAGACTACAGGTACTTGATGGTCAACCCACAAAAAAAAGAAGGTCGACGCAACACATCTGGCCCCAAACTGGGGATTTATTGGGTACATGCCGAGATCACAGGTATCTGATTGTCAACCCACAAAAAAAGAAGGTCTACGCGACACATCTGGGCCCCGATTCTGTAAGCTATTGAACCGCGATAACGCAAGTCGATCGCTTGAAATTTTTTGAGAAATTTTCTTATTTACCACTTAAAAGTGCTAGAAGTGTTTTTTTTTGGAAATATTCAAAAAATAAAAAAACTGAAAAATAAAAAAACAAAAAGCGAAAATTTTAGCAAAATTTTCGCTTCCAGCACTTTTAAGTGGTAAATAAGAAAATTTCTCAAAAAAAAAAAATCAAGCGATCGACTTGCGTTATCGCGGTTCAATAGCTTACAGAATCGGGGCCCAGGCCGCGCCGACTTTGCGTAAAGAAACAGTTTTTATGACCACTTCATTGAGCGCTTAGATAAACAAACTGGTGATTTATGGAGCTAAATAGGTACGAAATAATGTTGTGGGTTTCGAAGCAAAATAATTATATAAACACGCTTAGATTTGAATGATTATTGAGGTCAATAATGTTCAAAATCGAGTGGCAAAATTTACGTCGCTATCGAGTGGTCCGATGATCGATGAAAACAAAAAAAGTGACTGTAGCGTTAGTTGCGATGATCAATGAAAACAAAAAAAGTGACTGTAGCGCATAGAATCAATCGAGCGGATAAATAGATTACCTTTCCCACGAACAATGCATTGTATTTTGGGCCAGTTTTGAGGTTATGTTGTTGTGAATTACAAAAGTTACGCGAGCGCCATCTCTTGACGATGAAAGAACTAAACTGACAATGCGTAATGGAAAACTGCTCATTGGAACGCAAATTAGCACTGTGATCGCTCACATAGATTTTAGCGTGTCTCGGAATGCACCCATTCTAAGTGGAAATGGTACCTATAAAATAATTTTCCAAAAAAGTTAAATCGACTTCCTAATAAAAATGTTATTTTGTAAACAACCACTAAAAAGAATAAAATAATTACAATTGAGCCAGAATAGTATCACTTTTTGGAAATTACCAACGTAATAATAATGCATATACTACATAAGATAAGAAAGTTTTTTGGAGGCGGTGCCAAGCTGAGCCATAATTATTAATATGGTTGAGCTTATTCAAAAAGATAATGTCTTAAACGGCTTGATGTGCTATATAAAATAATAAGCTTTTAAAGTAATTATCTACAAAAACTTTATCATTTACTAGATTGCTGTATTCGTGTCAATCGGTTTGTGAGCGTGTGAAAGTCAAAATCTGCTCGTGTGAGTCTCATGTTTTGTCTCTTCTGCGTTTCGTGGTTTTTAGGAGGGTGCGTCATAGACAACTGCATATTACTTCGTACGTATATAGGTATGTATTAATTTTGTAAACATATTAGATTTAAATGATGCCTGGGTTTGGCACCACCTTCAAAAAACTCTTTCTTATCTTACCTATGTTGTATTTATTATTACGTTGGTAATTTCCAAAAAGTGATACTATTCTGGCTCAATTGTAATTATTTTATTCTTTTTAGTGGTTGTTTACAAAATAAATTTTTATTATGAAGTCGATTTAATTTTTTTGGAAAAAAAAAATATTTTTTGATTTTTAGTGGCATAAGCAAACATCGGAAAGAATATTGCCTAAGAAAAAAGTAGACACTCACCACTTTAGACTCAAAGCGTTGGTAAATTAAAACCAAGAAGGAATAAAACCTACATATATAACAACTGAATTGGTTTTCACCATTTTCCATTTTGTTGTTGCGTTCCTGTGACTACCTTCCGGCTCCATCATCAGACCCTGAAAACCACATAACACCAGAGAACTCATCAAGACAAACCAAATGAGCCCAAACTCGAAGGGGTTCCATCATTTTGGTGTTGAGTTCCTGTAACTACCTTCCAGCTCCAACATCCCTGGATACCACATAAAACCAGAGAACTCACCAAGACAAACCAAATGAGTACAAACTCGAAAGGGTTCCCTCATTTTGATGTTGAGTTCCTGTGACTACCTTCCGGCTCCATCATCAGACCCTGAATACCACATAACACCAGAGAATTCATCAAGACAAACTAAATGAGCCAAACACGAAGAGGTTCCATCATTTTACTGTCGAGTTCCTGTTACTACCTTCCGGCTCCATCACCCTTGATACCACATAAAACCAGACATGATCTCATCAAGACAAACCAAATGAGCCCAAACTCGAAGGGAGTCCATCATCCGATTGTGTAGTTCCTTTAACTACTACTACTACTGTAGTTTTTAATTTTCATCAAAACTACACCCATGTGCAAAACTTCAGCATCTTTGGACATCCTTAAATAGTTCAAAATTGTCTTGCAATTCAGTCCTAAACATTATAACACAGTTAATTAAATTAAAGCTTGTTTAAAGCTACTAAACCAATTTTGATGAAATTTATACAGTACCTACCACACTAGATGTCTTATTATTCAAGTAAAAACAATCATCTAATTTGTTTCAGAAATCCTAAGACATTAGAGAACATAAACTATAAAACAAATTGATTTTGTAATAAAACTACTGAACCAATTTTGATGAAGGTGATATGGGACTACACGCTAAGATTACCCTTTTGAATAAAAAAACAACCATCTAAATCGTTTAGAAATCTTAGAGATAAACACAAAATAAAGGCAATATAAACACAAAATCGAATGGAATTACTCAACAAAACTATTTATTCTCGAAAGACTGCTAAACCAATTTTGATACAATTTATATGGGACCACTTGGAGAGTATACCCTTTCAAACAAAAAAAGTTTTTTTTTAAATCAGTTCGTAATTGACGGAGATATGGACTGAAATACATAAAAATAAAATAAAAAAATACATACATCCGAACATATAACCGTCTCCTTTTGTGAAGTCGATTAAAAAGTGCAAACATTTTGATTCCAGCTGCAGAGGCATTTAAGAGACTTCAATCAGTATGAATGAAGTGAAGAATAAACACCTTTGAAACATTGTGTAGAGATGCCCAACTACTGTATTAGGGTCTGAGACATTAAATGAATTTATAGGTTCGTGTTTATTTTCAATATTGGTAGTCCATTCCTCGTGGTCACACTGTGGCAAAACGGTGTGACCACGAGTCCTTCGCCCTTTTTATCTTGGGCGAACAGAAGTTGTTTGCCCTAGATAATAAGTTAGGTAGACTGCTGCACTCTATAGGTACATGATATTCTTTGGTTTCCATTCAAGGTTCTAAATCACAGTATTCAACAGCAAAAACTGTGATTATACCTACTTCAGTCATAATCATCTATACATATACAAAAATATTATGTAAACTAGACTGTACGTATGTGCAGGCGACTATGGCAACTTACTCAAATTTAAAAATACTTCTTTTTTGTCCCTTATCTAATTTAAAAATAAAATAAGTAAAATAATGTTATAATGTTAAACGGTTTATGTGTACTATAAAATAAAATTGTGTGGCGAGTTGAATTTCTATTACTCAGGTTACGCTACGCCCCATGATTTTATTTTATTTTTTAGTACATATCATCATCATCATCAGCCTAATCTGTCCACTGCTGGACGTAGGCCTCTCCTAATGCACGCCACTGAGCTGTCTTCAGCTCTCCTCATCGAACAGGGCAAGCGAAATAAAACCATTTAAAAAACAGTGCGCTGCATCTTCTACGGCTAGCATCTTCAGTCGCAGTCATCTAAAAGCCACTGGTTTATTGTTCTCTAAAAATAATTTTATATTTATATAAGTACATATACCACAGCCGTTATAACTAGGCCGCTCTGAAGTTAGCTGGTTGACTGCTATGGTTTTTTAGAAACTAAATTGTCTACTGCACAGCCAAATGCTAACTTCAATGTGGCCTTGTTGGCCAATGTTGGCTTAAATCAACCGTAGTATAGGTACCTACTACATAAGTACAACTGGATTGTGTGGTGGAACAGTACAATATGCCAGCCTTATATAGCCCAGCATTTGTGCTCATTTCCACACCACCACAGAGGTAGAACACCTTGGTGCGTTTTTTTATAGTGGTGTCCCCTGTAGGCCTAATCCACTCCAGTTCCAGTTGTTTGATAGAATTGTACCTTAAATTTTAATCAAGTTCAGTAGTTTTGCAAAGCGTTATTTATCAGTGATAATCACTAAGGTAAATATAATAAACTCCTAATTCCATTAGTATCTAACAATACACCTTAGTGCGTTTTTTTATAGTGGTGTCCCCGGTAGGCCTAATCCACTCCAGTTCCAGTTGTTTGATAGAATTGTACCTTAAATTTTAATCAAGTTCAATAGTTTTGCAAAGCGTAATTTCTCAGTGATAACAACTAAGGTAAATATAATAGACTCCTAATTCCATTATTATCTAACGAAAATTAAATTTAGTTTCAAAACTTAAGTGAATCATCATTATTGATCATTTTAATACAAGGAATTAACTTTGTAGTACCTACATTGCTGAAAATCCCTAATTTTAATAACTAATTTCAGGGTGAAGTGCATTTCAAGAGCCCCATGAACCATAAAATTGTTAAAATGATATGGTAAAATAGGCGGCCATTTTGGATACAAAATGTGAGTGAAATCATCAAATTAAGTGCCAAGGGCGCCTGGAATGCACTATATAAAAAATGAATAAAACGAAACTGAAATCTATCAGTTAAGCTTCATTCTAGGTAGGTATCAGAACCTATATTATACCTTCTTCCCATTCCAAGTGGGAAACCTGACTTCAATGATACTTCATAATTTCTTCCGAGTAGATCAGGTGCCTTCGTCTATTAACCTTCCTCGCAAAGTGAGCTGGTCCTGGGCATCTTCCATAGCGCGAATTGCGTCACTTGATAACGATTGGGCAGACAGGATTCTCCATACTTCAGTCAAAATAAATAGTGTAAGTACAATAGGTAATGCATTTTGTCTTGCATCTAGGGTTAACGAAATACTATCACGGGCTACTTCTTTGAAATACTTTTAGTAACTTACACATCTTATTGGTGAAAATTTATTCATGTTTATAGTAAATAATACAGATTTTTCTATTTCTGTATTAGATCCTTCTCTTCTTGAAATGGCCAACGCCAGCGCCAATCGCCCACAGACTAGGTAGATATACTGCAATCGCCAATCGACATTGAATGAAATATTATTTTTGAATGAACACAACTCACAGTGATGCCAGGTCTATTTCTCACTTTACCCTAGTCTCCGAAAACTTTTACCCTAGATTTGCAGTGCCTTTGAAAAACAACCCTAAACATGTTCTTTTTTTTATATAACTTAAAAACTTTCGTATTGCACGGTTTGATGCATACTATCGGGCAGACGGCTTGCTCGTCTTGATACTCGATGAAATAAAAAAGAAATATATCAGTCGTAGTTACTGTCTTCATCTTCTATCTTTTCCTGAACATCATCATCATTATTATTAACATCAGCCTATATCTTTCCACTACTGGACGTAGGCCTCTCCTAATACACACCACTGAGCTCGGTCTTCCGCTCTCCTCATCCATTTTGTTCTGGCCAGTTTTCGCAGGTCGTCACTCCACCTGGCCACAGGGTATCCTACACTACACTTGCCTGAACGTGGTTTATTTTTAAACTATACACTGCAGATTGGTTAAAGATTTCCTATCAATTCAGTGATTGTGGATTTGGCCTGCGATTTTATTTATTTATTTATTTAATTAATACGGCTAACACCAATTACATTAATTAAAGTTAATTATAAATGTGAAAAAAACATGTCAAAATAATTCTAAAACCAATTACAATTAGTCAAGAATAATAATAATTACAAATATCAAAATGAAAAAATTATAAAAGAACAGATTTAGGTTAAAGTAATGCTTACAAAAGAAAACAAACAAACAGAATATCATACATCATTCTCACAGAACTTCAGACACACTGACAATATATATTTCCATTCGTCCGTAAACAGATCACTTTCAGGATGGGCAGCCAGGAGAGCGTTGAGCGTGGAGAGGGTGCATGGTAGAGGGGAATTGGCGTGCGCAGATGTGCGGCAGTGAGGCACGTCAAACAATCTGCGTCTCTTGCAGCTCCTGTACCTACTACAATAATTGTTCGGGGTATACAGTCGACACAGCTCGTCACTGAGCTCAAGAGAGTCTATTTTTGCATGCAAAATCTTACAAGACGTCATCATCTGAACATTTGCTCGGCAAACTTGCAGAGAGTTGTATCCCAAGCAACCCAGAAGGAATTTTATGGGGTACATGAAAGGGTAGTATCCAAACAGCCGCTTATACAGAAACCTTAGAAATGCTTTTTGCACTTTCTCTAGAGCCAGTGCATATGTAGACTCATGCGGGCTCCATACACACGCACTAGTTTCAAGCTTGGTTCTTACAAGCGCGTTAAATATCAACCGGAACACATTGTCCTGGCGGAAGTCTCGAGCATTCCTTAGAACGAATCCTAGTCGTCTAAATGATTCCTTCGCCAAAGCATCAATGTAGTCATGAAACGTGAGCTTACGGTCAAAAGTGACTCCCAGATCCTTCATAACAAGCTTCCGGGTAATATCCTGGTTGTGAATTATATATTTAAAGTTAACACACCACGCCACATTCGACCAAAAGTCACAACGTAACATTTACTTATGTTAAAGTCCAGCTTGTTGAGCTGGTTCCACTCATAAATGGCATCAACATCCTTCTGTAGTCTGGTGCAATCAGCTTCTGATTTTATTTCTCCATTGAGCTTGAGATCGTCTGCGTAAAGCAGACTTCTTGCGTACTGAATGACTGCGGGCAAGTCGTTTACCATCATCTCACTCCGGATCGCGTGTGGTAGGATTTGGACTCATAAAGACCGAGCCTGACGAACTGCTGGCGGTCGCGAAGATAGTCCGCTAATACCTGGAGGAGACCTGGGGCCAAGCCTATAGTACCTAGTTTCTCCAACAGAACGTCATTGTTAACCCTGTCAAACGCTTTCCGTAAGTCGAAATAGAGCACATCTACCTGGCACCCCTCGTCTAGCCGTTTAGAGATGTAATCTACAAGAATTAGCAGATTGGTGTTAACTGATCTTTTGGCCCTGAAGCCATGCTGTTCATTACACAAGTACTTTTCCACTTGCGCAAATATGCACTTGTGCAATAGACTCTCCAATATCTTCGAAGGCGATGACAGTATGGCAATGGGACGGTACTCTTCTACCAAAGATCAATGACTGCTTTTTGGTATTGGAGTTACCCTGGATACCTTCCATTGAGAGGGATAGACTCCAGATTTTAAGGACAGATTAAAGATGTGGCTGAGGGGACCGCACAGAAAATATTTAGTGTTTTTTCTAATAATAGGAGGTATGTTATCGGGGCCTACGGAGCTTTTCGATTTTAATTTATTTATCCCAAAAATGACGTCCGCAGGGGTAAATTGAATTATATTTATATAATTACTGTCTCTACTAGTATCCCGGGCATAGGTGTCAGCAATACTTAGAAGTGGTACATCAGGTATCGATGTAGCTATAATACGAACCAAACTTAATGACGGCTGTGAAGTGCGCTGCTAGCGCGGCATCGCGCATCCCCTCACCCCTCAAACACCCACGCTTACCTGACGCCATTAGGTTTGGTTCGTACTATACTGAAGTGAAGGGAATAATTTTGCCATTGATATAAGGAATTTTATCATAGATAGATAGATAGATAACTCTTTATTGTTCACCACATAGAACAAAAATACAAAAATAACTAAAACATTCATACATTATATATGGGACAATGGGCGGTCTTATCGCTAAAAATCGATCTCTTCCAGACAACCTTTGGATGGAGAGGAATTAATATACGACAAAGACATGCATTATAATATAATAAATAAATAATAAAAACTGAACTGACATAGTAGGGAATCTTTTTTTTTAGATCAGAGCACAACTGTACAAGAAATTCTTTAAATCGTTCGTTATATCTGTCTCGCCATAATTAATTAATTTTCAACGTTCAGTATTACAAGCAATGTTGTTTGTAACAAAAAAAACCTCAGGATTACCTTAAACAACTCTTGACCCTAAAAAATACCCTGTGACATCATTTTTACTCTAAATCTAGGGTAAAATTCCCTAAATTGGCATAACTATCAACTCATGAACTGCGGCCCGATTACAGGACTTGGTTACAATCGGATTATCACTTTTTTCATAAAGTGACAATCCGATTGAATCTAAGTTATGTGGTCCCCTGAGGCCCGACCACATAACTTACAATCGGATTATCACTTTATGAAAAAAGTGATAACCCGATTGTAACCAAGTTCTGTAATCGGGCCGCTGTAATGTAATGAACATGATCATCAACTACAGAACATAAATAACAAAAGAGTATTTAAAAACTACATTAGTTCTATTATCGATCTTGGTTTCAATCTGATTTTATATATCGCTATCACTAATTCACTAATGCGTTCCAGCGATAGAGTCGAAATTGCTATGAAGAATGTGAAAATCTGAAAAAAATAAATAAAAAGTTCTGTAATAGGGCCACGGCAGTGCGGTTCCGTACCTTGGTTTCAATCAGATTTTCACTTTCTTCGTAACAATTTTGACTCTATTTATCGGATTGAAACCGATATGATCAATATCGCGTAATAGTGCGGCGTTTGTAACAGCTATTTTCGCCATTTGCTTCAAATCGAACGGCCATAAAATACTTGAAAATACGAACCATAGTAAACTTTTTCTTTTGGTTGGCTCCACACGACTAGTGCATTTAGTCAGCGTCAAGTATAGATTCTGAGTAGAAGTCACTTCACTTCACTTCTTGTTTTATGCAATGGCTCAGAGAAATTATAACCGGAGAGGCCAAGCGTACGCGTTCCCCTCTACCAAGGTACATGACCGTTTTGATCGTGTCCGTTGATAAAAACTAGTTTTCACGATCGTTCGCCATTTCGCATTCACATCTGTCGCTATACGGAGCACACCAAAAATGGTTAGTTGTACCACAGAATAAATAATAGTACCAGTTGTACTGTGTTTTCTTGTAAAAGACGGAAACATCAAATTTAAGTAAACACGGAGTTTCCTAACACACGTATGTAAAAAGGTAAAAGGTAGGTAGGTGTTATAAGGTATTCACTTCACCGTAAAATACATTTTGTTACTACAAGCTTAAGACGGAATAACGATACGTAAGTTTTTAATACGGGGGCTAGTGATGTGCCAACAAGGAACGAATGAACGCATTATATTAATTCTTTTTAATAAAGTGATTCATTATACTAACGAATAATAATAATTCTATTTTAATACACTAGATTACATTACTTTAATTTCAGTGTTGAATTGAACAAGTAGCTCAAGCAAATTAATCCCTACTATTAAAAATGTGAAAGTGAGGTTGTTTGTTTGTTTGTTTGTTTTTTTGTTACGCTTTCACGCTTATACCGCAAAATGGATTTTGACGAAATTTGGAATGGAGGTAGCTTATACTCTGGAATATCAGCATCATCATCACTCACGCAGGTGGAACATTTTTTTTTTTTTTATTACGGACTAGGCAGTCGTTTGACCACGATCTCACCTGATGGAAAGCGATGATGTGGTCGAAGGTGTAGCACGCTTGCCTAGTAGATACCTATTCAATCTTGACTTGAACATACCTGGGTTATAATTTACCGGAAACACTGACGAGGGCAGGGCATTCCAATCCTTTGCAGTTCCTATAATAAATGAAGAAGCGTAACGCTTTGGAATAAATAAAACTTATCCTCTTCTTGTCATTTAAGGGATTTCCTCCAGACAGTTACGTAGGCATAAACTTGATTAAGTCATATGATAACATTACAGAAAATATTATGCTTAATGATAATATATTTTTATATTACTTCACCTCGAAAGAGAAAACTTAAAAAACAACTAGAATTTAAAAGTGAATAGATGAAGCAATTATAGGCAAAAACCAGATATTTAAAGAAGAAGATAAATGATGTACAGGATATTTTGAACAATTTAATTGAAAAGTATTTCATAGATAGGGAAGCACGTAAAAGCCAAGTAATCAATAAAAACGACTCCATTTCTGAACGCGCTTTGAAGAAATGTAGTGTAACTACATGTGTGTGTAGTGTGTGTGCGTGTACTTTAGAGGTAATTTTGTTCCTGGAATAACATATAAATTACTTTTAAGCCAGAGAAATAATCACACGGGCAAAGTCACGAGCACAGCTAGTAGATAAAATAACAACATTGAACAATCCAAATTTCGATCATTAAGTATCGTTATATTTTTTTCTTCATTTGCTATATATGCGTATATAGCAAATGAAGAAAAAAATATGAAAATGGTGTATGATTTCATTGCACCTGAATAATTTAATTATTGTTTGTTTTAGAATAAACAAGGCACAATAAATTTTAATATTACCTTTAATAATTTTTAATCACTATTATGAAGTGAACCGAGTAGTGTAGTGAGACGCTTCGTTGTAGAACTTCGGGACGCTTCGAATTCTTTGACTGGATTATTACCGAAATCCCCAACAGAACGTCCCCACCAGTGGGGATTTCGGGAAAAAGCTAAAAATGAGGATACTCGGGCGCAAAAACCGACAACGATCGAAAGTCGCCCGAGGCGAGCCAAGGTTGCACGAAGCGAACCGAAGTGCCCTTCTACACTCTCGTATTCGCTTAACTTCGATGAACTTTGCGAGTAGTGCAGTGGGCATTTTAGTGGAAGTGAAGTGAATTAAAAAGACTAGCTGTGTCCGCGGCTTTGCTCGCGTGGTCATAAAAAACACGTTTTTTTTGCGAAAATCCCGTCAAAATCGGTCCACCCATTTCGGAGATTAGCCGGAACTAACAGACAGACAGACAAAAACTAAAAAAAAAAAGAAGAGTTTATGTTAAAAGTACCGTATACGAGTATACTTTCTTATGCATTTAGTAAAAAGCTGTTATTTTGACATTACAAACAGACACTTCTATTTTATTTATTTGTCTAGACTACAAAAGAACTTAAAAGTTTTTTTTAACGTAATTTGTCAACTTAAGTTGTTTCTTTTTTGGTTGTGTTGGTTCTATTAAAAAAAGATTTAAATTCATTTACTTTACATTTATAGGTAGTTAATTTGTATATTTACATTATTTTTATATATATTTTATTTTGTGTTTTTCATCTCTTTACAATCATAGTTTTATTGTTATACTAGCTACACCCTACGGTTTCACCCGTATGAATGATGATGATGATGGTGGTGATGAAAACTATCCTATGTGTTATTTCAGCCAGGGTATAAGCCATTCCATATTTCACCCAAATCTATTCAGCTGTTTGAGCGTGCTGGAGTATCAAACATATAACATATATACACATATACATACACACACCCACACACACACACACACACACACACACACACACACACACACACACACACCCATGCACACAAGCACTGTAAATGGGCTAAATCTGTACATTAAATGGAACTTGGCACAATCATAACAACGTAAGTCGTATTCCGAAAAATATGGAATGAAATTCGGAGTAGAAGTCGACCTATCGGTAAATAACCATTTGATGTCTGTGCCGCTACTAGTTAATTTCTGTATCTATTTGAAACAAAAAAGCGTTTATGCTAAATTGCATTTAGATACGGCGTATTATAGTTGATATTGATATGTTCTAATGCACTATTATTTATTCTGTGCTAGGGGTAACATTATAATTTTCTATATTATGCAGTAGAGAATTCCCGCGGCCTTGTCCACGTGGTATTTTTTCTGGGATAGATTATAATTCAGCGTTGTTCTTGATACGGCAATTGCCGTATTATACGGCAATTGGCTGCAGGTGAATGAAACGTTTTTTCACTAGCGTAATGATTGAAACGGAACGTTTTTTTCACTAGCGTAATATATGAAACGAAATATACCTACATGTGCCACTTATAAATGAACACAGACGGGGAAATCCCTACACGGAAATCCATTGCCATCTCTTTCGCCTTTGTTAAAAATGAATGTTATGGTTGCAAATGAGATAACATACTCCTACTAATTTAAATGGTTTCATCTATGATTCGAATATAATCTAGCACTCATTCGTAATTTAATTGAAAAAATGTTACGGCTGCGAGTGTAATAATTGCATATTCAGTTAATTAGTTATTTTAGTGTTTTGTTTAAATGTGATTAATAGTTGATAATATGATTGAATGTGACTCTGAAGGCCCTTCTTTGCCAAAAAACACATAAAAGGGTAAACATATAAAACAGAAGTATATACAGATAACAGTGGGAGAGTAAAGATTTATTCAAAAACTGGATTGCTGCTGTTGATAATGATCCGTATATAGTGAAAACTCTACTGGAGTACCTCACAGTAACACAGACTGTGAAAGGATATTCACCCAAGTTAACAACCTGAAGACCAAGATGCGAAATAAGTTGATAACATCGACTGTAAATAAAACTCTATGAGCAAGACAACTCATTCAAAATCAAGGGAACTGTATGAAGTTTAAGGTTTCGCGCGACATGTGTAACAACATGAGAAGCAAGGACAAGTACGCACTAGATAAACATGAATCTTAAGTAATAGAAAGGATAAGAAATCTTTATGGAGAAGAAACAAATGAGGAATATACATTTCTTAAATAAATAATTAAATACGGCAATTTCATATTTTTTCCCTTAAAATACGGCAAACCAGACTGTGACATTCCGCAGCTCAGATTTTATGAGAACAACACTGATTCTATTAGTTATTCCAGAACTAAAAATTCAAATATCATCAAACTTCGTTCTGACGTCAAGTCGTTTTTTATCGATTGGTGTGCTTCTTTCTACCTATATATACGTCTAATAAAATAGTAGCAAAACGTCTGTACAATGAAGATATTAAAAAAAATGTATAAGTAGGTTACTTAAAATAATCTAGGTAAAGAACAAATCTTTTCTGCCTGTTTGTATGTTTGTTCACGCATCACGTAAAACCGATTGCGATGCGGTTTTATCACGCTGTTGGAAAGCTTAAGGATTAATCTAAAAACTGGTGTATTTGACAACTAGGCATCTCAATCCTATGAGTAGAAGCGGAGCAATCGATAAAAACTATTCGAAAGCTGAACGAAATTTGGTATTTTGTACTCTACATACTTACTTACGTACTTTTGGTCCTTGAATAACTCATAGGTAACTTTTAACCCAGAGAAACGACCACGCGTGCACACTTACTTAGAAAAATGCAGTAGGTAATTAACAAAAAGTTTTTAAAAGAAATGTTATATGCGTCATAAAATAAGCTACTGATCTAAAAGCACTAGGTACCAAAGTCTATAAAATTAAAGATAATTAAAAAGAAAATGGTCTAGGGTAACTATAATAAGCTACTGAACAAGAATATATGTAACATTTTAAATAATCGTGTCTGTTTGTCTGTTTGTTTTTTCGCGCATCACTTAGAAACTACTGGACAGATTGCTATGCGGTTTTTAATGTTGGATAGCTTAGGGTGATTGCTATGCGGTTTTTACAGATAGATAGCTTAGGGTTTGACTTAAAAACTGTTGTACTTCAGTCCGATTAGAAAAAGTCGAGCAATCCTTAAAATTCCATTTGACGGCAGAACGAAATTTGGTATATTGTACATTATACAAGTAGTTCCTTTTGGTCCTGGAATAATAAATAGGATACCTTTATCCTAGAAAAATAACCACGCGGGCAAAGCCGCAGGAACAGTTTATAATATAAAAACCAAGGCATCAATTTTGTTGTGGTGAACCGGTGCTGCTAGCACTAGTGTAGTTGATTATTAAATGTTAAATTCTTACCTATGGCAACAATAATTTGTAACGTTTTAGACCCTCGCGCGTAAACCGATTAGTATTATCAGAATGAAAAACAATAACAAGGCAAGGTAGTAGCACAGTACATAATATAGTCCTCTGTAAATACTGTATATATTATGTACGTAGTAGCTAACTACATAAACAAAACACGCGATTGACGGTTTGAACTTGGTGGGGCTGGTGAAAACAATAACATTGGCGTATACTTGGACAAAACACGCGAGACGTTTTTACGGACTTTATAAATAATAATATACTTACTGTGACGGTTTGAACGTGGGGGTAATTTCTGTGTGAGGGGGTGTGTATGTGTACGTATATGTAGGGGTGTAGTGTATGTGACTCACATGTAGGAAATTCTCTAGACACTGAGACTCATTTCAAAGTATTCATTTCAAAATTTTGTACCTAAATATAGGTTTTTTTTAAATTGTGTATGTTTAATGCTTAGGTTCTAACTAAACTATCACTGCATCGGTAGTATGTATCTACATCTACAGGTATATTGATGTGCCAGCGAAGTAGACGAGTTTATGAAAGGTTAAAATTAAACTCTAGTTATATACCTACCTACAGTAAAAATATTACGTTCTCTCATGTACGTCATGACCAGAGTGCACTCCGAATAATGACTCACTCTAATATACTCCAGACACATGTTTTGTTTATCAGCATTCAGTCTATAGACCATGTTTGTAAACTATATACGGTTGAATCACCGAACACTTCCCCTTGACCTCTCGAGGGGATAAATTACATTAGAAGCCGTTATTTAGTTCAGTCGGTCGAGTATCGGTCGGTGGGTGTGAACTGCGCACAACTGCGCACTAAGCTATGAAACTCAAAATGTTTCTAGTGCTATCTCTACTAATAATTATAAATGGCTGTGATTGCGGACATGTGTCCTGGTTACCGGACATTTTCAATACATTTACAAACAAAACGTCGGAAATAACAAATTATGTGAGAGAAAAGGGACGGAGCTTGAGAAATTTTTACGTTCAGAATGTGCGAAACAAAATTACGTCTTATCTTGGTGAGAACCGAACAAAAGAAATAACTTTGGCAGATGATAAACAGCGGAGGGTAAAGAGGAAGTTCAACGACTATCTTAATAAAGCCCAACACGATAATAACAAGATATTCGATGTGATCGCTCCAGAACAAATGGAATATAATTGCATGCGGGACGACCCTTCGATTCACATGACCACGCCACAGCTCATTGCACTACATGGATACCATTCGGAGTCACACACAGTCGTAACTGACGATGGGTACATTCTCACTATCCACAGAATTCCTTTTGCCAAAACAGCTCCTGCAAAAGTTGTTCCTCGAAAAACGGTTTTACTTCACCATGGCCTACTCGGCAGTTCCGCTGATTGGATAATCCCTGGACCAGAGAAAGGCCTAGCTTATATCTTATCTGAAGCTGGATACGATGTCTGGTTAGCTAATGTTAGAGGAAATACGTATTCCCGAGCTCATGTTTCCTGGAACATCGACACGTTCGAATTTTGGAATTTCACATTCCATGACGTAAGCCAACACGACCTTCCTGCGGTAATCGACTACATTATGGAGACTAAAGGTTGGGACGCTAAAATAGATTACATCGGACATTCAATGGGAACAACCGTTTTGTTCGCGTTGTTATCTACAAAAACTCAGTATAACAAAATCTTACGAGCGGGCTATGCTTTAGCACCGGTTGCTTTTATGGCGGAAATAAAAAGTCCTATTCGGCTGTTGGCGAGATTCAGCAATAATATTGAGTATTTGATGAAATTACTCGGAGCAAATGAGTTCCTACCTCAGAATTCCGTGTTGAGGTGGCTATCAAAACATGCCTGTGAGATTAATCACATCGAAGAAGCTATCTGTGAAAATTCTATGTTTGTTCTATGCGGAGCCGACTCGAAACAGTTCAATAGGACGCTATTGCCAATAATTCTTGGACATGTCCCTGCCGGTGCGTCAACTAGAACACTGGTTCACTACGCTCAGGAAATCCAGAATGCAGGCCGCTTCCAGCAATTTGATTATGGACCCGCAGGAAACTTCAAGGCATACGGGACCGTTACACCGCCCGAGTATCAAGTTGACCGAATAACTTTACCTATTGCTTTATTCAGTGCTCAAAATGACTGGCTCTCCAGTGATGCAGATGTCACCAATTTATACGTCCAGCTTGTAAATCCTATCGAGCACTACATAGTGTCTTATAAGGAATTCAATCATATTGACTTTTTGTATGCCATAGACGCTCCTAAGTTAGTATATGCCAAACTTTTGCAGTTATTAGACGAAGGAGCAAGCAGTGTTATTCCTACTGCAGAACCAGACAGTTTAGAATCTAATGTTATAAGAGTATGATTAAAATTGTGGGTACATATACCTATTACTTACGTAATTACTTAGTGAATAACTTTTGTATTTATATACGTATTTTTAAATAGTAAGCAATTACTCTCGAAGTACACGACATTATATTTAACTGTTATTTCTTACCTTGTGTCTTTTCTTTTATCTTCTAAACGTATTTGTGTTGGTTCCTTTACCTACATAGATTAGCTGCACCCACGGTTAATTGCTTTTGTAGAAACAGATTTTTCACGTTAACTCCATTTTTCTCACATGAAAAGTAGCTTAACTCAGGATTCCCAGGACGTGAACTAATATATTATATCTAGTTTATATAATTTTAGCATTAACGCCTGCTTAGCGAGTACATATCTAATAATTTTCAATAGGAAAAAAATAAGGGACTTCGAGGTTCAAGCCCCGTGCGTGATCCAAATTTTTCTTTTACAAAATTATTAGTACTTATGCAAGTTTTATTTATTTTTCAATCTAATCGGTCATAGCTTGGGGATTAATAAACATCTTTAGTAAACTTTCCTTTCGAGTCCATCGCCCTTTTTTCACTGTGTTTAATAGGATAGGAATCAAGGTAAGGACTGACATGAATGATGATAATCCAAAAGATAAGGATATAAGTAGAAACTTAGAGGCAAGTGTTTAGTTTTCGATTGATTGACCGACTACATACGGAATGATAAGGATTTAACTAGAAGCTTAGTGATAAGATTTTAGCTTACGACTGACTAACCGACTACGTACAATCGTACGTACAAAACTCAGTAATCTATGCGATGGACAAGAAAATGAATGCAATAAGTACTTAGACTGAATATAATATTGTTTTACCAAAATTTATGTAAATAAGTAAGTATACTTAGATATCCACACGCGCCCTCAATAAACCCAGCAAAAATGTCTTCACATGTAATAACTAGTCCTTTTTTTATTATATTGATTGACGAGACGTGCAGGTCGCTCTCCTAATGAAAAGCGTCACGCCTGCACGGTTGCATTGCCACCCAGAATTCAGGTTACAAAATCTTGCGCTTTACTGCTCTGCGCTCGACACCGTGAGACATGTCTCATTGCCCAGTAATTTCACTGGAAACATTGCCCTCCAAACCTAAAACAAAACACACACGGAAAAAATGTTTACACACTACTGCTTGGCAGTTGAATATCTGACAAAAGGTGTGGTACTTCCACAGGCTTATACGTGGATTGTTGGTTATTGGTCACGATCCCATGGCAGGACTTTAGGACATGCTGTCCACTATCAAATAACCCAGTAGGCAAAAGTCAACCATTTTCAAGATATTATTTATATCATTATTTTATGATTAATAAAAAATAATAATAAAATACCATTGCAAGAAATCACATATTTTTTTACTGTTTTTATGTTGATATAACCATTACTAAGAATTGTGTATAATAAAATAAAAATAATCTGGAAACGTCTTTGAATCAGGGGTCTAAAACTAACCAAGTTTGATGATTTGTGTAAGTTTCTTCAACAACATATTACACATTATCACACAACACATATTATCACACATAAACAACTACAACTACATATTTTCACGTATCCAACACGCGGTATATTTATTTGGTAGTTAGTGACACAGTAACAAACTATGCGACATTAAGCAACATGTCGGAGAATTAAAAAAATGCGTCATAGTGATTTGTTTGATTAAATCATATAATAAAACAATAAATACAGTTGCCCAGGTGTTCATCATAGCCGTAATTCACCATTTTCTAGAGATTATTAAGTAAAATGATTGCTGCCAATATGTTGTTTATTTAAATAATCTGCAGGTTAAAAAAAACAGCTTTTTTGTTGAAGAAACTTACACAAATCATCAAACTTGGTTAGTTTTAGATCCCTGATTCAACAACGTTTGCAGATTATTTATATTTTATTATACACAATTCTTTGTTACTGTTTGTTTTCTCAACCTAAAAACAGTAAAAAAGTTTGATTTCGTGCAATGGTTTTTTTATTATTAATTTTTATGGATGCCTATCCGTCATTTATTTAACAAAAATAATGTAATTAATAATATCTCGAAAATGGTTGACTTTTGCCGGTAGCATTACTGAGTTATTTGATAGCGGACAGCATGTTCTAACACCCTGCCGCGGGATCGTGACTAATAACCAATAATCCTGTATATGAAACGTACTACTAAGATTAATTATTTACTTTATTTTTTTATAGAAATCACAATTGTTACTCATACATAAGTTATTTTCATTATATCTACATAAAAACGATTGGAACATTTGCTGTATGGTTTTCGCATCTTGGCTACGGAACCCTAAGTCTATGCGTTTCCAACACGCACATGGCTGTTTTTTTATCTTTCACGATAATAAGTTTATCAAAATAATAATAATTTACACGTAAAATGGCTGAAGCAGTGGATTTAATTCTACGGACCAAGTTACTTTACTAACGTGAAGTATCTAAGTATATACTATCTAAAGATAATTATGTATTTAGATCTAGGTTAATATTCCCACGACTCGTCCGCGCGGTCTACTGTTTACCGCGATAAAAAAGTAAATGTACACAAAAGTATCCTATGTTCTTACGAAGTGTTCAAACTATTTCCATACCTTTCATCAAGTTCGGTTCAGCCGTTTAGTTGTCAAAAGATAACAGACAGAGTTACTTTCGCTTTTATAATATTAGTCTTATAGAAGAACTACTACTAGGTATACTTATAATAAAGCAGTTAGTAAGAAAAACTCTGTACAATGAAGATAATAAAAAAATATAGTCTAGGGGACTTGAACAAGAATAGAACGTTTTTATAAATCGTTTCTATCTGTCTATTTGCCTGTTCGCGCATCACGAAACTAATGGACCGATTGCGATGCGGTTTTCACAGTTAGATGATAAAAACTGATGTACTTGGTATCCTAGTTCGATGATCAGAGCTTGAAATAAATTTAGTATTTTGTACTTTTTAGATACTTCTGGTCCTGGAATAACACATAGGTTACTTTTAATCCGGAGAAATGACAACGTGGGGAAAGCCGCGGGCACAGCTTGTAGATGGTGATATACTCGTAGTATGGAATGGATGGATGTACCATGAATCAAAGAACAAGTACCTACCTATTATTCCTACCTACAAAATAAGAGATAAAAATGTTACGAAATTACCTAGGTACCTACACTAAATAATACCTACATCTAACTTACAAACTACTTGTCAAACGCGTAACCTGTGGACGAATGCGTTTTTGGAGGCTTTTGGCTATTTTTTAAATACAGAATGATGCTGGCAGCATTTCCCCTTTGAACTATGTAATAAGTTTGGGTTATTTCCTTTCTCGCCACCAGCTTTGTCTCACTAGTGGGGAGAAAGGGAAAAATAAAAAATGTATGGCCTTTCTCGCCGCTATGGAATATATTATTTGAAGTGGGAAGAAAGTTAATAATCTAAAAATCTCTCTTTTTCCCCACTAAGGAATCAAAAAATATACCTATCATTGTAGTGGGGAGAAAGCGAATAACCAAATTTACTATAGTATAATGTCCCACTAGACTTGATATGAAGCAAACATTATTTTCAGTAAGGGCAATTATGGATATGTCAAGGGGCCCGTTCACTTAGACGTTCGAGGACGCACGGATCACCCGCGCGTACACTCGAAATCTTTCACGGCGTCGTCGGGCGTTCGTCTGGGTCATCCGAAAAATAGTAGTGGAGGGGAGGAATAGTATGAAACTGACAGTTGTCAGTTGTATGTGGACGTCCAAAGTCGTTCACTAACTCCGGATGATCGAGCGATAATCGCACGGATGATTCGAGCGTGTAAGTGAACACATAACAGCCAAGGATTGCGTAGTGGGGACAATGAGAATACTTTTTCGATTATTACCTTTCTCCCCACTGTCAAATAATATATTCCATACTGGGGAGAAAGGCCATACATTTTTTTATTTTTCCCTTTCTCCCCATTAGTGGGACAAAGATAGTAAATAACCCATTAGTTTTCTTGACAATATTATATCAAAATCAAAACTTTATTGAGTTGCTTGTTGCTCCGTAACCTCATGTTGAATTTGCGGAGTTAGATGCGTTGTCGATTGTCGAAATGTTGAAATCACCCTCATTAACAGTGTTATTTTATTTTCCTGTACAGACTTGTTTATTTTATTACTACTGTAATAATTACCTAAGTTTATTATTATAAAATGATTTTTACTAAATTACCTTGTTTTTGTTTATTCATTTCGAAGACAATAGGTTACCGCATACCGATGATAGTGCTTCATCAGTATTTAAAAGAGTGGCTAATACAATAGCTTGGTAAGTATAAACAAAAGGTGAGTTACTGGAAATATTTACTAACTAGCTGATGCCCGCGACTTCGCACGCGTGGTCATTTACTCAAGTACTCTTTGTTTGTGCTATTCCAGGACCTAAAATACCAATATACCAACATTTGACCAAAATTCTTTCAGCCGTCAGATTGCTCGGCTTCTACTCATCGGATTGAGATATAAAGTACCCCAGCTTTTAAGTCAAAACATAAGCTATCCAACAGTGAAAACCGCATTGCAATCGGTCCAGAAGTTTTTACGTGATGCGCGAACAAACATGCAGACAGACACGAATTTTTAAAATGTTTTACTCTTGTTCAGTAGCTTATTTTATGTACCCTAGACCATTTATTTTGTAATTATCTTCTTTGTTTAGACTTTTTTGTTTCTATTACTTTATTATATGTATAGATTAACAATAATTATAGAAACTTATGTAGCAAACAATATGTTTTGTGTTTGTAATAGATATCTAATGCAGGTACCTAATGAGTTAATGACGCACAGTTTGATTCATTTAGTTGGGTACCTACTACCTAGGTACCTACTATGATAACTTTTTGACCCTTGTCAATCAATCGAGCTAGCTATGTATCTGCCTAAGTATTTTCCAATCCCGGATAGCATCTATATCTATCTATATCTACTCGTATACTTATGATAAAGCAGTAGGTAACAAAAAGTTAATTAAAAGATATGGTCTAGGTAGGTGCCTTAAATTAAGCTACCTACTGAACAAGAATATGATATTAAAAAACAAACTTTATCTCTTATTTTATGTTTGTTCGCGAATCACGTAAAAACTATTAGACCAACTGCGTTGCAGTTTTCACTGTTGGATAGCTTAGAATTTTACACGTCTGCCCAAACAAAAGAGTGTATTTTTTTTTGTCGAGCGAGTGCGAAGCGTCTCTGTTTCAGCTTGGGCAAAAAATATTTTGTATGTCCGGATGTCTGTCCGGCTGTTCTCCTCTACAAGCCGCATTTCTCAACCGATTGGAAGTTTGAGAAAATTTCTGGGTCGAAAAGCCTTACTGACTGAAGAACAGGAAAATGAACTAAGTAGTAAAGAGGATTAATAGCACTTTTTCGTATTATCTAATGTTAAATTACCTAATTTAGTTGATTATAACTGATCTATAATCTGAAGTGCCAAATATTGTTAGTTATTTAAATAATTATGACTGTTAAGGTAATAGGCCTTATTACCCTACCATAGTGCCTGCTGACACATTTACTTTTGTCAGTGAGGTACCGTCGGTGGCTCGACCACTTGGTAGTCACCAGTGCCGCTAAATCGACGGTTGTCGATGTGTCAGTATTGCATGACTTATTGGTCTGATCATTTCCCTTTATTGATTGAGTGCAACATTAGATTTATCAAATCGAAAATTTTAGTCAAGGGTCCTGCAGTTAATAAAGTGAAGTGGGGTGAGCGTGATCGGACCCAAATAAATAAGTATCATGAGCTATGTAACTCCAAACTTAGAGATATTAACTTTGATGAGCGTTTTCATGATTGTGCTGATATAATATGTACAGATTAGATTAATTTTGGATAATTTGTATAAAACTATTACGTCTGTCCTCACTGAATCAGCGGTGCTTGGTTTTGAAGACAGAAGTAAAAGAACGGGTAGATATGTTACTGGCTGGAATAAACATGTAAAAGACGTACACGGTAGGGGTCGTTTTTGTTTCCAGACTTGGTTATTGTATGGCAAACCATCTTTTAGTCGGATTTATGTAAGCATGTACGAATCAAGACGGATATTTAAGTCCAAAGTTTGCGATAGAGTCGAAATTGCTATGAAAAAAGGGACAATCTGATTGAAGCCAAGTTCTGTGGTCGGGAACCGGATGATCGAGCGATATTCGCACGGGTGATTCGAGCGTAGTAAGTGAACGCACCCCTAATATTACGTAGTACTTACATTCTCTTTGAACCCTAGACACAGTACATACATAGTCATTACAGACAGTAGTGTATCGAGGAGTAAACAGCCGATTTGACGCACGCGGTGCGGGGGCCGGGATGCAGGGGTCTAAGCGTGGTTTTGAAAAGAACGCTACGAGCGAGTTTCGCGTCTTTATTATCTTCATGTAATGAAGTCGATTCCATATACAAGAAAGACAGATTGTTTTTTGAAAGTAGGATGCCAGTACCACTAATAGATTGGACCAAAGATACGTATAATAAAGCAATAGGAACGAAAAAGTCTGTACAAAGAAAATAATTAAAAAAGAAATGGGTACATAAAATAGGCTACTGATCAAGAATATAACATTTTAAAAACTCGTGTCTGTCTATATGTTTGTTCGCGCATCACGTAAAAACTACTGGGCCGACTGCGATGCAGGCTTCACTGTTGGATAGCTTATGTTTTGAATAAAAAACTGAAGTACTTTATATCTCAATCCGATGAGTAGAAGCAGAGCAAACGATAAAATTATTTTAGACGGCTGAAGGAATTTTGATCAAATGTTGGTATATTGGTATTTTAGGTACTGAAATAGCACAAAAAGTACTTCCCAACCTACACTAACTAGTTGCATAATGGCTTTAGAGCCAATCTGATTATGCCCAAAGGTGCTAAGATGCAAGTGTTAGAGCGTACTCTGAAGGTCTAATGCAACAGCTCTTTTGCCATTTTGGGCACAATTTTATGTAGCCTTTAGTTCTATTACAACTGCACAATAGTAGTAAAATGGTACCTCAAAGGCTGCAACGGATGATTAACGCCATACTAACCCCTTTATGAAGCTACTTTTGTGAACGAGTGAACGAATATGAATGAATGTATTGTATGTCAAATAGGTAAAATATAATTAATATTGTAATCAGCCATCATTAAAATATTATTCTAATGTAAATAATTCATAATTATGTGCCTTATTAGTTTGTTAAACACAAGCGGATAAAAACGCTTTAATATTTACTGTGCATATTCTCCAATAATTTTTATGCGCTTTCGAAATAACATTAATATGAAAGAAATATTTGCTAAATAGTTGTAACTATTTTTACTTCGTATTTTTATTATGTATCGACAGTTTATTATCTGCAATTGGTCGTTTGTATATTGACGTAAACAAAGTTAATTTTAATAAAACACATCATTATAACATCTAAATATTGCAAATAAATAAGACAATTTTCTTGAGAAATGGCGGATTGACGAAGTCTGTACATCGGTGCAAATAATGTCTATTGTATAACTTAATACTGTCAATTAGATCTTTAGTTACATTGATTATCTTTTTGGAACTTGAGTCTGTATTAGAGTATATAATTACACCTATTATGGAACTTCTAGTAGAACAAGAGTAGTTATTTGAACTCTTATACAACTGCTTTATATGGCCTACAATTAACTCTTTAATGCAGTTGAGCGGCGCATAACAGTAACAAGAGAAACGCTCATAAAACTTTCAGTGACAAATGTTCTTCGTAACTCTCTATAAATGTTGTTGGTGGTAAATTGGTTCTAGAAGAAACTATTATAAAGACAAGTGACGTATTTAGTTCCAATACTGGCACTTTTGGTACATTTTGTACCTAAAGACTTTAGCGGAATCAGTTAAGCAACTTAAAACTGCTTCCTGAACTCTAATGCTGCTATTATATATCTTAAAGTTACAAAAAAGGCTGCAATTTCCACTAGTGTGTTGGTTGGGTTTTAACCTAGAGAAATGACAACGCGTGTGAAGCCGCAGGCATCAGCTAGTAGTAATATAAGTATATATCAAGATTGGACTCTTCAGTCCAATCTTTTCGACCCACTATTGGGCTCCGAAAATAAATTAACTTCATTTATTACCCGACTACAGAGGGTTATGTATTTGGGTTGTATGTATGTATGTTTGTTTGTTTTTACGTTTCTTTGGCACGTCCTACAGACTAAATGGCTAAATGGATTTAGCTAAATGAGGTATCATTGGATTCGTCTTAACCGCGAGAGTGCTATTGGAAATATGAAGTGTCAAGCGGCTTACAACTGCCATATTTTATTTCCGACGGAAAGAAAAATGTTTGAATAACTCTAAAAACTCGCAAAATATATCGTTTATAAATATATATATATACTTCCCTTCCATCTGGCAAAAAAATGTAAGATAACAATAAACTAGAGTAATACAGGTATGGAGTAGTTTTATATTATCCTCCACGGCTTTTCCCGCGTGGTCATTTTTCTGGGGAAAATGTAGCCTATGTATTCCAGACGTTCAGTCGTCAAATATTATGTTATCGATTGACGGGCTTCTCTACTCATCAGATTGAGATACAAAGTAGTAACATTCGTTTAGATACCTACCCATATAGACTAACATAATATGAATACTACTAATAAGTAACAATTTTTAACAATATTACTTACTAGTGATTTGCTCCGGTTTCACACGGGTAGTGCTCACACCGTGGCATTATTCTTACTTTTAGAATTTTTACACGCAACTTCTAAGCTCGTAATTTCTAAAAAAGACGCCAGTATGCGTAAATCAAAATCTTTGGCAGCAACGATCATGATGTTCTTTTTATCCATCGACAATAATTGCATCATTACTCCAACGACAGTAAGAAATGTCTAACCATTATTCATGTACTTGACAGACTTGTTATTATTTCGTTTCCATGGCAACGTGTTATTCCGTTGTATATTTTTAATTGACTTCACAAAAGGAGACGGTTATATGTTCGACTGCATGTTTTTTTTCTTAAAGTTATTGTGTTCTGGTTCTATTGTAATTCTTTTATTCTTTTTAGTGTTTGTTTAGAAAAGAACATTTGAATACGAAGTAATTTTTTTTTTCGAATAATATTTTTATTGATTCCTTGGGTGACAATATTGCCATTTTCGTAGGGATATCTACTTTCTTGAAAAATATAATAGTGCCCATGTTACTTGCTGATAATGTAACTTTCTAATACGTGAAATATTTTTTTTAAATCGGTTCTGTATTTTTTCGTTTGTCCATTACAAACAAAGATACAAAAATACAAACATACAATAAAACAAATCTTTCTTCATTATAATATGAGTGTAGACATATGCGTGAAATCGATAGCCTCCTTTTTTGTATGTAAGTTTTTGTAAGTAGCTTAAACACTGGTTTTACTAATAGAAGATTCCTACAAATTTAAAAGGTTAGCTTTAAATTATGGTCATGTACAAACAGACGAACAAACATACATACATTCATTCATGCATACATAGGTATTCTGATAAAATCATAACACTCCTTTTTTTGTAGCCGGGTAAAGACCCAAATGTGGCAACCATCGGTCTCCGACTGACAGTAGACATCAAACTCGAAAACAATGGCCCTGTTCACATAAACGTTCGAGGACGCACGGATCACCCGCGCGTACACTCGAAATCGTTCACGGCGTCGTCCGGGTGTTCGCCTGGGTCATCCGAAAAATAGTAGTGGAGGAGAGGAATAGTATGAAACTGACACTTGACAGTTGTCAGTTGTATGTAGACGTCCAAAGTCGTTCACGATCTCCGGATGATCGAGCGATAATCGCACGGATGATTCGAGCGTGTATGTGAACACAGCCCTTGATTCGATACACTCTGTCTGTAAAGACTATTTATGTACTGTGCCCTAGATGTACAAAACCATAGATTCTAGAATTTAGGTATTTGTGCAAAACGTAGAGAGAGGTGCAAAATGACATGTGTGTAGTATCCAAGGAAGTTCTATGTACTTGTTATACGTGAGTACATATAACCATGAATCTGTAAACTGGATCGCGTACTTCCAATATATCATTCATACAAACTTATACTCTAAGCATACAACATAAAATACATTTTTATTTTTCTCATGTCTAAGTAGAAAATCAAGCGGGGTGAGATAGCGCAAAAGTAGTAGTTCGTCCTTGTCTAGCATATTGCTGTAGCATAGTGAAATAGTTTTTGGTAGTATTTGGGAGAAATCTTACATTTGAAAACATTTAATTTTGCTAAAGTATTTTGTATATTTTAGTTTGAAAATACACTAATATCGTTAATCAATTTTTATTTAAAAAAAAACGTCTTAGGACTATTTGAATTTATATGGGGTTTATAAAAAATAATATGTTTTTCTAAGCATGTGTTTTTTATTACATTCAAAAATAATACATTATATAGTACACAACACAATTTGTGTCTTTTTCCCTTTAAATAATGTCTAATCTTCCTTACTCCTTACTTAATATTACAAACTAGCAGTGGTCCGTGATTAATAGCAGTTATGGAATAGCATTATTTTTTTTTAAATTGGGTTGTTTCTTTTTGTAGTCGCTGTTTTGAAAATGTTTGCCACAGAAATATTTAATTCATGCAGCTTTTCGATCGGTATGTATTTCAAGTCCTCTTTATCGGTCACTTGTATCCAGTTTATGCACCTGAACATAAGTTTTTTAATTTAAATTAAAAGATTAAGCGGTTTTAGGCTACGCGACATTAGGTATTCTAAATTTATAGTTTTACTACGTTTACTATTATATAGCGTGGAATACAGAAAGACTTAGAATAAGATTAGGAACCAAATGTCGAATAACGGGTTAGAAAATATATCGATAACACCGGCACCGCACTAGTGCTAGCAAGACTATGTTATTTTGTTGAATATTATGAAAGAAAAATAGTTATTTTCTTGTACCTAATAGATTTACCACTTGCCTATCTTTATTCAGTGGAAATTTAGCCATAAATGTTCGTTTTTGACCCATAGCTCGCAAACCACAATTTTCGCAAGTTTTATAGCTCTTTGCATAGAAAAGTTTCAAACTCAATCACACTATTATTTATTTAATGTAGAAACAAACACCTTCAAAGCATTAAATACATCAACAGACGGTAATTATCACAAAAGCAACTTGACTAATAATTTTGTAAACAAAGTTAAACCACAGAACACATATTCATAGCGAAGGGCTGTGTTCACTTATACGCTCGAATCATCCGTTCGATTATCGCTCGATCATCCGGAGATCGTGAACGACTTTGGACGTCCACATACAACTGACAACTGTCAAGTTTCATACTATTCCTCCCCTCCACTACTATTTTTCGGATGACCCAGGCGAACGCCCGGACGACGCCGTGAACGATTTCGAGTGTACGCGCGGGTGATCCGTGCGTCCTCGAACGTTTATGTGAACGGGCCCCATACATTTGAGACAAATTTGAGAATTTGTTTGTGGTTGCGCCGGACTGTTGACAATCAGTCAGCTGTTCTGTGAGAGAGCTGTCAAAAACCTGAAACGAATGGAAAAATAATAATTTATATACCTACGGTATGCACTTATAGCTGAAAAGATTGCAAAAATACTGTGCAGTGTAATAAATAAATCGCATTCAAGAAAAAGTATATCTGCCAATGATAAATAATTAGAAAATATAACCTCGACAACAATGGCAAGGGGCATGTACAAGGGTTGGCGATACGCTGCTTTTATATCTGGGTTGGTCGGATTCATTGGCCTCGCTATGTACCCTATTGCGATTAGTCCCATGATGGACTCTTCCGAATATAGTGAGTACCTACTTTCTTGTTGTACCTACCTATGTATGTAGGTACCTATTTAAATAAGGAAACGTACCTAATATTATATATAGGTACCTTTTTTAATTAGCATTTGTACATAGCTAGATTGTGGCTACAGTGTTTCATAATTTTTTTATTTAACAAACTTCCTACAACCTAACTACACACATTCAAATTGGGACTTAACACAAGCATTTTTGGTAAATATCCCATTTCTTTCAACAGCTTTGTTAACACATTCCCTGTCCGCTGAACTACATATGGATCTGGAAAAGTGGGTTTGGAAAGCACTTATACATTCATGAGCCATATATGTGTCAGGAAATATGAACAATTCCAGCGAATGTGCTGGGACTCCTATTTTTGCATTAGACGTGCCAGTTGATCATCAGGTGGCGATATATCTAACATTGCGCAGTACTGAGCGCATAGCGGTAAGCAACTGGATAAAGCAAAAAAAAATGCCGGGACGTACGAAGAATCTTCTCAAGTTGTCGTAGCATATACTGCATCGTTTTCAGACAGTTTTGTAGTCCTCTTTTTGCTGAATTATTTACAAACAGTATTGTCCTATGATCGAATTAGTAGATGGTCTTGGACTGAGGCAATATTATTAGTTGCACTCGCACTACACAAAGACATGTCTCTTGTGTGTGCAGAAGCATATTAATGTCTTTCTATGCTCATGAACCATATGTGTATCAGGGAAATATTACTTATGGGACTTGCGGGATCATTTTGATTTTTAGCTTAGGACAGGGAATGTGTTAATTTACTATCTTGTGTTAGGCTTGGTAGGTAAATAATAACATTATTTTACTGCTATACTATTAAAGTTTGCTATTACAACCATGGTTTAATTTTATTGATTAGAACATTTTTAATTTGCAGAAACAATCCAAAAGGAAACAAGGAAAAACATCAGACAAGAAGATATTCAGCCAGGCAGTAAGTGAAATAATAACATAATAAACTATTATGTATTGTAATAAGCTGTTTGCCCTTCATCCCACTTTTTAGCTCAGTTTTGTAACCAATTATGTTTTTTTCTTTCAGTAGGAACCAAATTCAATTTCAATATCCTGAAACTCCTCTCTTGTGCTAATTATATTGTTGTTTTTTCATTCGGTGGGTCTCCCATCTTTTACGTTGTCAACCCCTGTTTAGTTTACCAATGCTACTCGTAGGGTGCCATCCTGTCAGGATTACGCGCCACTTCATTCTCGCGCATCTTCTTTTCATTTGGTATTTTTTAGTGAGGATGTCTGTTGCTCCTGTCCTAGTTCTTATGGATGTGTTCCTTGATTCCCAGTGTGCTTCTTTCCATAGCTCTCTGACAGTGTTCTAGCATATTCCTATGGTGTTTGGAGAGTGGCCAAGTTTCACATCCATAAGTATGGCAAGGGAGAATATAGGTTGTAAAGACTTTGGGCTTATTTCGGAAAATATTTAGAATCCCTCGATCACACTAGGGGGAGGGCTGCCCGTGGTACCCCTCTCCCCCGCAGGCGACGCTTAGTTTATGAGATATTTCAGTTTTAAGTTTATAAAAGCCTTAACAGTTTATTAAAAATCGGCTATTTCATCGTCTTTGGATGCATTCAGCGACCAAAACATAAGTTAACTTCTATGTGTAGTCATGTTCAAACCTAACCTACCCTAGTTTTGGGGCCATACGTAACATCTTCAATCTTTCTGGTGAAAGCAGCAGATAAAAACACATTCTACTAAATTTTATTTTATTTACGGTGACCAAACAGTTCAATTTTAATACACTTAAAACTGCAATATCTTATAAACTAAACGTCTCCTTCCAGGTGCTGGCCCTCCACCTCCCCCCACCACCTCAACTCCTGCCCCTCGATTTTATAGCCAACCCTATCTCAAAAACTAAGCCACGGTGGAAAAATGAAACCATATTACGTATTGGGAATAATTTGTCTTATTTTGTAACAAGCTGTGTCCAGGGCTTTGCTTGCTTAACCATTTCTCAAAAAATAAATAATTATGTATTATTTGGTACCCATATCGGTACCAAATTAGATCAAAGTTAGTTCAGCATTCAAATAGTCTTTTAATGGCTTCCACTCATCGGATTGAGATAAAAAGTACATCCAAATTAAATCAAAACTGAAGCTATACAACGGGAAAAACCGCATCGCAATCAGTGCACTAGTTTTTATGTGATTTGCAGACAGACAGACACAATTTAAAAAAAAAATGTTCTGTAGCTTTTTGTTGGTAACATAAGTTATGCGACGTACTCATTGAAATGGGAGTACCTAACCACCTAGTTCGTCTCATTTGCCGACTCTACGAGGACGGAACTGCGACTGTACGGATAAACGACGTCGACTCAAAAATATTTCAAACACATGCTGGTGTTCGGCAAGGGTGCATACTGTCTCCACGCCTATTCAACATCTATACGGAGTGTATTATGAGAATCTATTTGGAGGAATGGGACAAAGGAGTTTCAATGGGCGGTCGGAAGATATCCAACTTAAGAAACGCCGATGATACTACTCTTCTCGCTCAAACAAAAGATGACATGACATGGAACACCTGCTGACACGCCTAGAGACAATAGGCCTCTCCTTCGGACTTGCAATCAACCGTGATAAAACTAGGATGATGATCGTGGACCGAACTGAACTAAACCACCCTGACATCCCCATGATTGGCAACTGTGAGGTTGTCCAAAGCTACGTGTACCTCGGCACCACGATCACGAACACTGGTGGGTGTGAAGATGAAATTAAAAGGAGATGTGCTATCACAAGATCTGCCGTTGATAGGCTAAAAAGAGTCTGGTGTAATCGCAATATCACCAAAGCCACGAAAGTCCGCCTGATGAGAAGTTTAGTCTTCCCAATATTTCTGTATGGCACAGACACATGGACGGTCCGCCTGAAAGACCGGCGCAAAATCGATGCACTCGAAATGTGGTGCTGGCGGCGACTGTTGCACATCCCTTGGACAGCGTTTCGGAATTACGCCTCGATTTTGGAGGAACTAAAAATCAATGAGAGATTATCGTCGACTGTGCAGATACGAATCCTCAAATACTTCGGACACATTGTTCGAAATGAACACTCCATGGAACGACTCGTTGTCCAAGGACAAATAGAAGGCAAGCGGTCATGCGGACGATCACCCACGCGTTGGACAGACCTTATAAAATCTACAACACAAACCTCCATAGTCCATGTTCCTGGGACGCTGAGGACCGCAACGAATGGAGGCGCATCGCGGGGGTTGTTGGAGCCAAAGAAAATGCATCGTCGTCAACCGCGACCACTCTGTCAAGAGTGAACGACTGAGGAGGAATAAGCTATCTCCATTCCAAATTTCATCAACATCCGTCCAGCGGTTATCGCGTGAAAGCTCCCCAAACAAACAAACAAACAGACAACGTTTCACTTTTATATATTGGTATGGATAGACTAAAGTTTCTCTGTTGATATCTAAGAAAAAAGTTAAGTCAAGTTGGTAGTTAAGTTACGTAATAGGAAATAATTTGCATAATTTAAACTAATTTTGGCTTATATTTTATATCTTTTTATAGCAGTTAACGCCTACTTAGCCTAAATATATATAATAATTTTCTGATGTATCTTTCAGACACGAAGTTAATCAATATTAGCCGTGTTTGTTTTTTTTGAGTTCGTAATACTACCAATAGATGGCGTTACCGTCACCATAAGACGGGTTCAAAGAAGCTAGTGGTTAGATTTGGATGACAACGCATAGGTCTCGGTAGCCGAATTGGTAAAGGCATGTCCGCGCTGAGGCACAGTATGCGAGTTCGAATCTCGTCCGTCTGGCTCTCCTAGAAATATTCCATTTCACATCATTTCTAAGGGCTACAGTTATTTAGTAAATAATTATCTGAAGACTATTAATTTATTGCTTACTTTGTTCCAGGTATGAAAGTATGGACAGATCCATTTGGGCGTACGAAACCAGATAGTGAAGGTTGATGTTATTTAAAAATAGTGAACTAGATTAATTTGTATTTAGTAAAATGTTGTTTATTTACGTATATTTTTTCGTACCTATTCCTGATTTCAACCAATGATTATTCAAAAAGTAATAGATTTAGTCATAATTAGTCTCACTCTCAAGTGAGTCCCTTAAGGTAGAATTCTTGGCTCATTCCTTTTCCCAGTATACATTAAAAAATCTTCCTGATGCTGCCCCACTTATGTTTATACTCTTTTCTGACAACACTACAGTAGTTAAATGAGGAAAGAAGGAGCAACCCCAGTCCACGGTGAACAAAACCCTAATAGATGTGATCTTGGAGTTACATGTTTTGCTTGTATGCTCTTTTCTGAAATTATTGTAAACTACAAAGTATCTATTGTTATTCCAGGATCTAAAGTACTTAAACACTAGAAGTTTTCAAACATAACAAAACATACAATTAGGTATTTTAATAATGTTGAAAAATCGTTTTTTTTCCTAGTTCAATCAATCCCCTGGCTTTTTTCCCTGTTCGGGGTCAGCCCTCCTGATACACTTTCTCCACTTTCGGCGATTTTGTGTCATTTCTGGCGATAAGCCCATCGTCTGCATATCGTTATGGATGGTTCGCATCCAGTTATTCAGTTATTTGGTGGTCGGCCCCTGCCTCTTTTGCCTTCCTTTATGTCTAATACCTGCCGGGTCATATGATCTTCACTTCTGCGCATTACGTGCCCAAACCAGCGCAAACGGTTTTCTTGAATTTTTTGGTGTATTTCGGATACTTTGAAGGTTCCTCGGATGAACTTGTTTTGAACTTTATCCAATCTTGTAACTCCACCTGCCCATCGCAGCATTTTCATCTCTGTAACATGCATTTTTTGCTCATCGCATTTCCTTACCCCCCAGCACTCAGATCCATGCAGCATTGCCGGTCTAACGGCTCGTTTATACACGTTGCCTTGAGTTCTAATAGGCATTTTTGCGTCACAGAGGACCCCAGTGAGTGATCTCCACTTTTGCCAGCCTGTCTGGATCCTATTTTCTAGGTCTCTTTCCGTGTTTGCTTTGACGTTTACTATAGATCCAAGATACTTAAATTCTTCTACTTGAGATAAGGGAGTTCCATCGATAGTGGGTACTTGCTGGATGTTATTATTGCTACCCGAAAATCTGCAATGCATGTATTCGGTCTTTCTGCGACTTACTTTTAGGCCACTGCATTCCAAAGCCTCATACTATCTGTCGATATTGTTTTGGATTTCCGGCAACGATTCCTCTATCAAAACTACATCATCTGCATATAAAAGTGTCCATGGAGCCGGCTTTTGGAGATCTTTTGTGATGTAGTCCAGGACAATGTTGAAAAGTAAGGGGCTTAGAGCAGACCCCTGATGGACCCCGACCTTAACCTCAAAACTATCGCTTGTACCCGCTGGAGACATCACTCGTGTTGTTACGTCATTATACATGTCCTGTATGATACTGATGTATTGCTCTGGTATCAGTTGAGTTTTTTGCCTAGTTATATTTTTTTTTTCTTAATGGTTTAAGATGCTTAGAACGAAGAAAAAATTGTTTTATTTGCATAAATTATTTTGTTAGGAAAGAGTAAATCGAAATGTTGATTTTCATGAAGTTGTAGCAACATTAGAAAAATGAATATTTTCAAAAATCCTTTAGTGCAGTTTTAATGCATTTGAAAACCTCTACATGGATTACTAAGAATACATCTTACAATATTTAAGGGTTATCATAGCAGTTTGTTTGCCGTATGAGGTAGTGCTGGCCTCTGGTGTCAGAGTTTGTCAGGCCGCCCGAGGGCCTAAGACATGGCCCTGCTATTAATCAAAAACAGCCGGGACCGACAGCTTAACGTGCCCTCCGAAGCACGGAGCGATTGAAAACCGCACATAACTTAGTAAAGTGATTGGTGCGGAGCCTAGGACTGATCCCGGTATTGTTGGATTCTAAGTTGCACTATTGAACCCTTAGGCTACCATCCCTCATCCATCGCTACCATTATCAGAGCTGCCATATCTCTAATCCTAGTTAAAAAACTAAGCCAGTAAAATATTATAAAAATTTATTCAGTCACATTTTTTTATCAATTGCTATGCTTCTACTGGTCACATTTAAATGCAAAATACTTCAGATTTTTAGTCAACCAGTTCAGAAGTTTTTGTGTGATTCGAAAATAACACAATTTTTGTAAATTTGTGCTATCAGATCTGCTATTTACACCATCATTTAGTCAATTATGTTCAATGTAGGTAATACCTACTGAGTTTTTTATGGACTGCTTTATTATAAGTAAACAGATAATAAAACAAAGGGTATAAAATAACTTTTTATTGATAATTTTTCCAATTAACGCATTCCATATCTCCACTCCACTCCGTTACATTTAGATTCCATAGAAAAATAATTTTGTGTCATTTTTCTTTATTTACATATCGAAATGTGCTTTCACCAAAGCCTTTTCCTTCCGAAAATGAACATTTATAAGCGAAGAAGTACCATTTTACTAGGTATCTAATATCAAGTACAAAAACTAAGTTTGCTATGAAATATTTACATAATTATACATAAAACTTTACATTTGAGTCAACGGTGTGTTACAATTTTGTGACTCAATTGGTAAAACCTATTTATAAAATAAAACCATTATATATCTATATTCTCTCATTAAAAATATAAATGTATGAAATGACTAAACATTTAAGTAAACAAGATTATAGTAAATTACTATAAATCTGAATAGTAAAATGAGAAAATGCAAAATAGGTACAATAAGAATATTGAGCGACATATAATGTGTTATAATTAAATATAGGATACAATTTGTTGCGATATTTTCACATTTAAATAAATAAATATTTAAATCAACAAACACAATCTGATAAAATATTTCCATTTGTTCTGTACGGAAAGCTGCATTTCCTGACGATCTTTGGGACCACTGTACATGCTTTATCGTCGATTTTATGAGGGGGGTGGGGGTAGGAGGGGATTAGTAGAACCCACTCCAGAAAAAGAGTGGGCTAGATTCTATTAATACGTGGTTCTGTGGATATAATTCTTATAAAATAAAATAAATATGTGATGTATTTAAAAAAAACAGGGGGAGTCTACCACTCTCAGGGGGGTTCTACTCCCCCTCCCCAAATCGACGGTAAAGCTTCTACAATTGAGCCCAATGCCTTTAGTTCGCCGTAAGTGCTGTCGCACATCACGACTCGACCCAAGTAAAGAAAATATTAGTGGGCACTACAACAACAATGATATTGGGGAAAATGTTCTAAAATTTGGCACCCCCCCATATATTACCATCAGCTAAAATTAAGGCTGAAGCCATATTTAGTAGACCAAGTGTTTTTTTTTTCGAGACTATTCTTTCCTACTGCTGAGCAAACGTCTCCTCCATATTCTTCCAAGAGTCTCTGTCCTGAGCCACCTCGTTGATAGGCGTCTAAGAATAATAAGTTGACAATGAAAGTCAATAATTGTACTAAACCGCTTTGCTTGTCTACTAAATACGAGTATGGCATTTTCGCTTGCTTTTTGATGCTAAAGCTACCATAGCGCACTACTGCGCGCATACAGCGCTTGCTCACGAACTACAAGCAGGTGGCTAAGAGACATGCCAATTTTAGGAAGATTCAAAATGTTGAGATGTTCAGGAGACTTTACATTACTTTTATTATCCTTTGTAAAATATGCTCTACATAACACTATTGTAACACATATTGATTCACTTTTGAGTCTATTTACTGTCGAGTCATTACAAAAAAACCACACCAGTCACGTAGTAACTACTATTTAATCTGTGACCAAACATCAGTGTTGAACATCCATGCGTACAGTCAAAGAAGGTAGCGATTTCTCAATCGCCAATGCATACATAATATTATAATAATTTATATTTGCTTCCTATAATATTACTACATTTTATTGTTCATTTACTTAAAAAAATGCAATTTAGTGCCTTCTGTCTTTTACTGCCATTATAAAAAATAACACATTTACCAAAATACAAAAAATAAGTATAGTTACCAGCATCTCAAAACAGAACCGTTGATCTGATCTTCATGGAAGGCCTTTGAAGGTTTTGGCATAGTGTTTCGTCCGCCATCTTGATATTTTTTCAAGTTTGCGTTGCGCAATTAAATCTGTATATTATTATATGGATAGAGGACACAAATGAACAAAAAGATTCAGGAGTATAATGTACGTTACGTTACATAGATAACACAAACCAATATATAAAAGTGAAATGTCTGTTTGTTTTGGGAGCTTTCACGCCAAAACGGCTGATCCGATTTTGATGAAACTTTGTAAATAGGTACTGTGCAATATAGAGACCAACATAGGTTACTTTTATCCCGGAAAATTCTAAGTTTCCACGGAAAAAACTGGAAAATGACGATTACTCGCTATAAGGAACGGAATGAAATGTTGCCGTGGAAACGAAATAATAACAAGTCTGTCAAAAATCACCAAGAGCGTTGGTGCTATACTTTTGCATGGGTTTTAATATCCTAGAACATAAGTAGGATGCTTTTTTCGCGATAAACTGTAAACCGCGCGAAGTCGCAGGCGAAAGCTAGTTATAGATAAAGATAGCTATTAACTCAACATCAATCATATTAAATTAACTATGTTGATGTTTCTACGCATTTAATGTTGCTCAAATAACAAATTCCACTTCAATTCAACTATTTATTACAAAAGTATGAAACTTGCTGAAATAAAACTAAACAAAGTTTTATTATTTATTTTATTTACGACCGGTTGGCTTTATGGTTAGCGACCTTGACTACGAAGCCAACCAATGGTCGCGGGTTCGAATCCCGCTAGGAGCAATAATTTGTGTGATGAGCAGATATGTTTGTTTCCGAGCCATGTGTGTAATATTTGTATCTAAGTTTACCCGTTATCTAGTGCCCATAGTACAAGGTATCCTAGTTTTGGGGCTAGGTAATTGGTGTAAATTGTTCCTAATTTATTTATTATGCTGCCGACATGGTGGTGAATTATCGTTTTGGTTAAAAAAAACATGAACAAGGTTTATCTTCTTAGAGAAAATAATTAAATTGTACTGGGAACTGTTATTTTAACAATATTCAATGCATAAAAATTAAATTAGTTATATTTTATAATATTGTAGTTTGTAGTAGTTGTTATTACATCTAATTATCTGTGTTATGTGACACTTTAGAACATTATACCACGTAATGTTTTTTATTCGTTTCTGCATATGTAAAGATTTTATTGAGCGCCTCAAACGTGAAAAAAAAACAAGATGGCGGACGGATCACTATGCTATCCTCCAATGAAAAATCTTCTTAGCCCATTGGACCATACTACGTAATAAATAATGTATTTTGTAAGTTTGTATGAGCTACATCGGTTATGGGTTTAGATTATGTTTTATTTTTAGTGATACATTCAAGTCCACCCCTTCACTTCCCGCGGGTTCTGTGAGGACCAGCAAAGGGAATTCAGGAAATGGCAAACCCCCCTTCCCCCTACTATGGGGGAGGCCCTTGTACAGCAGTACACTTCTAGTGGTTCTCTTACGGTTCTTGATGCAAATCAATGATTAATTAATTGATCGCTTAAATTTTTACACAAATTTTGAGAAGCTCTTAACTTTGCTAGTCCACTATTTGACCAAACTATAACGTGCTAAGACATACATACAATCAAATTTTACCTATTGTTCGTCTGTCTATAAAATAAATATAAAATAATTAGATGCATTATAAAAACTTACGACTAGAGCCTTTATGATAAAAACACGACCGTTAAGGTGCTGATAAACCTGAGCATTCACTTGCAACAAAACATTGAGCATTCGTCGTTTATTAATTTTGTCGTACTTAACAACTTTATTTAAAGTGGGCTTTAACCTGTCATAACACATTCGCAAGAATGCTCATTACAAGTGAACGCTCAACTATATCATCGCCACTAAGACTCGCGCATTCGGGTAAAAAAATAATTAACTAATATTATGGAAATGTACATTTAACAATTTGTAAGTTCCTATTTCACATACTGACTTCACACTTTACAACGATTACATTATTAAAAATAATAGCAATAATAATATTAGGTTACAATTATAGCGTTTTGTGTTATTACTAATTATTATTAATCACTGTTCACTGTTATATCACTTATTTTAGGCAATGTGTATATAAATGACAGTTTTGTATAAGTATAGAGAACTGAGAATAAAGATCACTGCAGAAATTCATCGTCATCGCCCACCTGTAACAAGGAAAACAAATTATTATTATAAAAAACTAGCTGATGCCCGCGGCTGCGCACGCCTGGTCATTTTAATATACAGCCTATGAACCTCACAAATAACGAGGCTTTCTATTGGTAAAATAATTTTCAAAATCGGTTTAGTAGATCCAGAGATTACCTCCTACAACCTCACAAACTTTACCTATTTATAATATTATAATATATTTAGATGGGAAGTCAGTCACTGGCTTGTTATGTAACTGGTTGGAAGCTCACGAAACTGAATCGGAGCAGCCCGACCCCCACGTGGTCCGAGCTTGCCCTACCCGCGGGTGCAATTCCAAAACGCGGAAGCTCGCAAGGAGTTTCTGAACGAAATGAGCGCACGAGGCCTGAACGTGGCCAGGGGGGAGGTGGCAAGTGAAGCGTGCCGGGGCGACGTCCTAAGCGGAGTAAAGGTCGACTGTACGAGTGGAGCGAAGGGACAATTGACATGTTTTCATATTTCATAAGGAACTGAAATTCGAAAACCATTTCGAGATATTACGACGCTGATCATTATTCTTATTTTTCCAAAATTGTTAGTGCAGTGACTACAAAGATATTAAGTAAGAACTCTCAACCAAGCAGAGTTCGATGGAATAATAAAATAAACGTGACTGTAAAGAAAAAAAAAATACGCTAGTGACTGACTTTGAAAGATATATAAATGTTTTTATTTTGGAATGTGGCTTCGGTAATCTTGTTCATTCCACCGAACTCTGGCAATTACGTCCTTTTAGAATAAGCTACTATTTAATAATTAATTTCTCGGAAAATATAGCTTAGATTGGAAAAAGAAAAAATACGTGTAGATCACGTATTTTATTAAAGTAATCTTTAATTCGAGTTAATTTTGTAGTTACGCTAGCGAGCCGACATTTCTGCTAGCTTCGTCGCTCCGCGAGCCCTGCCCCCCTGAGTGTCGTTCGCACAGCGGAAGCGATCGGACGTACAGTAAGGCAGTGTTTGGGGTCGCTGGTAGCATAGTGTAGTTCTCATTTAGTTCAAATTTGGGTAAGCATTATACATAGCATATTATATTATTCCATTTTTTTTTCATTTCTTCATTTTTTTTGTCAGATTTAAAATATGTAATACAAATATTTCATGTTTTTTTTTTGTTTTTTTTTCTATAAATATTGGGTTTATTTCATTATTTTATATTCTAAGCATTAAATTTAATTGTTCCTCAAATTTTTTCGTATTTTTTTTCTTTATTTCATAAATCTTTACTAAACAATAAGTAAACAAGGAGTACATACTCGTAAATAAAATTGATTTTGATATTAAATATTTTTTATTTCACGACTATTAATTTGGGGTATCTGCAGACCCCGCGCGACTGACGTCATAAGTTTTATTGGTGCGCCTAACTAAAGGTTAAAAATATAAATATAAATAAATAAGTGAACAATCACCTGCAAGAAGTATTCAAAGTCGCTGCGATGGCAGTTGCCTTCAGCTGCAAATGTAAACTTGTGGAACGTGCCGTCTTCAGATATCACTGGAAAATAATTACATTGTAATTACAATACATTGTAATTAGTAATTACTAAGACAATTTGTTTCAGTCGCTCGTTACCAATCGTCTGTAATAGCTCTCTGTATTCGACTGAACATCCAGCGAAATCTCGGAGAGCCTACATTCAGCAGGTCTACTCGCACAATTAAAGATGTTCTTATCGTACGACATGGCTATTATCGTAAGCAGAGACGAGACAATGCTCGGATTACTCGGAATGAACTGGTGAATTAATGACATCGGAAAAAACGAAATATGCATGGATATCGATATCTGTAATTCACATATCATACAGTAGTCGCAGCCAATTTATATGTTTGTGAAGTAAGACTCTGTGAACGATTGCGCAGGTACTGCTGTGGGGATAAAACAGCATAAAGTAAGAGCGAGATAGAATATGCGAAAAACGTAAGTAAGTGAGCGAGGCAGTTATACAATGCTGCCTTCACCTTAAACAGTGGAATTGCGCCTGAAAAGTAGCAGTTTGCGCAGCGACTTGCAGACAACTTCCGAGACACATACTTCCGCTACGACTACTGTACCTGCTTAGAAGATATATTTTTATTGTAGGTTGTACATAAGAAGCTATCAGTTTAATTTGAACATTAAATTGTTTTATTTCCTTGAAAATCTTTACCAGAACGTAGGACTACTATTATTTATTCTGTGCTAGAACACATTTCAAATCCAAAATTATCTAAAGGATATCCCACCGAAAAAGTTTCGGTATGATTTAACTTAAACTAATATCATTCGTTCACTGATACAATACGATAGTGAATTCTATGAAACGTGTACACGAAAAATGTATCGAAATATCGTTTGATTTGCGGTTACACTTTTGTATCTTTCGGTTGAGACCCTAGCATCCAAAATGGACCATATGGAGAAGTTTACACGTGTAGCGTGCCCTTGTGTATATACATAATTTTACATGCAACACACCAGCGACCCGCTCGGGTAGTACTATGTAGGTAGGAAGGCGCAGAGCGCACGCGCGGTGCGGGTAGGCACCGCGCGCCGCCCACACGTGCAGCATGCCCTTGTGTACACGCAGTACACCAGCGACCCGCTCGGTTGTACCATGTAGGTAGGTAGGTTACTCACCCACGGCGCTGGTGTCAGAAGAGAAGGCGCAGAGCGCACGCGCAGCGGGCGCGGCGTGCGAGGCGAGGTGCGGGTAGGCGCCGCGCGCCGCCCACACGTGAAGCGTGCCCTTGTCCGACACGCAGCACACCAGCGACCCGCTTGGGTTGAAGTTTATACTGGAAACACAGATCCATTAACGTCTTGGCAAACAATCCGCACACCTGATGAAGTGGTCACCGTCATCTATGGACATCTTCATCTCCAGCGCACTATGTGAATACCGTCCAGTATTGACGTAATACGTTAATACGTGATGTGCAAAATCGATAGTAATTATCGTCCATAACAAACAGCTGACGTTAGGTCAATCACCGCTGTAGCTCCACGGGGCATTGACCTTTTGCACCGGCGGTGTCGCGACCCGCGCCTTTTTGTAATGGCAGCTGGCTTACTCTCGAACACAATTCAGATTCAATCACGATCCCAACAACCTTAAATTTGCCCTAAGACAGGTTTTTTATTATTTCTAAAAGCAAGCAAGTAAGCTAAAGTGGCAGTGGTCACATTTCCCGACGAACCGACAACCGTTGGGGTAGACGAGTTCTCAAGTGGAGACCGCGCCTAGGCAAACGTAGTGTAGGACGCCCTGTGGCCAGGTGGACCTGCGAAATTTGGTTGGAAGAAACTGGTCGCGGAGAGCTGAAGACCGAGCTCAGTGGCGTGCATTAGGAGAGGCCTACGTCCAGCAGTGGATAGATATAGGCCGATGATGATGGTGAAGTTATCTTCTTACCAATAAACGTCAGCGTAGTCGGAGCCCCTCCTCAGTTCATGCAGCATCTGCTTCGTGCTGGTGTCCCAGATCCGTATGATGGTGCCGCGGCCGGACGCCGTGGCCAGCTTGGCGCCGTTGGGGGACAGGCTGATGCAGACCAGCTCCGTCTGGTGGCAGCCGACCACTGCCGGGGAACTGGAATGGGCGCCTTTTACTGCCCGGGACACGTCCTGGAAAATATTATATAACCACTAGATGCGCCGAAGATAATGATGATGATGATGATGAAAATGATCTATGAGTTATTCCAGGGTATAAGCTATCTCCATTTCAAATTTGATCAATATCCGTCCAGCCATTTGAACGTGAACATGTAACAAACATACACACATAAAAACTTTCGTCTTTATAATATTAGTGTGATTATTATAGCTATATAATAATCACACGATCACATCAGCTTTCAAACAGTATAAAAAGCATCAAAATCGGTCCATTCGTTTGGGAGATACGATTATTTCTTGCCCCGGGGTGTGTGTCCCCCTCTTTCGTCGGGGGGTTAATGAGGAGTCTGCATCTTCAGTTGGAAGATGTCCACTGCATTTTTTATTTTTAATATTGGGATTTCCCATAATTGGGGGCGTTTTGGTCATGATAACCACGCTTGAAAGGCGTCTTGGTGATCACAGTACATCTACTATTTGATTTTAACCAGTGACAATTACTGCTTAGCGAAAACATACCTAAGAAATAGTATGGTCTTTAACTTAACTATATATATAGACTAGCTGCGTTCTGCAGTTTGGCCCACCTGCGAACGTTGCTCTCATGTTCACCTTAGATGACATACAAATCTATTTGCCGTTTCACGCTCAAGTACGAAATATGCCAGGAACTCGCTCGTCAGGCGGTTACATAGGACATATAATAAGCAATTTAATGGCACTGATATTTTCCATCAAGGTAAAGAAAGTTTTAGGCGTGAAGTACTTAAGGTACTTAACGATGATATTGATAATATTACTAAAGTTTGAACTTGTATTGTTACACACACAAAACTTACATTCACCCACATCCTCTAACGCACTCACACAAACACGCACACAGCGTCTCTCCTGGTACCTGACTCTTATGTCATCAGGTGAGCGCTAACATACACCCATAAACACTGGGTATTCAAATCACACACACTCTTACACCCTATATACATATTTACTATTATATCATATTGATTGTATACAATATTTTATATACTATAATTATGTTGGAATTATTAGTGACAGCCGAAATTTCATTAAATCGTAAAATGTAAAACTGTTTTTGGCTTTTTGTATTATCGTAAATTATATTTAAGTTGCATCAAGAGCTGTGATATAAATAAATAAATAGAGATATAATTTCAAAAAATCTTTCGTTAATGGTGCACTAGGGTACTCAAGAAATATTACCTCTAAATTTTAAATCTTCTAGAGATTCTCCTAGAGTCACGGTACTGTTGTGCAGATATAGATTATATCTAATAATTTTGTATAGGAAAAATTTGGATCATGGTTTCGAACCCGTATACATCCATGCCTACCGTGATAATTATTATTTGTCGCCTGCTAGGTCTTTCCTTTCTACAGGTCCAATAGTCCGGTCGTATTACATCCACGGGATGCTTCGGGAGCGAAAAACCATCTTAATGCTCCAAGCCAACCTCACCTGCACGCGGTCTTCCTGCTGGATAACGAACGAGGCTCTGGAGAGCGACAGATGGCGGTATAACCATCCCAAAAAAACGTAGCCAAATGACTCAGGCCGGTGAAAGGCAGCAGCGTCACCGGTGCGAGAAGCTACGACCTACGATCGCCAACTCGCATGCCCAGCGCGGCGATTATGGGCAAAACCTCTATGCAAGACACAACCAAAAAACCAAAAAAGTTCCCGGTCACCCTGCTAGTCCCGATCCTGTCGGTCATGGAAATGGCAAGGCAGGGGGTACGAAGAATCCACGGGCTACCGTAGGCCACCCAAAATCAAAACAAATGACCCTTGCTACGTACGATTAGGCTTGACGAGCACATGGTGCAACTCGAGACGGAACTTACGAAGATTAGATGGCACATTTGGAATAGGGCCACCTTTTCTATTTCCGATCAGCGTCTCAAGCTGGCGTGAGGTTCCTCGTCAATATTGTCCTCATTAATAATGTTGTAGAAGTATCAAGTGTGTCGACCAGGATAGCGTATACGTGATTCTTAAGCTGACCGAAAGATATAGCCTTAAGGTCGTACAGGTTTACGCTCCAACCTCGGCACACTCGGATGATGAGGTAGAAGATATTTTTGATGACATATCTTCAGCCCTACATAACCACAAGGGCCCATTACAACTTAATCCTGGGAGACATTATAGCCAAAGTGGGAGTACAGACTTGCAATGAATCGAAAATCGAAACACGGCTATGGAGACAGGAATCACAGGTGGCAAATGCTAGTCAACTTTTTGGAAAAACAGGGCTTCTTTTGATGAATTCATTATTTAAAAAGCAGCCCCAGACTGTGACTAAAAATAAGATCTACTTCATCATGACTGACAATAAGCACATTTTCAAGGATGTCTCAATTATCGCAAGGTTTAATACCGGTAGTGATCACCGACTTGTCAGAGGCTCCTTGAATATCAACCACCGCTTGAAAGATGCCGTCTGGTGAAGTCTACGCTCTGACCCTACCTGCTCCAAGCCGCTGTTGGATCAGAACAGTTCCAACTCAAGTTGGAAAATCGATCGCTGCCTTGGAAACTACAAATGACGTGGATGAGGAACTCTAAAAACTTAATGTAGGAATCCTTAGGGAAGAAGGCACTAAATTTTGTCAGCTGCTGTGTACGGGAACGAAGTCTAAAATCTCGGATGAGGCTGTTCGGCTTATGGATAAACGATGGGAGCAACAGAAAGCCACACCGTCGGAAAAAAGGTATATTAATAAAAAAAACAGTACGACGTGACCTCCGATGCTCAAATACTCGCCTAATAGGGGCTCAAAAGTCTTCGCCCAGCAATTGAGTAGATCCCATCTGACGAAGCTCAAGACTAATAATGGCACAACCGTCATCTCTCCTTTCTGAGTTCGAAGACTTCTATGGCCGATTGTACGACTCGCATGCTTCTAGACCCGAACCCAGCACAGAGGATTACCGCGCAATACCGACCCGCCACGAACTGCCCGACTGCCTGACCTGCCAGCCTAGACGAGATTGAGATGGCGCTCAAACATCTTAAGTATGGAAAGGACCCTGGAGAGGACGGAATAACTTCGGAACTCTTGAAAGCAGGGGGAAAGCCCGAACTTCAAGAGTTATTTAGCACCGTTCTTAACAATGGGAGAACTCCAGCGACGTGAAGCACGAGTTTGGTAGAACTCTTGTTTAAAAAAGGGGATAAATCCTTTTAAAGAACTACCGACCTATTTCACTCTTGAGCCACGTCTATAAGTTGTTTTCGAGGGTCATCTCAAATCGTCTCGCAAGAAGACTTGACGAATTCTAGCTTCCTGAACAGGCCGGGTTACGCGGAGGAATTAGCACCATACACACAGACCAAGTACACACAACAAGTTACACACAGTAAGGCAGATTATACAGAAGTCTGAAGAGTATAGCCAGCCTCTGTGTCTTGCTTTTGTGGACTATGAGAGAAGGCCTTTGACTCCGTTAAAACCTGGGCGATTCTAGAGTCTTTGCAGCGGTGTCAAGTGGACTGGCGATACATCGAAGTGCTGAGGTTTCTGTATGATGCCGCAACTATCCAACTGCGTAGGGGAGTGAGACAGGGGGATGTTATAACCCCGAAACTGTTGCCTTGGAAGATATGTTTAAGATACTGGATTGGAAAAGAATAAGCATTAATATAAATGGCAAGAACACCTTACACTTACGATTTGCCGATGATATCGTCCTAATGACGGAGTCGCTGCAAGACTTGCAAAGTATGCTGGACAATCAAGGTGATGCTTCTCGACCCATCTGTCTCGAAATGAACATAGATGTGACCAAGATCATGTTTGACGATCTTGTTGACCCGGAACCGATTGCAGTCAATGGTAAGTCTTCTCATCGTCCATACCAAGCATACCAGCGAGCCATGGAGAGAGTAATGCTTGGAGTTTATCTGATGGACAAGATTCGAAATGAAGATATCCGAACGGAGAACCAAAGCAACCGACATAGCTCAAAGGATAAGCAAGCTAAAGTGGCAGTGGGCTGGTCACATTTCAAGAAGAACCGATAACCGTTGGGGTAGACGAGTTTTCGAGTGGCAACCACACATAGGCAAACGTAGCGTAGGACGCCCTGTGGCCAGGTGGAGTGACGACCTGCGAAAGGCGGCCGGAAAATAATGGATGAGGGGAGCTGAAGACCGAGCTCAGTGGCGTGCATTAGGAGAAGCCTACGTCCAGCAGCAGTCCAGTGACAGGACTAAATAACCGAACTACTGAGAAGGCACGACCGAGACCTCTCTCGCGCATCATCACCCAAATTGTTCTCTTAGTTTCCGAACCCGTCTTACGGGGACGGTAACGCCATCTACTTATTGGTAGTATTTTGAACTGACCAACCGAACTATTAGAAAATATTAGATATATTATCGCTAAGCAGGCGTTACTGCTAAAATCATAAAAAAGATATACCTATATTATTTTTGGTTAGTGTTAATGTAATGTCCACTGGTGGTATAATATTTACGTACATACCAAGAGCTGCAGCGAGCCGCGGCGGTGCGCCGGCGCCGCCAGCATCTGTATGGCGCTGGGGTCGGTGGCGAGCGCACACAGCGGCCGCGCGGATGCCGGCGTGCGCAGCAGCGCCACGCGCTGCAGCGACGGCAGCGCCACCACCTGCACCGACGACGAGAGCACCACGGCTACCCTGGAGATAAGGCAATACACTAATTCAGCAAACAATAACTAATATTCTCCTTCTAGCTGCGCCCTGCGGCATTACACGCGTACTATTTCCTCCTCCCTCCTCTCTAAAGCCCCTACCAAAAACAAAAGAATTAATGGTGGTCTGTGGGAGGGGTTGGGTACCCCTCCCACAGACCACCATTAATTCTTTTTATATATCTATACTATAATAAAACTGTAACTGGGCTAAATCTGTACATTAAATATTTTTTGAAAATTATAATTGAGATAAACTTCAAAATCGATATAGAGTGCAAAAAGGATATATTTTTAATTTTTGTCTGTCTGTCTGTCTCTTTGAACACTCATCACGCTGAAACTACCAGATGGATTTTGATGCAACTTGGCACAATCATAACTTATGTTATGGATTAACATTTAGAATACTTTTTATCCCGAGAAAATCATGACTTCCCGCAGGATATGGGTTAAAAGTTATTTAAAAGAACACATTTTACGCTGAAACTACTGGTCAGAGTTTGATGTAACTTGGCACAGTCAAAGTACATATTATGTATTAAAATTATTGATTCTTTTTATCCCCAAAAAATACAGGGTTCCTGCGGGATAGGTATCCAAAGTTATGGTAATTTAAATGTAATATAAATTTAACATTAAAAGGGTATCATAATTTCGACCCTCTCGCCACTATACTGTTTGGTTTAGTGGGAGCATTTCTGCCTGCCAAACGAGAAGTGCGTGGATCGAAATCACGTACGTATTGAAATGTTTTGTTCCATATTTTTTTGTATTGACATATTTTATTCGTTATTTTTACAATTTCAATGCTTTTTTTTTTCCTGAATTAAACCGTCAAATTGTTACAACAAAATAGGTCACAATAATTCAAATTCAGATAATTTAGAAAAAACTCAAAAACAGAAAAGAATTCTGGCAATTTACTTTGTTTATTTTTTACTTTGTAAATTTGTTAGTTTTACCTGAAGTGCATGTTTAAAATAGAAATAAATTATCATACATCATTTACATTCCCTCATAAAAAAGCGACCTCTTGCATTTTTAACCCCCGAACAAAGAGACGGGTGTTTTAAGTTTAGGGTGTGTATCACTGTGTGAGAGGGTGAGAGGGTGAGGGTGTGTGTGTGTGTGTGTGTGTGTGTGTGTGTGTGTGTGTGTGTGTGTGTGTGTGTGTGTGTGTGAGTGTGTGTGTGTGTGTGAGTGAGTGTGTGTGTGTCATCCTCATAAAGAAGCTCCCAAACGAATGGACCGATTTTGATGCGGTGTTTTTGTTTGAAAGCTAATGTGATCGAGATGGTTCTTAGCTTAGCTAAGAGGGCGAGAAAAGGGGGTGAGCGTCCAAACGAATAGTCCGATTTAGCTGCGAGTTTTTTTATATCTGAAAGCTGAGGTAAACGAGATGGTTCTTAGCTATAATGGGAGGGAGGAGGGGGGGATGGGGATGGGGGTTAGGATCGTTGATCTCCAACAAATGGACCGATTTTGATGCGGTTTTATTATGTTTGAAACTGATGTGATCGAGATGGTTCTTAACTATATGGGGCGAGAAAAGGGGGGAGTTTCGAGAAAAAGGGGGTGAGAATCGTACAAACGAATCGACCAATTTAGCTGCGATTTTTTATGTTTCAAAGCTGAGGTAAACAAGATTTGTCTTAGCTATAATAAGGGGGGAGGGGGGGATATGAATGGACCAAATTTGATGCAGTTTTTTATGTTTTAAAAAGGATGTGATCGAGATGGTTCATCATGTTCCTTTGCTATATGGGAGGGGGGGGAGGAGTTGAAAAAGGGGGGGAGGAGTTGAAAAAAAAGGGGGGGGGGGAGGTGAAAAAGGGGGGAGGAGGTGAAAAGGGAGGAGGAGGTGAAAAAGGGAGGAGGAGGTGAAAAAGGGAGGAGGAGATGAAAAGGGGGGAGGAGGTGAAAAAGGGGGGAGGAGGTGAAAAAGGGGGGAGGAGTTGAAAAAGGGGGGAGGAGTTGAAAAAGGGGGGAGGAGTTGAAAAAGGGGGGAGGAGTTGAAAAAAGGGGGGGGGGTGAGAATCGTATCTTTCAAACGAATGGACCAATTTAACTGCGGGTTTTTATGTTTCAAAGCTGAGGTAAACAAGATGGTTCTTAGCTATAATGGGGCTTTATGCTCACTACGCTTCGCTACGCTTCGCTACGCTTCGCTCCCGCCTTCGTCTTCTAACCTATCACGACCATGTTGGATCGCCACTGAAGGTTGTTAACACAGGTAGGTAGGTAGGTACCTATATTGGTACTTTTGGTACTGGAATAATTCATAGGATCATTATATCCCAGAAAAACTACCACGCGAGCAACGCTGCGGGCACAGCTATAGGCAATAATAACGTAAAAGTCTGTACAAAGAAGATAATTTTAAAAAATTGGTCTGAGCTACTGAACATGAATAATACATTTTTAAAATTCGTGTCTGTCTGTTTGTTTGTCTGTATGTTTGTTCGCGCATCACGTAAAAACTATTAGACCGATTGCGATGCAGTTTTCAGTGTTGGATAGCTTAGGGTTTGACAAATACCTGGGGTACTTGGTATCGTAATCCAATGATCAGATGCCGAGCAATCGATAAAAAACTTTTAAACGGCTGAAGGAATTTTGATCAAATGTTTATTGTAGGTCTTGGAATAGCACATAGAGTACTTTTAACCTAGAGAAATGACCACGCGAGCGAAGCCGCGGGCACAGCTAGTATATATATATATATATATATATATATATATATATATATATATATATATATATATATATATATATATATACTATTTATATATATATATATATATATAAAAAAGTGTCAAAGGGACAGGTATCAAATTGACAGGTGTGAAAGTGACATGTGTATATATATAAAGAATTAATCGTGGTCTGTGTGAGGGTTTATATATATATATATATATATATATATATATATATATGTCACTTTCACGCCTGTCAATTTGATACCTGTCCCTTTGACACCTATAAATTAAAAAAATATACATATTTTCGAGTCGACATCGAATTTGCAAGAAAATTAAGAATTTCCATGTTTTCGTTATTTTTTCTGAATCTCGATGTTCTTTTGGGCATAAATCCTCTTGGGCGTCCTCAAAGTTTCATCACAATCTGATCAATAGTTTAGGAACGCATAGGGGACAAATATACGTATATTATTTTTTATATAATACTAGAGCGACCCGCCCGGCTTCGCACAAGTGTAATGTATACAAAAAAAAAAGAGTGAAAAATGTGAAGTTCTCGCACACTCGACAAATTTTCACAATATCTTTGTAGTCGCGGAATTCTCCACGACTTAACCAGACTTAAACACATAGTTTTTTCTAAATACAACTGCGAAATATCGGCGTTATATGTTTGATCCACAGAAATTTGAGAGAAGAGGTTTGATCAGTGATTATACTGACCTCCTTTAAACTTAAAGAAGTCAATGATTTATATTACAATACCGGGTCACTCACCTTTAAAATGGTTGAGGGAGGTTATGGCTAGTACACAAGTCATACTCTTTAAGACCAGCCCCCACTTTTTAAGGGTTTTTTTATATGCTGGGTCAACCACAAAGCTGATAAATGTGAAACTTAAAATATATGTTTTTGAGATCTTTATCTCTCTATGATTAAGTTAAAAACATGATTAACAGCATTTCATTCGTTATATAAAAAATACGTTATTTTCAGTAATATTTTAATTTACTTCAATGTCTTAAGTTTTATCTCTAAAATAAATATCACAGCAAGAAAGTATAGTTTATTATCTACTGTTAAGACACCTACATTATTAGCCTGCCAATAAAATAAATAACTTTTGAGACATAAGTCATTTACTTCCGAGCTAAATTGTATGTTCAAACAGCGCTCGTTATATTTAACCTTGTTGAAAAAAATATGAAACGTTACGCAGGAACTTTGTGGTTATTGCAGGTCGCCCGCGACTTCGTACGCGCGCGCTACAGTTTATCGCGAAAAAAGCATCCTATGTTCTTCTACTATATTAAAAAACAATGCAAAAATTAAGCACCAACGCTCTTGATATTTTAAGACACACTTGTTATTATTTCGTTTCCATATGCCAACCGTTACAGCGAGTAATCAACATTTTCCAGTATTCCCGTGGAAAGTTACCATAGTCTGGAATAAAAAGTAGCCTATGTTTTATTCCAGGGTAGGTATCTCCATTCCAAATTTCATCAAAATCCGTCCAGCCATTATCGCGTGAAAGCTTCCTAAAGAAACAGACAACGTTTCACTTTTATATATTGGTGTGGATTGTTAAAAATTGAGAAAATTACATCTCCGTGGAGTTTCTAGGTGCTCTATTCTCTAACGGGCGTATTTCCGAAGCACCGGTAGTCAGAATGGTATTTCCATTTCCTGTGCGAGATTCAACTCTGAGTCGGCACATGATAGGGAAATTTCCTTTTCAACCTCAAAGCTTACTTAGTTTACCTAATTTTAAAAGCTTTTGTTGTTTTTTTTAACTTCACTTATCTATCTATGTATGTATCTATGTACTTTATCTGTCCTGGAATCTTCGAGCACTTCTCGATTAGCTATCCGGCTGAAACTTTCAGGGTAGCTCACAAACCAAAGAAAATGAAATAAAAAAAGTTAAAAGAGAAAAGGAAAAACAAATAGAAAAAAAATAACCATATCAATATATAAAAGTGAAACGTTGTCTGTTTGTTTGGGTAGCTTTCACGCAATAACGTCTGCACGGATTTTGATAAAATTTGGAATGGAGATAGCATCCTGTTTTATTTCAGGGTATACCCTGAAATAAAACAGGATACTCGGGAAAACTGGAAGTCGTTTAATAATCGCTGTAAGGAACGGTTGCCATGGAAGCGAAAGCGAAAAAAAGTCTGTCAAAAAACATCAAGAGCGTTAGTGCTGTACTTTTGCATTGTTTTTTAATATCCTAGAAGAACATAGGATGCTTTTTTTCGCGATAAACTGTAGTCCGCGCGGACGAATTCGCGGCAGGGAAAGCTAGTTTACAATAAATACAAAAAGAAAAGATCTTTTGAGACACTCCTTATGTTACTTTAGAGATGCTGGCTTAACAGATTCAGAGTTGAAGATGAGAGAGAACATACGACATTTTAATTCGGTTATTAAATTTGATCTTGGTGGCATATGTTAGTTTCATTATTCCACCATAACTTTTAAATGCCTGAACAGATTTATACATATGGGGTATCGTTAGAATCCTTACATCCCCCCGAGTAACATAGTGAACTTTCTATACGAAAACTAACACGTCCACCAAACAGTACCGTTACAGGAACAAAGGTGCCCAAAGGCACCATAACACTACAAATTTTATTGGCAGCTTATCGACCATGCCTTTGCCAAGATCAATCGCCTTTCCTAGTTCGTATTAGTGACAGACAATCCGAGAATCGCGCAAATTGTCGTTAAACAACGTCAGTCTACACGGCTTCCTACGTGTCCTACACCATGAGCAACGATTACCACCTTCTTCAATACTAACCCACCTGACAGTAGATTACAAACCCGGCAGTTTCCTCAGAACTATAACGCGAACTGATCAAACCTCTGACTAAACCTCTGAGCGAGGCACACTACCTGACAACCTTATAACACCAGCGGAAGAGCTGCCACCTGGCCTGAACAACCTGACAAGCCTTAAACAGGCTCCGTACCTAGGTTGGTCACCATTTGCTTCTCTTACACAAGTTGTTGTAAAAGCAACTTGTACAAGTGGGCATGATTGACATATCAAGAATTCGTATGACTGCGGCAAACCCGCGCAAACCATGCCACACGTGGGGCCTAATTCACTATGCTCACTTAGCAATTCCTTGCTTTCGTGGTTTCGCCGATCCACGCAAGCAAGGAATCGCTATGGGGGCATAGTGAATTAGGCCCCTGCTCGGTCCCAAGTCTGTTAGCTATTGACATCAGAGATGACTTATCTAAGATACAAGTATCTGAAATACAGATACAAGATACGTGTTTTCATTTTATATCTAAAATACATTTTTTTAATGCATTTTGTATCTTGTATTTAGATATCATTCGTTTGGTATATTGTATTTCGTAAATACTATGTTTGCAAAAATACTTTTAACAAAAATTATCTATAAAATGCCTATGCAAATGACCATCTATTGCAATTTGATGAAACTATAGTCTGAGGCCAATTTGATAGATGGCGACTCTCGCCATATATCAAATAGGCCCCAGACTCAAGTTTCATAATTCATATAATAAACTTACACTCCATAAAATTGTGTTTCCTTTCAAAAAGTATTTTATTTTTATGAAGTATTTATAACATACGTATCTTGTATCTAGGATTTCAGATACCATTCCGTATAGTATCTTGTATTTGGTATCTGAAATACTTATTTCAATAGTATCTTGTATTTTGTATTCCAGATACTTTGTATAGGGTATCTTGTACATCTCTGATTGACATAAAGCCTTGCCACTGCGTTAACTCTGTGATTAGCAGAAGAAGAGTAGAGAGAAGAGAAGAACCAAGCATCAGTGTCAAAACATCATCATTGTGGATTTCTAGCCAACGTCTATCGACAACGGCTATCGGCCCGCGATCGAGCCTAAACAGCGAGCAGACTCAATCAGCGATTTTCATGAAATCGACTAGAGTTATCGCAGGTGTCCCTCATGTCCACTGCACACTGGATAAACAGTTCCAGTGTACTGGCAACGCTGTAGGATAATTATGCTACCTACCAAGTAGATCTAAATCTATTTAAATTAAACCATCGACACGACGAAGAAGTAAAACTTACTTGTCCTTCCTCGCCCTGAGAGCCCGTATCGGCGACTTGAAGACCACCTCGGCGCGGAAGGCACGCTGCTGGTCGTCCAACAACATGAGGCTGCACGGCTTCCGAGCCTTCACCACGAGTAGCCAGTTCGTGCGGAACACCATTTCGCAGAGGGACACCTCGCCGAGCTCTTCTTTGTCTGGAATATAACACAAAAATAATATAATCAACCACTTTCTATCAGTTACGAGGAGGGATCTCGTAAGGCGCTGTAGAGAATAGCAAAATAGAGCAAAACCCCTACTTTTTACACGACTGTCCAAAAAAGAAGAAATGTTTTCTGGGTTCATGTATGTGAGTTTCTTTATTCCACCATAACTTTTAAATGTCTGAACAGATTTGGATGTATGGATGTATCGTTATAACCCTTATATCATCCCGAGTATCGAGTCGACATAGGTTTCATTTAATTCGTTTTTTAAAAACGAAACACGAAAGCTCTGCGGCTTTCGTGTTTTTTCTCTTTGATGATTTACTTTTTTGAATGAAATAATTAATGCTTCTAAAACTTCACAATGATAATATTTTTATACTCGTACTAGCTGTGCTAGTGTACGGGCTTTGCCCGCGTGGTATTTATTTTTAGAATAAAAGTATCCTGTATGTTATTCCAGGATCATAAATATCTATAAAATATAATTACACTACATTTAATTTTAAAAAGAACGTTAGCCGTCAAACAGGTTTGTATCAATTGCTCGGCTTCTAATCATCGGATTGAGATACCATGTACACCATTTTTTAAGTCAAACCCCAAGCTATCCAAAAGTGAAAACCGCATCGCAATCTGATCGGTAATTTAAGCGCGAACAGACAAATGGACACGATTTTAAAAAAGAAAGCTTGTTCAGTAGTTTTTTAAGCCATTTTTTTTAATTGAATAGACTTTTTGTTACATACTGCTTTATTATTACTCTTTCTCTAGTCTTTTAACTAAAATAAGATAACACTAAACTTAATTTATTTATTTATTATGAATATTTAGTTTAGAATACACTTAAATAAAGTGTATTCTAAACTAAATATTCGATCAAAAAAGTTTTTGATATATTTCTCTTCTTTGGTCTTCAATCTAATACACTACTAGCAGTGCCCGGGCTTTCCCCGCGTGGTCATTTCATTTAAAAGTAGCACACGCGTGTTATTCCAGGACCAAAAGTCCTCTAAAGTATAATATACTACATTTCTTCAAAATATGTTAAACCTTCAAATAGTTTTATATCGATTGCTCCGCATCTTATCATCGGATTAAGAAACCAAGTACCACAGTTTTTCAATCCTTAAGCTATCCAACAGTGAAAACAGCATCGCAATCGGTCTAGTAGTTTTTAAGTAAAGCGCGAACAAACTAACAGACTAACAGACACGATTTTTAATAATGTTATATTCTTGTTTAGTAGGTTATTTGAAGTACCCTAGACCACTTTTTTTAATTATCTTCATTGTACAGACTTTTTCGTTCATATTGCTTTATTATAAGTACTAGCTAATGCCCGCGGCTTCGCACGCGTGGTCATTTCTTTCGCGTCACTTTTTCGTTTAGGTTAAAAGTACTCTTTGTGCTATCCCAGGACCTAAAATGCCAATATACCAACATTGGATCAAAACTCCTTCAGCAATCAAAAACAATTTTATCGATTGCTCTACTTCTACTCATCGGATTGAGATATAAAGTGACCCAGTTTTTAAGTCAAAACATAAGCATCGCAATCGGTCTAGTAGTTTTTAAGTGAAGCGCGAACAAACTAACAGACACGATTTTTAATAATGTTATATTCTTGTTTAGTAGGTTATTTGAAGTACCCTAGACCACTTTTTTTAATTATCTTCATTGTACAGACTTTTTCGTTCATATTGCTTTATTATAAGTACTAGCTGATGCCCGCGGCTCCGCACGCGTGGTCATTTCTTTCGCGTCACTTTTTCGTTTAGGTTAAAAGTACTCTTTGTGCCAAACTCCTTCAGCAATCAAAAACAATTTTATCGATTGCTCTACTTCTACTCATCGGATTGAGATATAAAGTGACCCAGTTTTTAAGTCAAAACATAAGCTATCCCACAGTGAAAACCGCATCGCAATCGGTCCAGTAGTTTTTACGTGATGCGCGAATAAACATATAGACAAACAGACAGACACGAATTTTTAAAATGTTATATTCTTGTTCAGTAGCTTATTTTATGTACCCTAGACCATTTATTTTTTAATTATCTTCTTTGTACAGACTTTTTCGTTCCTATTGCTTTATTATAATTATAGATTATAAATATCAACTCAGAATTTGCTTAGCCAGTCGATCATCGGTTGGCGATATATCTAACATTGCGCACTACCACGCGCATACTGCGCAAAAATAAAATAGTTTTAAAGTTGATCTAGATTCTTGCCAAGCGATTTTTCGATACATTCCGTATGTCGTTCAAACTCATTAATTTTATGGTGAGGAGCGGTGTCTCCTTCTCAATCTGCACCTAGACGAGCAATACAAACATGTCGTTTTTAATCACTGGCGGTCACTGAAATATGATTTGGCACAGCCAAGCATTCTTGGGCACAGTGTAAAGGTTGCACTAGTCGGTCAATGCTTCACACAAGCGTCGAAGGGTGATCACTCCGCTATTTGATGTTGTAGGTACAGACTGAGCACGACATGAATTTGTTCATCATTATCTAGGTTTGTCAATAAACAAAACGGTTACAAACATGTAGATTAAAAAACTCATCTGAAAACCATGTTTTTTTTGGATGCATTTTTTATATATTTGGAACTAGTTTACCCGCCCGCGACTTCGTCCGCGCGGACTACTGTTTATCGCGAAAAAAGCATCCTATTTTCTTCTAAGATATTAAAAACCAATGCAAAAGTAGGTATAGCACCAATGCTCTTGATGTTTTTTTACAGACTTGTAATTTCGTTTCCATGGCAACCACAGACCATTCTGTGATGGCACCCGTTCCTTACAGTGATTAGTCAACATTTTCCAGTTTTCCCGTGGAAACTTGCAATTTTCCGGGATAAAAGTATCCTATGTATTATTCCAGGGTATAAGATATCTCCATTCCAAATTTTCATCAAAATCCGTCCAGCCGTTATCGTGTGAAAGCTCCCCAAACAAACAAACGGACAACGTTTCACTTTTATATATTGGTCCAATGGATGCATTATCATCGGTTTGTGAGTTACCCTGAAACTTTCAGCCGGATAGCTAATCGGGAAGTGCTCGAAACTTGAGTTGCCAGATTCCACCCGGAACAACAAACAAGTAACTTAATAAAAATGTGGTAAAGAGTAAATTGGCTTGAAATTTATGCCTCGAAACATTTTAGCACGAATTTTAACGCAACTTTGAATTTAAAATAATGACAAGGAGTAAGAAATTCTGAAATGATTGTTTTATGGACTTAGTTTTAGCAATACACCATTTTAAACAACTTTAGTTAGAAGTTAGAACTAGCTGTGCCTGCTTTACCCGAGTGGCCAAAATTCATAGGTTTTTTGCGCGCAGACATAATATTAAAAAAAAAAAGTAGCCTATGTTACTCCTTATCACATCAGCTATCTTCCAGTGAAAGTCTCATCAAAATCGGTCCAGCCGTTTCGGATATAAGCGGGTACAAACAGACAGACAAAAACTTTTAATTTATGTGTTTTTGTTATAAGTACCGTATATACTTTCATACTCATTTAGTAAAATGCTGTTATTTTGACATTACAAACAGAAACTTCAATTTTATTTATTTGTCTAGATAAACGCAATTAGTAGTTTTTTTCATAAACACTTATGAACATAAAGTTAATTCATAATATTTTTTTGGTAGCGTAGGTCTCATGTACAAACCGTATTTACACAATTCCTGTCTTTTCCAAAAAAAAATGGTGAAATTAGCTTTTTAGCCCCACCTGCCAAAAAAAAAAAACACCCGTCGACTAGCGAACATCACGGAAAAAAATAGTATAGACACCAGACACCAGAGCAACACTACCTCATACGACAAACAAACATAAAACACGAGGTATCTAAAACCCCAAGTCATTGACGACATACAAAACAAAACGGACAAAGTTAGCTCACATCTGCGGAATCAAAACGGAACGTTTATGAATGCAAGGTCATTACAGTTTAATTATAAAGACAATAGAATTGACGTGAGGAACCTTTCCTGGATGAATTAACTAGTTCAACCTGGGTAGTTCATCGTCTAGAAAGATGATGTTCATCGTCAACAATATAGCCCCAGTGACACTACGAGGCATTATGGGGTGCCTCGTAGTGTCCACTGGGGATTTTTACGTGATGCGCGAAAAAACATATAGACAAACAGACAGACACGATTTTTTTAAATGTTATATTCTTGTTCAGTTGCTTACTTTTAGCACCCTAGAATATCTTCCTTGTACAGATTTTTTGGTACTGACAGCTTTATTATAAGTATAGATATATAGGCCTTCACTTTTGGGCAGTATAATAAAAATATGTGTTTTATTACATTATTTTAATCATGCCCATAAAACACTACTATGACATACCTACTGACTGACTGACTGACTGACTGACTGACTGAATGAATGACTGACAGACAACGCCCAGCCTAAACCAGTGGACCTAGGGATTTGAAATTTGGAGGAATATTCCTTGAGTATCCTAGAGGCATGGCGTAATATCCCGAACGCTGCTCATCCGAGTTGGATTCGTCTGTTGACCTCTTTGTCGAAGTTGGATCTACCCAGTTGGATCGTCTGACCTAAGTAGACATAGTGATCAACAGCTTCGATAATATCGTTTCCATCATAGACTGGTATGGGTGCGACATGGGCATTTGACATGATGTTCGTCATACCCATGTTCATTTTAAGACACACCTGTTGGGAAACAATATTGAGGTCACTGAGCATTGTGCTTAGGTCTTCCAGGGAGGGCTCCCTGGAACGCCATATCTTCTCGTCTCAGATACCGCAGTGCCTCAAGAGTTTATAATCAGTGCGTGTTGCTAGTGATGCCGTATGGCAATGTGACGTGGTCGCTAACTATTGGTCAACAAGCCCAAAGTCGTGCAGCGTGCAATGGAGAGATCTATGCTCGGAGTTTCACTACGTGATAAGATTCGTAACGAGGAAATACGTAGAAGAACCAATATTATCAACATAGCTCTCAGAAAAATAAATAATAATAATATTATAATTTGCAACTTGAAGTGGCAATGGGCAGGCCACATAAATCGCAGAGCCGACAACCGCTAGGGAATAAAGGTTCTCGAATGGCGACCACGAACAAGCAAGCGAAGTGTAGGGAGACCGCCCACACGTTGGACGGATGACATTGTAGCCATCACAGGGAGTCGGTGGATGGAAGCGGCACAAGACTGTTCGTCGAGGCGTTTTTTGGACGAGGCCTATGTTCAACAGTGGACTTCTAAAGGCTGAAATGATGATGATGATGATGAGTTCCTAGAGGTGAACTACGGAAGTAACTATAAACCGTAAAACATGAATACCAACTTCAAATAAAGTACTCCTATCCTCCTGCTTCCCGCAAGATAGGGGGTACTTTATTATCTTTAGTACCCCTATCCTGCGGGAACCCTTTAATTTACCGCGAGGAAAACTATCCAATGTCCTACCTCGTAATATGAACTCAAATCATGCCAAGTTTCATTTGAATGCATTCAGTAGTTTCAGCGTGATGCGCTTCCAAGGTACAGATAAACTGACAGTTATAAGTTAAAAGACAACAATGAAAAAATACAGTTTTAGCTTCATCCATACCGATATATAAAAGTGAAACGTTGTCTGTTTGTTTATTTGAGGAGCTTTCACGCCATAACGGCTGGACGGATTTTGATGACATTTAGAATGGAGATATATACCCTAGAATAAAACATAGGATACTTTTTATCCCGGAAAATGGTAAGTTTCCACGGGAAAACTGGAAAATGTTGATTACTCACTGTAAGGAACAGTGCCATCACAGAATGGTCTGTGGTTGCCATGGAAACGAAATAACAAGTCTGTCAATAAACATCAAGAGCATTGGTACTATACTTACTTTTGCATTGTTTTTTAATATTTATATATTTAATTTAATATTTACTGTTTATCGCGAAATCGCGCGTACGAAGTCGCGGGCGGGAAAACTAGTTATGAATATAGAACAGCCTCCAAAAAAGATTTACTAAATATCTTCAATGTACAGAATTTGGACCCATCCCTCAGGAACCTTTTAACTTTCGGTATAAAAAGTATCCTCAATTTCATGGGTAAAAGTATCACCGATCATTATAAACTACGAGTGATACGTGTTCTTTTAAATAACTTTCAATCCCTATCCTGCGGGAACCTTTTTTTTAATCGGGGTGAAAATTATCCCATGTCCTACCTCGTAGTTTGAACTTAAATCATGCCAAGTTTAAGAATTAATTCATTATTTTCGACGTGATGCGCGGTCAAGATACAGACTGACATAAAGACAGACAAAAAAAATGGTTTTGGCTTTAGTAAGCAATACAGAAAAGCCTTTAAAAAAAGTATCTTCTTTGTACAGAATTGGACCTGTTACAGTTTTATTTTAAGTATAGATATACGTGTATAGTGTACATGTTATATTGGTATGTACACTGTTTAGTTTGTTGATTGTGTTTGGTAATATATTATGTAGAAGTATATATTATTTCTTAATACATCACCGACCGATAAATATGTATGTTTGTCCATTTATTTCCATCCAAAGGTTGCATGGAAGAGATTGCTATTTAGCAACAAGGCCGCCGATTATACTTTTTCGTTTTTAAGTTTCTAATCTACTGGTTTTTTTTGCTTGGTGTGCAATAAAGAGTTGTTGTGTTGTATCAAATCAATAAATTAGGTACACTAGGTCTGCTTTGAGTTTGAAAAGTAAATTAACCTTTCATGTGCCGACTCAGAGTTAAATCTCGCACAGGAAACGGAAATATGCTTCTGACTCTAAAATAATGTAAATCCGGTGGTTTGTTTGCAGGATGAGGTGTGCTGGCCTCTGGTGTCAGAGTTTGTCAGGCCACCCGAGGGCCTCTGACATGGCTTCACGACTAGCCGGGGCCGACAGCTTAACGTAGGTACCCTCCGAAGCACGGAGTGATGGAAATCCGCACATAACTTAGAAACGTCTGACTGACTGTCTTAAACCACAGAATATGTAATAGTACAAACCTTAAACGGATTTCCTAAACGCGCCATGGAGCGGACCTGTTAATAATATTTGCTAATGGACAATGGACGTGTGACCTTATTTTTGGCTACACACTGACGGTTTTGGAATAGGTACATAGTTTGAATATACATACATAAATGTATACCTAATATAATGCCTTGTGAATAAGCACTAGTACGTAGCAATAAGTACTAATATACATACAGGTCAAATATGATTAGTCATTACACGCTAAGACAAGACGTAAGTAGCTGTACTTTAGACACACGCTCTTGTTTTTACTTTAGCGCTTAATCAATCTTTCGGAAGGGCAAATAAATGTATTTAACAAACATCTTCTGAAAGAGTCTAAGCTGTGAAAGATAAACACAATAAGTACGATTAAAAAGAAGACAAAAACTTTTATGCAGGGGCCGTGTAATGTCGCTCATCAAGCCCTTTCATTTGATACCCATATCATAGGGGTTGCTGTGGAAATAATAAATCACTATTTTGTATCGTCGTTTTGTGTTTGTATTTTGTTTTGTATTGTATTGGATTAAAAATGGCGGCATTTAAATAATCGTGCATTGTCACGAGAACCAAACGTGTGTGCCAAATTTCAGCCCGATAGCTTCAGTGGAAGTGGGTGAAATATTAATTGCAAAATTCCAGGGCATACATACATAATATATAAGTAAAATAAAATCTTTTAAAATAAGAAGGTATCGATAAAGATGGAACTATCGGCTTGTTTTGAATTGAATCGAAAATTCAGGTAAACGGATATTAATTTCGCGTCGTCACAATATGTGGCATAAGGTCCGCCCCTTTCGATCGCGCGGGTTGTTTTGGAACCAGCACACCAAGTGAGGTGGTTAATGGCAACTCCGCTCCCGTCACAGTTATGTGCGTGGTGATTATGACAACTCCCCTCCCGTCACAGTTACGGGGGAGTACTATGTTCAATGGTGGACGTTGATGATTACGTTACATGAACTTGGTTGGTGGTTAAAAGGGAACGGGGGACACAATTTTTAAATATTGCGTTTTGCACAAGTGCTGTACAAAAAATCTACTTCAAATAGATTAACTAATAAAACAAACTAATGATCCAATTTATACGAGATCAACCTGGAGGTATATACTAATCAAATGGAGGTATATAGGTCAAATAAAAAAAAACGGTTCGCACATGCCGGATAAATAGCTGAACATTAAAAAAAAACATGTCGGACATGGAACCTACTCCATTTGTGAAGTCTATTAAAAAACGCAGATTTGTATAACGACAAGACAAAGACTTCTTCGATGGTAAAAAAGTACATACTTAAAAGTAATTATTGTACATGTGACTGAACAGATTATCGGTCAGTCCGGAATCTGTCCCAGTACATTTGGATGTGTTTCAGATTAGACTTTGCCTGCACTCGGTCGCTGCTAATTTTAGAAGTTCATTCACACCGCGAACGCATAAGTTCGTACCTACCTATTATAAGAAAGCCGAGTGCATTAAGTTCTTTATTTTAATTGTGGTCCTTTGCTGTTCATAACTGACGATATCTATCTATTCTATACCTAAAGCAATACGTACGAAAAAGTCTGTACAAAGTTGTTGAACATCAACATGCAAAAGGGAGCCTAAACAATATACTCGTAAATAATCTTAAAAAAAATTGCAAAAGCAATTATTTTGTGACTCACAATAGTTCTAGCAAAAGTTAAACAAGAGCAAATGTAGATAAAAAAAAAACTAAACACCCGGTTTTTTCTTATTTTTTCTTTTTAAAATGCATTGTTATCGAGTTGTGAGCTACCTACCCTGAAAGTTTCAGCCGGATAGCTAATCGGGAAGTGCTCGAAACTTGAGTTGCAAGATTCCACCCGGAACAACAAACAAGAAAGTGACTTAAATAAAAACGTTGGATAAGACTTGGGGCATTAGTTAAATTAATGCAAACCCCAAGTAAACAACTGTAGACTTTTGAATGCACTTGATTTTACAGAACTAAACATAACACAAGCATACAAATAACAATTTTTCAGCTACCAGTCTTTCCTGAGCTCTCAATACTAGGTATGTTTGTAGAATAAGGCAGTGCAGTCGTATGTCAGGCCGCCCGAAGGTCGCGGACATGGTTCAAAGACAGCAGGCAACTCCGAAGCACGGAGCGATGTAATTCCGCAAATAACTTATTAGTCATTGGCGGGCCGAGGATCACACTCGCAAATTCGATTGCAAAGAAGCACACGCATAGGTATATACTGGCTATCACCGCTCTACAACGCGTACGACTTAACTAGATGCCTCGGAATGCGACCCTCCTGTACATGAAAATTATGTCATCAGCGTCGCACAGGTTGTAGGTTTAAACAACTGATCTCTACACGGAGTAACGTGCAGTTGTCTATGGTTCAAACACTAAATAGCTCACTGAATCTATTTAGTGTTTAAGACACTGATTTAAATGCGAAAAGTCTACCTCAACACATAGTGCATTAACACTGAAAAAGAAAACTACGTTATAAACGCGAAGTGTCTAGTTAAGTCGATTCCTACTGTTCTAATGCAAAAAAGGCTGGTAGACCGTGTCACTCTAATACGATGTTTCTAAAACAGTTCATCTAAGCTCAGGGCATAGTGGTTGAAACATCGATACAAAGAAGATTTAATTGTTGCAAATCATTGTACCTGTTTATTTGTATTTGTCATTTAAAGTGATGATTATCATAAGTCATCTAATGACTAATCAATTTATTTACACAAATAAATACATGCATATAAACTGCATACAATTTTTACAATACCTACAGCTACACATTTGTCAGTAAATAATTACTGAGTCTGATCAGGATGTCTGATGGCATTAAATCGTCAGAATCTTTCCTCGTGTACTCGCTTTTATCATGCTTTCCGTTATGAAATGGATCAAAAGAAACTCTGTGGAACTCCTTGCAGAATCATTTGTTTTCGTTTAATTTAAGGAGTTCACGAGTGTCAGTTCGCGAGTGAATCAGGATACTTGTAGGGTCAGTTCACGAGTGAGTGTAGGATGCTTATAGCTTCAGTTCGCGAGTGAATCAGGATACTTGTAGCATCAGTTCACGAGTGAGTTAGGATGCTAGTAGCATCAGTTCGCGAGTGAATCAGGATACTTATAGCGTCAGTTCAGGAGTGAGTTAGGATGCTTGTAGTGTCAGTTCACGTGTGAATCAGGATACTTATAGCATCAGTTCACGAGCACGCAATTAGGAATGAGTGGTTTTATTGAAATTCCATCCATAGTGGGTGAACGGGGGTGGCAAAATTTACACGTGCGCGAATCTGCGGAGCGCAACTAGTTAATTATAATAAATAATACACCAACTGGCTGTCGTCCTTACATTTAAAGTAAAGCTAAAACGGCTAAACCAATATTGTTGGAAATTCACACACACACAGAGACTAACATAGGTTACTATAATTATAAGCTAGCGAATAATAATTACGAATAATTATAAAATACAAATAATATAGTCCAATAACTGGGCATAGACTTCAAAACCAATGCCTCAGGATCATTCCTTCCCCATGGCACCGCCAAACAAACACCGCCAGGTGTGTCATTGGGAATCACTATTCCCAGTGACACACCCGACTATTAGTGACCATTACTGTTCACTGTGACCCAACTTCGTCCATGTGAAAAGTTTCCGAGATGATAAAAGTCTATGAATATCTCAGGCCTATCTCTATATTTTTATCTACTAATTACATTCGTCCTAGGGAAGTATATTTTTATTTTAGACATTTGGCGGTGCGATTCCCCATGACGCACCAGGTCTTTTTTGTGGTACCATGAGGAATGAATGCTCAGGATGACGAGCGCATGGCTGTGTTAATATTTTGCAATATTCTGGGTGCAATTAAGACCACTCGCGAACGAGTTCTAGAGTGGAGACTGCGTTCAGCCAAACCGTAGTATGGCACTCGCAGGTGGACGGACGACTTGCGAAAGGCGGTCGGTAGCGACTGGATGAGGAGAGCCCAAGATTGGGCTCAGTGGCGTTCACAAGGAGAGACCTACATCCAGCAGTTATGCTGGGTAGAATTGGTAGAGACGCTTATGAAAGCTGCTTCTACACTCACGGCGCGAACTGGCCCCGCTAATCAGGATTACTTTTCTAAGTGTGGTTTTCCATCTCTCCGTGCTTCGGTGGGCACGTTAAGGTGTCAATCTCGGCTGTTATTGATTAACAGCAGTCGTTAAGCTAGTGTCAGACGGCGGGATGACAAACTGACACCAGAGGACGGCACTACCTCCCATGACAAACAAACAAGTAGTAGCGAAAATTGTACAAAAAGACGCGACCAACAAAAAAACGAAATGCTCGTATTTAAACAAAGTTGACAAAAATACTCACTGTAATGAGCCTTTTCGACGAGCGGTTCCACATTGTAGACGCGCAGGCCGGTCTTAAGGCAACAAGTGAAGCAGCCTGGAACAAGATTATATCTAGTTAGGTCAACAAGGAATAACATTGTTTACTTTTAAAAACAATTACAGAATTAAATCAAGAAGGCATACTAGTTTTCAGATAGATTAAAGTAATAATCTCTTAGTAGGCCCTACAGCCCCCAGCATGCATGATACATTTATAAAAATATGAAAGCTGCTATGTACCCAAGTGAGGGTAGTTTGAAAACAAGTTTTAAGATGTCTACCCACCCAGTATGACTGCACTGCTAGCTTCCGGAATTACGTGAGTTATATTGTAGTGGCGACGAAAAAATCATTGTTAATTAAGGAATAAAATCGATAAATCGAAGAATCGGTGTTCATATATTAAAACAAAAAAAAATATTGGTATAAAATTTGATGAGTTTGATATTGCACACTAGCTGTGCCCGCGGCCTTGCTCGCATGGTAGTTTTTCTGGGATATAAGGATCCTATGAGTTATTCCAGTACCAAAAGTACCAATATAGGTAACTTCGCTCCCGCCTTCGTCTTCTAACCTATCATGACCATGTCGGATCGCTACTGAAGGTTGTTGACAGAAATCTGTGTTACGGTAGCATTGTGTGGAGGTATATTATCGAAATACGCTACGCGAAATCCTAAATTCGAAAGTATACCCGATGTCAGCTCGGCCATAAACGTTGAGTTTTCGCTTTTTTTAAAACATGCCCGACGCCAACACGGTCTCTGTGTTATAATATATTATCAATATCCCAAGATATAATAAACGCGCAGTCGTCTGTATATGTACATGTTTTCATATAAAACTTGAAGGTTCACTTCAGAAAATTACAGCAGCCTTAAAAATATCAAGGAAAATGTATGTGGAGGGAATGACGAAATTCGGTACCATTCTATAAACGGATGTATTATTACTTTAAATTTATCATAACTTTGGACCCCTATCCCTGAAAAATCCTTCATTTTTCGGGATAAAAAGTATTCTAAACTTTAACACACTTTAACTTTAACTGTACCCAGTTACATCAAAATCCGTTCAGTAGTTTCAGCGTGATACGTGTTCTTTTAAATAACTTTCAACCTTTATCCTGCGGGAGCCCTTTATTTTTCGGGATAAAAGTATTCTAAATGTTGACCCATAACATCAGCTGTGATTGTGACAATTTGCATCAAAATCCGTCTGGTAGTTTCAGCGTGATGCGTTTACAAAGAGACACAAAGACAAAAAAAAACGTTTTGCACTCCCATATCGGTTTTGAAGTTTATCTCAATTATAATTTTCAAAAAATATTTTATGTACAGATTTAGCCCAGTTACAGTTTTATTATAGTATAGACAGATATAATATCAAACGGTTTTGCTATTGCCTTGAAGCAAGCGAAATCGAAGAAGATACGAAGAAAAAGGTGAATTTACTTGCGTTTTGTGGCTCTGAATTGTATGATTAAATAATTTCTTTGATTTCCCTAGGAAAAATAAATAAGGTTAAGGTTAGCTTTGATTTCATTGTAACCACTTTGAATAATCATGTCCATCCCAAACCCAATGAAATTGTGGTATCTTATAAATTTCACACCAGAAATCAAGGGCATACAGAGATTCTAAAGACGAGCCGGTAAATTAAATTCTCTTCACTCTGAGAGTCAGAAGATGATCTCAGAGTGTAATGGGTTGTATGAAGCTGGTGTTAACAACATTAGACACAACAAGGTGGGTCCTTTTCTAAGTATTCCTAAATAGTTCAGAACTACTGTTGGAAGTGGACTCGGGATACCCATACACCATATTGAATGAGACAATTAGAAACAACAGATATTGGATTAAAGTCATATACTGATGGGAAATTAGTATTGCTAGGTGTTTCATTTCAGAAGAGTTCAGGAACTACCTGAAAGATTGTGGCATTAGACAGGTATGGGTAGCACCATACCATCCAGCTTCTAATAGGCAAGATGAACACCCATACAGATAATCAAAAATCAATAGAAGAAGATGACATTGGAGCTTTGGCAAGTCCGTCTACAGGATATGCTTTATGGACTATGGGCCACGCCTAATACTGTCAATGTAAAGATGCCAGCTGAACTCCTTAACAACCGCTGATTCAGAACTTAAGTTTGACTACCTTAACCCATTGTCAACTAACCAAGAATTGAGTGCCAATGAGAAAAATGAGGTACAGTCGTTTAGTATTGGACAATCGGTGTATGTCCTTAGTTATGCAGAGGGACCTCGCTGGTTAAGAGGAATAGTAGAGAGACGGGTAGGCGTTTGCAGATACTTGGTGCGTTGGAATGGAAGTGGAGTGGTGAATAATAAAAAAAGGAGCCAAAGGTGTCAGTACAGCCTGAAACAGTGGAAGACATAAGCATTGATGAATATTACATAATCATTCCCTCACCAAAAAATGGGTGGACATCATTGGAGTATCAGGGCCACAAGAAATTGTAATACCTAACAAAGGTGACTCCACCTTTGTCATGCGGAACAAAAGAGCTTTGTCATTCTCACCACCATCATCAAATTCAAAGAAAATATGATCAGGCAGCATGGACTCAGAAAATGAAGAGATTGTGTCAGATAAAGAATAGCAAATCCATAATAGTAAAAATACTCACAGTTACAAGTTAAAAAATAATATGCATTTAGTGGTAAATTGAAACCAGTGTAAAGAACAACTATAATAGTGAAAATAATGGTGAACTATCTTGAGGGGAAGGCATGATATGTACCCAGGTGGGTACATAACCAGTCTGAAGATGTCTACCCAACCAGTATGAGATTGTGCTCTGCTAGTTTTCAGAATTACGTGTGTTAAATTATAAAAAACTTTTTTACCTTGCAGTTCATTTATCGTCTATGGATGAAGATCAGCGCATGTGGTGTGGCAAACCCATTTATCTACTGCATCCAACAAAACCCATTGAAAAAAGCACTAGTATAAAGCTTAGGGCGGCCAGTGTCACACATCGCAATGACTCATCAACAATTGGAATCAATGTACCTTCGCAAAGCATTGATTCCAGTTGTTGTTGAGTCGCTGCGATGTGTGACAGCCCTAACTTTAATACAGTGCTTTTTTCATTGGTTTCTGTTGGATGTAGTAGATCAAAGACTCCGAGTTGAATTGGTATTGAACTGTTATATTTGCAAGGTGTGTTCAAGACTAGAGTTAATCTACTAGGCAAGCATGCTAAACCTTCAACCACAATTCAGAAAAATTAAATATTTTATTTCATATGACCATACCTCATATTTTCTTATTAAAACAATAGCAACACAATCAAAACATGATTACTTATCAATCTACAATACCTATATATTTAAAATAATTAAATAAAGTAGGCAATACCTCTATTTTCGATTCCCTATTTTAACAAACTTGATGATTTTTTCATAGTATTATAAATAAACAAAACTCTTATGTTGTATGAATGATGTACAACTTAGGTAACTAGGCACAGATGCACTTACTACTTACTACTTTAAACCTTTGTTATTGAGAACAGATCGCTTCTCAGATCTTTTGTATCCCGAAAAACAAGCAGCCTCTGCCAATGACGAAATCAAAACACAAGTCAAGAATAGCGTGTACCAAACAAGTATTACCGAAAATTGCGTTTTACTTTATAATTAAGTATGTATACAGAAGACTGACGCCCTCATAGAGGCTAAATCACGTAGGATAGTAAATGCGTAGGCACGATACCAAACATATTTACAAACACGTGGAGTTGAGCGCGCGTGGTGAGTTGAGACGCGTTTATCGCAACACCACGATGATGGCATCAATTCAGCGACTTTACAACCTTTAGTATTACTATCATATGGCTCAACGAAAGCTCTAAATCACACCCTCGCACACAGAACTCGTCAGGTCAGAAGCATGATTAACATACCTCTTGTTTGAGAACAAAGAACGCAGGTTGACGAACTAGGAAGTTTAACAAACCTTGATCCTGGTTAAATCCCAGACTCGTGATCCCGCTGCTTCTCCGGCGCGCCATGTTTCAACAAATTTATCAAAAACATTTAGTTAACTTTTTATCAGATGTTTCTTTGGACATTTTCACACGAATAATTTTAATACGCACATTTATTTTTACATGTTCCCTGTGTGTAAAACACAGCTGATTTGATTTGATTACTGATTTGACAGTATTCACAGATTGACGGATGACAGGAAAACAACAGTGCTGTCATATGAAAAAAAAAAAAAAAAAGTTTTCAATATTGCCATTGTCCAAATATTTTTCCCTATTTCAGTGAGTTTGATTAAATAAGAGTTATTTCTAAAATAGTTTAAGTTGTAAGTAGTACATTCAAGTTAATGGGGGTGTTAAAAAAGCCTGCTACAATCGGTAGTGATTAATACCTACCACACCTATATTACCATACAATAACCATACCATACCATATTACGGCCATAAAAAAAAAAAAAAAAAAAAAAAAAAAAAATTGTTTGCCATATTACGGCTTTAATATAGGTATTCATACCTATATTTAAGCCGTTTGGAGTTAAGACATTGGGACCGTGGGACGTAGTACTATTATTTACCCCTGATCGATGCGACGCGTTATCAAAATGCTCGTACCGGGTCAATCCCTTCCCTCTAAAATGGTTGAGGGGGATATGACTAGTACACGAGTCATACTCGTGAGCGGGGTACTGCTTGTGGGGATTGTTCCAGCCTGCTTTCTTATTAGACATTATATTAAAAAAAGTGAACTTAATGATTAAACTGACATTTCTACGTAGATACTGTACAATATAGAGACTATTATATGATACTTTCATCCCGGAAAAGTTTCTTCGTTTGTTTCCTTGGGGTGCTTTCACGCGATAAAGGCTCGAAGAATTTAATGAAATTTTGTATGTAGATGCTGTATTGTATACTATAGAGACCAACATAGGATACTGTTTATCCCGGAAAATTGTACACGTGGGCAAAGCCGCGGGGCGCAGCTAGTTTATAATATTTTATGTTATCTCTTTGTTTTTTTAAAATTTAATATTATTATTATTAATGCACACACATACAATAGCCTATTTACGGAGCCTGTTTACGAGATGTTAATTTTGACATGTAAAAGTTATATATTATTTTTCCTATTTACATTAAAACACATTGACCTTGAACTGCTGGCACTTATTTGGCTCATCGAAAGAGCATTGCAATTCACTGGAGCAATGACGCCAGCATGTTGGGTACGCTGCCAACTGGTAGTGGTCTAGAACACTTGGACTCCAACCCACATTCCATAACAGCCTTGTGCTGTAATGGAATGTGGGTTGTCCAACTAGTAGCTTTCCTGCCCTTGACTTCGTCCGTGCGGACTACAGGTTATCGCGAAAAAAGCATCCAATGTTCTTCTAGGATATTAAAAACCAATGCAAAAGTAGGTATAGCACCAATGCTCTTGATGTTTTTTGACATACTTTTTATATCATTTCCATGGCAATCGTTTCTTACAGTGAAATCAACATTTTTCCAGATAACCCGTGGAAACTTTCAATTTTCCGGGATAAAAAGTATCCTATATTTTATTCCTGGGTACCTATAAACTATCTCCATTCCAAATTTAATCAAAATCCATTTAGCTGTTATCGTGTGAAAGCTCCCCAAACAAACAAACTAACAAACAGACAGCGTTTCACTTTTATATATTGGTATGTATTAGCTCATTGACATACCATTATAATTTAATGATTTAGCTAGTTCTATTTCGTAGTAATTAGTTTTTAGTTAAATAAAGGCACATGTCACATAAAAAAAATGGTAGAGTTATCAAATAAAAACAAATATTTTACTTTGTAAATAGTTGTGTACCGAAAAATGTACCCCTGCCAACCGGGTAGTTTGAAAAGGTAGTCATTCCTAAGCTATACGGCTTAGGAGAAAAGTTTGTTTTATAAAAAGAAAAGAGAGAGAGAGAGCATTAATAATTTCTTCAAAAGTTCTTTGAGAAAGAAAGAGACGTAAACTATTAAAGTAATGTTTTCTTTTTGGCAGTGAAGCTAAAATATATTGCAGGGTTCACGTATAAAATGGTATATATTCCTGTTTTTTTTTACCTGCGAATATGTTACAGTGTCAATAAGACAAGAAAAAAAGCAGTAAATCAAAAATGTTTTTATCTTCCCTCATTGAAGAAATTATCCTGCAACTAAAATTTTTCGCTTCAAAAGCTTTTCTAAATTATGTAGGGTGTCAACTTGCAAGGATAGTTATAATAAATCTTAAAAATATCAACGCAATCTAAAGAAAGTAAGCAATTTAACAAAGTATGACGCATGAATTTCTTCTGAAATATGAGTTAACATCACATTAAAATTGTTTCAGATTTAAACAAACAAAATGGACTTTAAAACTACAACAATCAAAGATTACACATGGCCATTTGCAAAACCCATTGTTGGAAGGTAAAAGAACTGTTTCCTTACAGAAAAGTTATAGCAAAATTATAAGGAACTTTTCTATTTTTCGTAGGCGCCTGCATCATAATCTCTTTCAAGTCGTGTTCCTCATGTCTGATTATCATAACCTCCTCTTTCCATCTTCCCTCTCCTAACAATGTTACGCCATATTTTTCTGTTCTCGGCTAAGTATGCGTTGTGCATCGTAGACAGAGCTATCAAGAGTGTTACGGATTACCTCCCATTCAGACTTTTATTATACTTTTTATAAATTCATGTCGCAGCTTAATTAGCAGTTCAATTAACCGCCTAGCCATTTTACTAAACGGCACCGTTCAACTAGTTGCCTGAAATAGAATAGCGCCTAAAAAACTAGGTAGAATAGTTAGGTTGAACATGATCACTGTTTATAAACATTTTTCTGTTTGCAAACTACTATGTCTGCAATAATTCATGTTCAACCTAACTAACTTACGTAATTTTTAGGCGCAATTCTATTTCAGGCCGCTAGTTGAAACGGCGGTTAATTGAACGGCCAATTAAACTAGTTGGATGCGTCATACACACCGTGAACCGCGAATTAAAAGTGAGATCGGATCGAGACGGAACGGCCAATAAGATTGCCTATCCTCGATTCTACTTCAACTCACTTCACAGTTCTAGGCAGATACTAAACTAGGTATGTACTTCGCAAAGTATGGATAGGAGGAGGGGGGCCAGACGGGGTAGGTACTTAACGACTGGAACGTAATAAATTGTCATTATTATGTTTACGCATTATTTATTCACAGCAAGAAAACCGCAAGCATGTTACCAAAAAAACAGTTTTTTTTAACGTAAAAACCAAATGGCGAGCGTTTGCAAAGCGGTTACTGCGCCGACTGGTAGACTACATGGTTTGGTTGCCCGTACGGTCAATAAAACCCGGTACCCCGTCTTGCCGCCTCTTCCACTACAGTACAGTTCCCTATCTGATTCCTCTGGCAGGCCATGCGAGCCCCCTAGTCCAAATGCGGCTCCCATACCGCGGCCGGCGCCTGTAGCTCCATACTGCCACTGCGATGCCCACTCCTACTCTCCAAGAGTGGAGCAGTACAAGCAGCTACTGATGAAGGAGAGGAAGCTCTGCCAGGACTATGAGCAGTTGAGGAGACAGGTGAGATAATATCTATAGCTTGCTTGCTTGTCGTATGTTGTACGTCTGCTATTAAGGCGCTGCTGTAAGCAAACTCCCTATTTTTAGAACGAAATTATGTGATACTTCTAATCCCGTCACAGCATTAATATTTTTAAATGTAGTTCTTTAGTCTATATACTATATGTTCACCTGAGGAAAACACGATTAGGTACACTGTATTTTCTCATTCAAAATATCAAACTTTGCTGTTTTTTTGGTCTTTAAGACCAGGTTCTGCTTTTTAAGGGTTTTTTCCATAAATATGCTGGGTCAACCATAAACCTTGATAAATGTGAAACTTAACATAAATGTTTTTGAGATCTTAGCTCTCTAAGACTAATACAAATAGATTAACAGAATTTCATTCGATACATTTTCTTATCAAAAATTACGTTATATTCGGTAATATTTAATTTTTTCTACTCAACGTTTTAAGTTTTATCTCTAAAATAAATCTCACAGCAAGAAAATATAGTTTATTATCTAATGCTTAGACAAGATTTACCTAACTAAATTATTAGTCTGCCAATCAAATAAATAACTTTTGAGACATACGTCATTTAGTTCCAAGCTAAATTGTGTGTTCAAACAGGTTCGCGATATTCAACCTTGTTACGCAGGCACTTCAGTGCTTATTGCGGGTAGCGGGTGGCAGAGTGTAGGGGAGGTGGCAGGGGAGTGAGGAGTGGGAAAATGTAACCTTGGAGCCTGGCCTTAAGTGAAATGTATTAGAAACTATGATGCATATTGACCTGCAGTCGGCTTTGTTAGATTGTTTTTAAATTGATCTTGATTCTTTCTTAGCAATTTCTCGATCCATCCCCTGTGTCGTTCACAATCATTCAATTTCTCGATCCATCCCCTGTGTCGTTCACAATCATTCAATTTCACGATCCATCCCCTGTGTCGTTCACAATCATTCAATTTCTGGATCCATCCCCTGTGTCGTTCACAATCATTCAATTTCACGATCCATCCCCTGTGTCGTTCACAATCATTCAATTTATCTAAAATCGACTCCCGAGCTGCATCACCTATCCCGCTCAAACTGCTTAAAAATATGAGAGCCTACAGTGCCTTGATCAATAACAGCCGGACCGACAGCGTGTCCGTCGTAGCACGGAGCGGTGGAAATCCACACATAGCCACAGAATAAAATAATATTACGTTGCTTAGAAAAGTAATTAGTGCGGAACCGAGGGTCGAACCAGTTATCGTTGGATTCTAAGGCTCATTTACCATCAACTATCCAGCCACCATATCTTCTCTCTTATCGAACACAGAATTTTATACACGACATAAGTTCAAAAACAAAAACCCGATTACGGTTGGTAAAAAATTGCACTCTTGCGGTGAAGACAAATTGATTGATACCTCGAATGTCAAAGTCGGACCAAGTTTTGAACACATACCTACTTAACCCTTTCTTTGCTTCGCCGCGCCGTACTTATGGCCGGTTCCTATAACTTAAAACGAACCGTTGTCGCTTACTGTCTGTCAGCTTTTCACATGAACGCCATACAACAAACGTCAAAAAACTAACGAGACGTTGGAAAAACGACTCGTTTCACAGGTTTAGTCGAGTGTAAGTAAATAAGCAAAAAACTCGGTTTATTGGATAATCGGACTCTAAGTAGGCAACAAATTCAATTTTCAGATGGTCGACGTAACTAACGATATCCTGGACCACCCATGCGATGACCTGGACAGCAAAATGACCACAATGTATCAATCTTCTTTTAGAAAGAGATGTAAGTTATTATTTCAAATCTGTTTAAGCCCGGCTGCACATTATAAGAATGTTTCTGTCAGAAAAGATTTTGCGTTACTACCAAAGTAGCTCTTACTAGAATAATAAGTTAAAAAATAATGAGTAAGAAAGTAGTATAAGTAAGATTAATAAGTTTTAAATTCGATTCCCAGTTCGAGTTTGATCGGCTTGGCAAACTTATGGTTTGCTGGGTCTAGTACAAAATGTATGCGCAAAGTGCCTTTCTGCCATAGAGATATATGTATGTACAGGTACCTGTATACATATATATATATATATATCTCTCTATGCTTCCGGCGTGTATTTTTTATTTTATTCCGGCGCGTATTAGAACTTTTCTGACAGACAATTTCTTACAATATGCGGCCGGGTTAAATCTATACGTTTTTTTGACATTTTCTAAAAGAGATATCTGGATTACGCACGGGATTCAAACCCTCATAATCCGTGCCCCTGCGCGGCACATGCTTTGCCAGTTCAGCCACCGTAACCAGAACCGCTACATGATAATAAATAATATTCCTATGTTACTCGAGGTGATGTAAGGATTCTAACGATACCCCATACGTCTAAATCTGTTCAGGCATTTAAAAGTTATGGTGGAAAAAAGAAACTCACATACATATATACAAACATACATACATGAATCCTAAAAACATTGTACTCCTTTTTTTGGGCAGTCGTGTAAAAAGGGTAAATTATCAGGAATTTAAAGAAAAATATGAGAAAATTAAGCCGCTATCTTAAATACAAATACTTAACATAAAAAACAATTTTAAAATTGTGAATTTTTATATTAGTAATTTAGCGTAAAACGATCTCAAAGTTTTCCGTCCGAGCGTTTTACGAAAAACTACTTTTGAAGATTGACTGTAACTAGTTTTCATTTCGAGTTTTGCCATTATTTGAACCCGCTGGCTAGAATACATACTACCGATCTATGTAAATCCATTATTTGAACCCGCTGGCTAGAATACATACTACCGATCTATGTAATTCCATTATCTGAACCAATCTATGTAATTTCATTATTTATATCCGCTGGCTAGAATACATACTACCGATCTATGCAATTCCATTATTTGAACCCGCTGGCTAGAATACATACTACCGATCTATGTAATTCCATTATTTGAATCCGCTGGCTAGAGTATATACTACCGATCTATGTAATTCCATTATTTGAACCCGCTGGCTAGAATACATACTACCAATCTATGTAATTCCATAATTTAAATTTCTACAGATCTTTCTATTTCTTAGAATAAGACCGCCAAAAATATGCATCTTGTTGCATTTTTCGTGAAACAATGTAAAAGGCCTCTTAATCAATTTTGCTTTTTACACCCTACTTTTTCGAAAAGTAGTGAAGTTATGACGATGTTTTTGATGAGCGGAATTCAATTGAATTATACGTGATCCGTTAGTAGTACCTACTATTAGTTTATTCTGTCGTGTAATAGCACAGAATAAATAATAGTATAAGTACGCGGAAGCGGGCGGGCTGCGTGCATTCAATATAAAGTTTTATACAAAGAAATATTCTGAAAAGCCATAAGGAACCCGTGCGAAGCCGGGGTGGGTCGCTAGTATTAGTATGAAATATTGAAGTATGGATTATCAAGAAGGATTCCTTACTGCCCAACTCATGAGTTTTTTGTTTGTTTGACGCATGAGGTAGTGCTGGTCTCTGGTGTCAAGTTTGTCAGGGCGCCCGAGGGCCTCTGACAAGGCTTTTCGACTGCTATTATTCAATAACAGCCGGGACCGACAGATTAACGTGCCCTCCGAAGCACGGAGCGATGGAAAACCGCACGTAACTAAGGGCCGGTTCCTATAACTTAAAACGAACCGTTTACGCTTACTGTCCGTCAGCTTTTGACATAACCGCCATACAAAAAAACGTCAAAAAGTAACGATACGTTGGAAAAACGACTCGTTTCATTTTTATAGGCATGAAGGGTTAGAAAGTCATTGAGTCATTGGAGCCTACCAAACCGGATAGTTGGTTTCTTAGTTGCATTATTGAACCGTTAGCTACCATCGCTCTAACTCAAGAGTGAAGCTTATATTATAGTGTGATTGATGCCTGGTGTTCGACCTACAGCATTCCCACAGGCAGACTACCGCGCCATCATAGCTGCATCCCAGTCACCTGCGCCCGTACCCATGGAAAGCAACCGCCTCGGCGTGCTGCGCTGCTACAAGGACCCGACACACTTCAGGAAGACTGCACCGGTCGTCAGACCTACCATCAACCCTCCAGGTCGGTAACTATTGGTGTCAACATCCAGGTAAGCATAGGGTGGTAGATGCTACCAGCCTCTCTATCTTTGGCCCAGTGCCGTCCCGTGATGCTCCTGCTGCAAAGATCCGACGCATTTGACGGTGACTCCACAGGTCGTCAATCCTCCAGATCAGTAACCAGAGGGCTAGCATTCAGGTTATTATTCTAACCAATAAAGGTGCTAGATGTTACGAGCCTCCCGATCGTGGCCAAGGTCGTCATGTAGGCTGTGCGTTGCTGCAAACTTTCAACGCACTTTACGAAGTCTACACCCTTCAGACCTACCATTGATACTCCAGTGAGGCCACTAAACATAGGCTAGCTAGCATTTTGGTAAGTATAACCATAGGATGGTTGATGTCATCAACGAGGTGTCAACGTTGAAATTCTGTTGATAGCCTAACTTGCATACGAGTTATTCCCCGTATCTCTGCTTGAAAAAAGATCGAACGCCTACAATTCTACGTACAATTAAGTTTCACAATACTTAGCTATGTGATTTCCCTAGGCCCCGTCCACAAGGGAGTGTCTCCCCAGTCCATCCAGAGGTGGTTCGCGGAATACCCCGGGCGCACTGAGTACATGGATACGTACAGCGCGTCTGCAAAGGCTTGTCTTCAGTCCATGCAGCGGTACACGGAGCCCATGCCGTCCACGCGACGGCGCGCCGACGACACCTGCGTTTAGTAAACCTGTTGGAATAAACCTTGTGGGAAGATAGTCGATTGTTTTATTGGGAAACTATAATACTGGTTCGAGCTGGAGTTTGGATAAAATACCATATAAACAAAAAAAACATCAAATTACAAAAAGAAACTAATCCAACAAATAAAACTAAATTTATTTTAAATCGACTGTACACAGCAATCACTTATCACTGAACTCAAAGCACTTTATATTCGCTTCGATTCACTTGGATCGCACTCGTAGCTTAGTAAAATAAAATTGACTTACGCAGCCGATGCGCGCTATTTTTATATCCATGTCCCGTGCTTTCTAGAAAGTACTTGTAGCATAGACAACTGCACATTACTAGTACTCTAGACAGGCTGTTGACGAACGTCGCAATTAGCGCATTTGATTATCGCCATTTTGGCGCTGTTGACGCTGATAGCAGTACTTTGGTAGTAGTGAGCGTTCACGGAACTAACGTATTTGTACTATTGGACACAGGGTGGGGCGCTTCGACTCGGCACAGCCAGGCCAGTCGCACTCCACAATAAGTATAAATATTATACCTACACTTTGCGGCCGCAATATTATGGTTAATTCAGTAGTGTCAAGCGTGCGCTCGATGAGTCGCGCGCCGTGTGCTTACGATAAAGTCAAAAAATTACGTAAAGTTTTTGACAAATTTTATTATTTTCTTAATTATGAGTACCAAGAAGAAACCTAGAATGTACTGCATAGCATTCGGTCTGACAAGTCTCGTAACATACCTACATACTGACATTTGATTACGTAGGTAGCCATTTATTTTTCATTCATTATTAAGTATGGAATTCAGACAGGCACCTTTTATTCATCAAAGTGCAATACCTATTAAGTTATAATCAAATAATGTGATACTAGGTCTATTCTGATAAGAATGTCACTATATGTAGTTATTAGAACTATCAACATTTATAATAACAAGTAAAAAAAAAATTATTACATAATTGTTTATTCTGTTACAATATCAAAGTCATATCATATCACAGAATAATTACTAGTGCAAGTACCTAGTTATATCTTGTCTTGATACAACCCTGCCGAGCGAAAAAGTGACAGAGCGATTCTGAAACGGTTAGAGCAATGGAAGCTCTCGTCCCACAAGACAGTCGTCCCAATGGGACGAGTTACTGAATTTAAAATCCCTTTGATTTTATCCTCCATTTTTTCAACATTATCTGTAAGTAATGTCAGCAACAAAAATTTGTGAAGTTTATTTAGTAACTAGCTGTACCCGCGGCTACGCACGCGTGGTCATTTCTCTAGTCATTACTCTATGTACTATTCAAAGACCTATAATACCAATGTACCTAATTTGGTATTGATCCAAATTTCTTCAGCTCATAATTTTTTTATCGATTACTCAGCCTCATTATTTTTATCGACTGCTCTGCTTCTACTCATCGGATTGAGATACCAAGTACACCAGTTTTTACACTATAGTTTTTACGTGATGCGTGAATAAACGTACAAAACAAACAGACAAACAAGCAGACAGTCACGAATTTAAAAAATATTATATTCTTGTTCAATAGCTTATTTTAAGTAGCCTAGACCATTTTTTTATTATCTTCTTTTTACATACTTTTTCGCTCTTATTGCTTTATCTATACTTAAAATAAAGCAATAAGAACGAAAAATCCTGTACAATGAAGATAATCAAGAAAAATATGGTCTAAGGTACTTAAAATAAGCTATTGAACAAAATTAGGGCATTTTTAAAATTCGTGCCTGTCTGTTTGTTTATTAGTTTGTTCGCGCATCACGTATAAACTACTGGACCGATTCGGCTTTCAAGTTTGACTTAAAAACTGGGGTACTTGGTATCTCAATCCGATGAGTAGAAGCAGAGCAGTCGATAAAAATAATTTTAACGGCTGAAATAATTTTGATCAAATGTTGGTACATTGGTATTTTAGGTCCTGGAATAGCACATAAAGTAAGTACTTTTAACCTAGAGAAATGACAACGCGTGCGAGCCCCGGGCATCAGCTAGTTATAAGTATAAATTGTTTATTAGGTTTCGTTTGTTTGATACACCCGCAGTCCTGACGCTCATCTTACGACACCTGTATGTCGGTGAAAGCTGTTACTTTCTGTTTATGCTTAGGATACAGTAATAGTCAGTGGGACCTTCTAAGACGATTTTGATGCGGTTTTTTTTTATTACACACGAGCACAGAATATCACTAGTCACGACGATGACATTCGACGTTCACGGTCAGTGTGAGAATAGAATCATCATGAATTGCGTTAGCTATTTAATTTATTTTTACCACAGACTTTAATAACCCCCGAACAAAGAGACGGTTGTTCAAGTTTAGGGTGTGTATCACTGTGTGTTCGTGTGTGTGTGGTGTGTGATTCTGTCTGTGGCATCGCAGCTCCCAAACGAATAGACCGATTTTGATGCGGTTTTTTCTGTTTGAAGGCTGATATGATGGAGATGGCTCTTACCTATAATGGGGGGAAGGAGGGAAGGGGGGCATGAGAATTGTACCTTCCAAACGAATGGACCTATTTAGATGTGTTTTTTTATGTTAGAAAACGTTATGTTTGATGTTTCATAGTTGAGGTAAACGAGATGGTTCTTAGCTATATGACGATGTCAAACCTCTTTCATCATAATCATACCTTTTTGATAGTTTGTCTATATTAATTCTAAATTCAAATAACCTGTCATTCCCACATTGTCATTGGATTAGCAAAAAACTGAAATTTTACGAAATAATATCAAAGAGAATACAATATGATAATATGTTATAAATTATGTACCTAAATAAGTTTATTACATCTGGAGTCCTTTAAATATATATGATAGTACTTTCGTTCGTGGTTGTTTTGATCCGTATTGTTGAAGCACGAAAAGTCTGTGATAATGGTGATAATAACAATACTAGAGCCCCAAGGGTACACTCTTACCAAATATATTAAATTGGGAGAAGACTGAATAGTATAGTCGAGTGCAAGATCTCTGTTTATGATCATCTCCGAGTGCTCCTAATTGTTCCTGTACTTTTATGTTGTCCACTGAGGTTTGGTCCCTGGGCTAGTGGAACAAACCCTAGGACCGCCTCGTGACAGCTATAATGGGGGGAATGGGGGTGCGGATTCATAGCTCCCAAACGAATGCACCGATTTTGATGCGGTTTTTATGTTTGAAAACTGATGTGTTCGAGATGCTTCTTAGCTACAATGGAGGGTGTCGGGTGTAATATATTTTTTAATGTTTGCTTGTATTATTATTTCATTAGCTGCGCCCACTTTTTATCCGCGTGGATTACGATGATGAAAAGTATCCTGGGTTAAGCTATCTCCATCCCGAATTTCATCAAAATCCGTTCAGCTGTTTCAACGTGAAGAAGTAACAAACATACACACACTCACACACACAAACTTTTGCATTTCTATTATAACTTTAATAGGCCGACAGGAAGGTATAAACATTTTTAATTTGTATTTTTTATATACAAAACCAGCAAAGGAAGGCCTGTTTATTGCACTTAGAACGATTCTTTGTGCGTAATCGTAATACTGTATGAGCACGACCACTCTTGTGTGGATTGATCTTTTTAATGAAAGGTCAAGATGACGACACTAAAGATATTCCATGACTAAAATGTTCAAGTATGTTTGTTTAATTGAAGCCACGTGTTCAGTAAGATAAATAAGAACAGATGTGCTCCGGCAACGAGACACGCGACCAGTTTGCGAGACAATTCAGTTGACAGGTCAGTTGACTGACATAGTTCCCTGGCCTTTCTCTGGCCTCGTGTACGAATTTGAAGCATATTTGAAGACAGTTCAGTGAGTGTGTGTCGTTAAATGTATTTGTACACGAGATCAGTGAAGAGCCAGTGACTGAACTGACTCGCAAACTGGCCTCGTGTAGGGAGGGCATTATGCTATGTATTCGGTTTAGTAGTCCAGAATGTCTAAATTCAATAATAATTACTTGTCTAAGCTGTGGTTTGATCGTTAATCACTTTAGACGGAGTCAGCGGTAAAGCCGAATGCAAAATTTTCCATGTTCTTATCGTTACCTTGTGCTTATTTTTCCAAATTTTCCACATTATTATTTATACGCATTCCTATTTTTCCATATTGTGGATTTTATAAACGTGAGTACAGTCGCGATAAAAACATTTCATCACATTCTCTAACTGAGACTGGTAGAGTTCATAATACATATACTATCATTTACTATAATATAGTTGTATTAAACTATTTACATATTATGAACTCTTTGTATTGTACTATTTAATTATTATTAAATTATTTTATTTTAACTATATATAGTTGTATTAAACTATTTACATATTATGAACTCTTTGTATTGTACTATTTAATTATTATTACATTATTTTATTTTATTAACGCGGATAAACCAATTACATTAATGAAATAATGCATTCATGAGAATAAATAATTAACACATAATCTCAAAATATATACTCAATGAATTAAAATGCTTCCTAGGATGTCAAGCGGCCACTAAATCATAAATAATATATATAAAGTGATAAAATTAGTGATAGGCCAAAGTCATGTCAAATCAATTTTATGTTTAATCCCAATGAGGAAGGGAATTATCTAACTTAATCATTTATTTTTGAATTTTGTATTATCATCAGCCTGCCTTCATGCGCTGCTTGATATATGCCCTTTGCTCCGATCGGATCTCGCGATCATTTACTACAACATTTTGAATACTTTATATGGTTATAATATGGAATTTGGAGAATGATAACACTAATATGTAAAATAGTGAATTTGGACTCAATCGCCGACGCCCATAAGGCTGTTCCACACTAGGCATATGTATCTTACTAATATTATAAATGCGAAAGTGAATTTATTTGTTTGTTACGCTTTTACTCCTTAACTACTCAACTGATCATTATGAAATGTTGCACACACGTTGTCAGGGGTACAGAAAAGGACATAAGTTTCCATTAATCACGAAAAGGGAAAAAAAAGTATATGAAAAAATTGAAATTGTGGCAACAGATGGCAAAGTGACAGGTGTCAAAGTGACTGAAGCCAAACTGACAGATGTCAAAGTGACATGTGCCAAAGTGACAGATGTCAAAAAGACAGGTGTCAACGCGATAAACTGTAGTCCGCGTGTGCGAAGTCGCAGACAAAAGCTATCTGTAATATTTTTATTCACTTATGATAGGTGTATCCTGTGAAACTTGTTTAACAGCATCTGGAGACATGTTTTTATGAAATTAAAAGCCACAAGATTCACAACTTGTTCAGAGTCTTTTCGGAACTTTGTCGATGTTTCGGAGCTTGTCCCAAAACATGTATCGGATGCAAATGCAGATTGTTTCATTTCGACCGTTTCGCTGCATAATGTTGTAGATACAACAAAGCAGAAGTGATTGAATTCACTGAGAAACAATGTTTCTGAAATATCACGTAGATGTTTAAGCCATGTATTGTGAAACAATTGTTTTTTAAACACTTTTTCAGAAACAATATGTACGTGTTCCTGAAACAAATGTTTTTGTTTCAGATAAATATTATTTTGTTTCGTTACCGAAACAAAATAATTGTAACTTTTAAACTTTCGCGATTCAAACACATAGTTAAATATTTAAACGGGACTTAATCGCGCTGAAAACTTAACATTTATTTACCTCGACGGTTCGATCAAGTTGCATTGATCGTGGTCACGAGAAGACAGAGTGTCATCTCATGAGTCCCGTTTAAATAATTAACTATGAAACAAAATAATGTTTACTACGTGTTTATCGGCATGTTTCTGTGCTTTCCACTTGCGATGGAGATCATAGAAACAAATCAGTTTCGCAACAGATGCTTATATACGAGTGTGGACGCGCGTGATTACATGGATATAGTGTGGAACTTCTTTATTTTATTATTATGTATATATATTTGAAACACAGCGCATATTACGGGATTCCTCACTTATCACGTCTTGTATTTTTAACAAATAGTTCCTAACCCACCAACTTTTTCTTTTCTTTCGACTAGACATCGCCTGCACCTTCTTCACCTTCAACAATTGGATTGCGCCTGAAAAATAGTAGTGTGCGCAGCGACTAGCAGATAACGTCCGAGACACATACTTTCGCTGCGTCACTATACTGCTCAGTGCTAATTGACATTTATTAACTTTTTATAAATAGGGCGGTAAGTGTATACCTATTTAGTTAATCTTTGCCGTGGTTCAAAAATTGGTGGACTTTTGGACTTAGTCAACAAAGAATGTAGATAGAGGTACCTATTTACTACATAAATAGTTTGTAAGAAATTATGGTTCTTTTCTTTCGACTAGACATCGCCTGCAAATGTACGTAGCACCCAGCAAAACTACGTCCTTACATAAACATCTACGTGATGTTTCAGAAACTGTGTATCCGAAATATTGTTTCTCAGTGAATACATGGCTTTAATAATTTGGAAACTCTGCCGTCCACATCATCAGTTGTTTACAATATGTCGCCCGATTAGTGGTGTCAGAGTTTGTCAGGCCACCCGAAGGCCTCTGACATGGCTTAACGACTGATATTAATCAATACCAGCCGGGGCCGACAACCTAACGGGCCCTCAAAAGCACGGAGCGATGAAAAACCACGCATAACTAAGAAAAATAAGTGGTACGGAGCCTAGGACCGAATTCGTTAACGTTAGATTCGAAGTTAAACTATTGAACCGTTAGCTAGTGGAAATGAAAAAGATTCGGAGATATGAGGTAAGTAACATAAAAAAAACAGTCGTAATGTTTCTCTTAATCAGTTTTACAAAGTACATAAAGCAACTCATAACGTAATAAAATAATTTCCTCTTTATACTCAGTTTATTTATAATAATATTTTGATTATTCATAGCTTTTAATATAAATTTTACAGGAGTACTTAGGTTACGTAACAAAATGCAAGTTATTCATAGAGGCTTATCCAGAAAACCCATAAGGGATAGTAAAAAAGTAGGTACTTTAGTTATTTAAGTTGCCCTTCACGCACAATAATACAAAATGCTGGATACTTATTTCATCAAGTCTTAATACTATCATCACATCACTACGACCAACTTTAAATATTAAATAACACATATAAAAATTATACATAAATTGATATCGATTTCCTACCTATTAAATTACCTGTTTTTTTAAACATCCTTCTAATCTCAAAACTTCCAAGAGGTTCCAATACATGCGAGCGCGCATAACCGGTTTTTTGTGTAAAATAACGGTACGTACAGGTATCGCTTGTATTGAGCCTCTAGACCCATATGACAAAGAAATAAAAGCGGAAAAAGAGTATCTTAAAAAATGAATATCTTTTTAATACGGGGCTAATTTTAAAAATAACCCGCCGCATTCATCATTATAGTTATCATTTCATTACATTCTATAAATGCGTAGTAATTATATAGCTATACTTCGAGTAGTCCTCTTGTGCTGGGTACTTTTCTTGTGCTGGTCGTGTTAACTTCACTTGTTCATGTCGGTGAGGTGATACATGCGATCGCGGATAACCGGTTTTTTGTGCAGAATAACGGTAACTACAGGTACCGCTTGTATTGAGCCTCTAGACCCATATGACAAAAAAAATAGCAAAAAATGGGTATCTTATCAAATCTATATCGTATTAAAGGGGGTTAATAAAAAATACTATTTATAATATCGTTATCATTCTATAAATACGTAGTAATTATATAGCTATACTTCGAGTAGTCTTCGGATACTTTTCTTGTGGTGTTTGTGTTAACTTCACTTGTTCTTGCCGGTGGTTCACTAGGATACTTCATTTTTGAGGGTAGTATGACATATCCGCTCGCATTGTTGCCGAGAATAGAAGCGCACAGTAGCAACATCATCTGAAAATAAGAAGTTAAAGATATGTCATCATTACATTCATTATCATTGGCTTACTACAATTGCAACAAGAGAGTTAGAGAGAGAGAGAGAGAGAGAGAGAGAGAGAGAGAGAGAGAGAGAGAGAGAGAGAGAGAGAGAGAGTGAGAGAGAGAGTATTAAATCTAATTATGCTTCCTAAAGGCTTGTGCACATTAGGGTGGGCCGCGCCGCAACGCATTGCATTGCATTACAAAGTTCCTCATGCAGCTTTTGTACATATTGTTTGATCCGCCTGTGCCTTGCGCTACAGCCTATTGATAGATTGATGACACTATTTTACCCAATGAAACAAATAAAAACCAACTAAAAATAAGCTTCAAATGTAGATTATAAAACTACCTAATCTAAAACCACTTTTTTTTTAATGTGCATTATCATCGATATGTGAGCTACTCTGAAAGTTTCAGCCGGATAGCTCTCGAAGAACATGGGAAGTTCTCGAAATTTGAGTTGCAAGATTCCAACTGAAACAACAGACAAACAAGAGAGTGACTCAATAAAAACGTGGTAAAATACAATCAGCGGCCTTATCGCTATGCAGCGATCTCTTCCAGGCTACCGTAGGCTAGATTGAGACATAAACCTTACCATTGAGACCTTATATAATAGAAGGAATATAATATAAGTTGTTGGTAGACAACATTTTAATAAAATAATATTAAAAGATATCAAATAAAATGAATTTGATCATAATATAAATGGCAAGATATATATGAATTTCATTGAGGGTGATGGTTCATACAAAATTTACGAAAGCGATGCAGGATGATCGGTGCAATGCAATGCGTAGCGGATAAATCTGCCCTTATGCTATATGGTCGGGATATCAGCATAGCTATAGTACCTCTTAAACTTATGAAATATGAGAAACCACAAAGGCTGAAAACGTTCTAATTGAAAAACGACCAAATCTGAAAACGACCACAATACGAGTTTTTTGGGCAGCTTGCAGCAACGAGTTGTGGTAATGAAGAATGGCGCAGCTTCTAGAGGGATTGAATTCTAAAATACTATAAATAAACAGCATACACGTACGGTGTACGCCATAAAATTATTTGCCTATTACATTAGCAGAATAAATGACTATTACCATGAGAACGGTCGTCGAGGAAATAATGTACCGATGGTATCAACACAATAACCTTGTGGGTATTATAAATAGATTATATGTACCTACACGTATGTAACTATATGCTCACTCTTGGTAGCAATTACGTTTTTATCCGTAGATTTTTATGCACGTGCCTTTTTTGCAAACTCGCGATGGGGGCCCATCGTTAATGTTCGTTAAAACCACACGACTAATTTATAAAAAAACTGACTTCAAATAATATAAAACTTAAAAGAAATAAAAAAAAAATGAGGTCTTTGGGAAGTTCAAACTGACTAAACTAAGAGGCACTAACCAGGCACAGATTTTTAAATGTTTTATGCCTACTATTTGAAGATAGTTTTTTTTAAATTAGTGGTTATTTCTCACTTTTTAGTTTCGTTAAATTAGGCCTAAGAAAATTAAGTACTTAATTCCGTTCGCAAAGAATAAAGCCATACTGGAAATAGTTAATAGTCCATATCTCTTAAGCTACTAAACCGACTTTGATAAAACTTTAAACACATCAACTTGAAAGTCGGTTAAAATAACAAACGCCAATACTCAGAATTACAGTTGCTTGCAAACATAGAAGCAAAATCGTAACTTCATGATTCGATTTGAGTTTTCTACAGAATGTAGTTGTTACAGGATTGGTCACGTGATTTCCGACAACTTCTAAATCAATAACTGGTTGACCGAATGGTTAGCGACCGTGACTGGAAGTCAACCAACGGTCGCGGTTTCGAATCCCGCTAGGTCACAGGCTAGGTGCAATCATTTGTGTGATGAGCAGAAATGTTTGTTTCCAAGTCATGGATGTGATATTTGTAATTATGTATGTTTATCCGTTAACTAGTGCCCATATACGAGTAACAGGGTATCTTAGTTTGGGCACAGAATAAATAATAGTACAAGTACAGAAGGATAACTGAGTAAAGTCATAGAAATAAATAGCGACTCTCGCTACAACGCTATAAAGTGCAATTTAACTCGCACAGCGCTGCGATCTTTCAATTATATTTACCTAGAAAGCGCTCGCCCATCGCGTGCAGGCTAGAATGCACCGTATCACAACGCGCGAGAACTTCCATTGCTCCAACCGTTTCAGAATCGTTCTGTCCCTTTTTCGCTCGGTAGGGTTGTATTAAGATATGACTAGGTACTTGTACTACTAATTATTCTGTGATATGTTATGACTTAGATATTGTAGAATAAATAAGTAATAATGTATTATGTTATTACTTATTATTATAAATTAAAATAGTTCTATTACATACAATGACATTCTTATCAGAATAGTCCTACTACCTCATTTTTACTACCTACCTATCCCGTTTTCAGAACGCCGATAAGTTTAGTGAGATACCTACATACGTATAAGTGTCGTTGGTTGATTATGATTATATCCTATAGGTATTGCACTTTGATGAATAAAGGTGTCTGAATTCCTTGCTTTATAATGAGTGAAAGTCGTCATTTCTACTATTCACTATTCAAACAGCCGAATGCTATGCAATACCTTCTAGGTTACTTTTTGGTACTCATAATTAAAACACGAATAAAATTTGTCAATAACTTTACGTAAGTAGGTACTTTATCGCTAAGTACAAGGCGCGCGACTCATCGAGCGCACGCTTGACACTCGACTGAACGGACCCGAATATTGCGCCCTCGAATTTATTTGTACTTGTTGCGGAGTGCGACCGCCCTGGTTTGGGGCTAGGTAATTGGTATGGAATTGTCCCGAATATATCATTATATTAATTGGAATGAATTTTATAATAATTATCAAAATTTATGAAAACCTTCCTATTACATTTTTTTTATAATTTATCGTAAGTAGCCGGTTGATGCAGTACACTAGTGCCATGCCACGTCTAGCAAATACGTTAAGTAAACAAAAAGGTGCCCCAGCATCATGTTATAAATGGTTAACCACCATTTTGTTTTGATAAATCATTTTATAAATAATGTTTTAAAATGTTTCATAGCTGTTAATAAAACTATTTAATTTAATAGATATTGATTAGATAAGTGCAGCTAGGTACAAGATGTCTTTGTTCCTTTCTATAGTGTTTACGAGTATTTATTTTATAGGTGGAGACATGTCGCAATCAAAACCCTTGACTTTACATTAAGCAAGATGAATTTAATGTGATTGCATCACAAAGAAGCAGGTTTTTTCTTCTTTGCATAGGCTATTAGCGGCTCGAGTGAATGAGCCCCGATTGTTGCCACTGGAAGTTATTATATGACGAAAAAATCAAAATCAAAAGACAATTCAACAGTTTGGCAACAAGTATTTTTATATCCTACAATTATTATTATTTTAAGGCTGATTTTAAAGTTATTGTATTATAATGTTGATTTTGTGATCATATGTACATATAAATGTGTAAAATAAATTAAATTTGATTTTGTTTTAATACACATTTTAAACAAAACTATATCTAGACGTTTATTAATCTACTATCTACGCCCCGCGATTTCACTCTAATATGTGTTTTTCCATGACCTAAGGTATCAAATTTCATGCAAATCCGTTAATGTTTTTTCCACCCCTAATTCCCCATTGAACCCTGAGATTAATTTTAGACGTAAATTTAAAAAATGTATCTACGATTCCCTCCTTAAACCTTTAAATTACTCAATATTTCCTCTCAATTTCAAACTAGGATCATTCAACTACTTTAGGTTGAGCGTTATCTGACAGTCAGTGTGTCACGTTCTTGTTTTATAGGTACAGAAGATTAATTATTTAAAGATTATGTTGTCGACTGTACTAAATCCATTCAGATTTTTAAGATAAAATCAATGGGACGAGTTACTGAACAGTTTTTTTTTTCGTCCTAATTCAACGACTTTGTTGTGGGACGAGTCGCTGAACTAGCCGTTATGAGGCTAGGCTATTTGACAAGGTATTATTACCTACTGTGCAACGTTATGAGGCTATTTGATTTTGTAAACTAACGCGAGTGATATTCATTTTTTGTTATGAGGCTAGGCTATTTGTTTAGTTTCACGTCTGAAAAATGACCACAGACAAAGAAAGCTGCGGCGCGCAGCTACTAATTCACATACACACATATGTACTACACGTACTTGCAAAATGAATGACAATTTAAGTTCACTATGGTTTTATCCGTGGTGTTATACCCAAGGAGGTTAAATTCTTGACTTATTTATTTATTTAATACTTACTGCACAAAAACAGTGTACAGAGGAGGACTTAATGCTATGACAGCATTTTCTGCCAGTTATCCTGGTTGTGCAAGAAATATGTGTACTTACGAGAGCCTACGAATAATAATACCTATGACTATAGTTAGAAGCGTACGTACCATATAGATCTACTTATGAGTGCCTACGAATAATAATACCTATAACTATAGTTAGAAGCCTACGTAGCATATAGATCTACTTATGAGTGCCTACGAATAATAATACCTATAACTATAGTTAGAAGCCTACGTACCATATAGATCTACTTATGAGTGCCTACGAATAATAATACCTATAACTATAGTTAGAAGCGTACGTACCATATAGATCTACTTATGAGTGCCTACGAATAATAATACCTATAACTATAGTTAGAAGCCTACGTACCATATAGATCTACTTACGAGAGCCTACGAATAATAATACCTATAACTATAGTTAGAAGCGTACGTACCATATAGATCTACTTATGAGTGCCTACGAATAATAATACCTATAACTATAGTTAGAAGCCTACGTACCATATAGATCTACTTATGAGTGCCTACGAATAATAATACCTATAACTATAGTTAGAAGCGTACGTACCATATAGATCTACTTATGAGTGCCTACGAATAATAATACCTATAACTATAGTTAGAAGCCTACGTACCATATAGATCTACTTATGAGTGCCTACGAATAATAATACCTATAACTATAGTTAGAAGCGTACGTACCATATAGATCTACCTATGAGTGCCTACGAATAATAATACCTATAACTATAGTTAGAAGCGTACGTACCATATAGATCTACTTATGAGTGCCTACGAATAATAATACCTATAACTATAGTTAGAAGCGTACGTACCATATAGATCTACTTATGAGTGCCTACGAATAATAATACCTATAACTATAGTTAGAAGCGTACGTACCATATAGATCTACCCATGAGTGCCTACGAATAATAATACCTATAACTATAGTTAGAAGCGTACGTACCATATAGATCTACTTATGAGTGCCTACGAATAATAATACCTATAACTATAGTTAGAAGCGTACGTACCATATAGATCTACCTATGAGTGCCTACGAATAATAATACCTATAACTATAGTTAGAAGCGTACGTACCATATAGATCTACCTATGAGTGCCTACGAATAATAATACCTATAACTATAGTTAGAAGCGTACGTACCATATAGATCTACTTATGAGTGCCTACGAATAATAATACCTATAACTATAGTTAGAAGCGTACGTACCATATAGATCTACTTATGAGAGCCTACGAATAATAATACCTATAACTATAGTTAGAAGCGTACGTACCATATAGATACGTAGGTTACTTTATTGAGGTACAAGCTGTGCCCGCGGCTTTGTCTGCGTGGGCATTTCTGTGGGTTAAAAGTAACTGTGTATAAATTACAGGACCAAAAGTTTTCGTACCTAAACCAAATTTCATTCAGCCGTCATATAGTTTTTATCATTTTGATCGGCTTCTACTCATCAGGTTGAGATACAAAGTACACCAGTATTAAAGTCTAAACCTATGCTATCTAACAGTGAAAACTGCATCGCAATCGGTCTAGTAGATTTAACGTGATGGGCGAACAAACAGACAAACAGACAGAGAGACACCTATTAAAAAATTATTATATTCTTGTTCGGTAGTTTATATTAAGTCCCCTATAGACAATTTTTTTATGATCTTGATTGTACAGAATTATTCTTACCTACTGCTTTATTATAAGTATAGATTATATACCCATAATAAACGAGGTACATAGGTAAATCATTGGGTACTAAACTCTACTTGTTAATAAAATTAAAATAAATAGTTCAAACACGGAAACAATTTAATTTAAATATAGCTCTAACCTCTAACCGTTCTATTCACAGTAATTTCAATTATAATGTACCTTTTTTATACTTACCTTTTTCCTTTCACTTCTGATAAAAATACCCAAATTATTTGGGTTAGTCCAAACTGTTCTACTATTTGTTCGACTAACTAAACTATTATTAAATTACTTGACAAAGATCTAGCTTTAAGTACGCAATAAGTACGAAAAAGTCTGTAAAAAGAATATAATTTAAAAAAATATGGTCAAGAGTACTTCAAATAATCTACTGAACAAGAATATTACATATTTAAAAATTGTGTCTGTCTGATCGACTGTTTGTCTGTATCTACAAACACAGTTCTTCTGTGTCTGTCTGAACCGATTGCAATGAGATTTTCACTGTTCGATGGCTAAAGGTTTGACTTAAATCTGAGGTATTTGGTATCTAAATCCGATGATAAGATACCAGGAGCAATTGATAAAAATCTATTTGACGGCTAAACGAATTTTAAAGAAATGTAGTATATTTTACTTTATAGGTAAAGTTGGTCCTGGAATAACACGTGTGGGCTACTTTTAAATGAAATGACCACGCGGGCAAAGCCGCGGGCACAGCTAGTAAACCAATAGTACTGTACCGTGACTGATTGACTTATGACTGACTGACAGCCCCCATGCATAGTCTAAAATGGTGGATCTATAGATTTCAGGAGGAAATATATTTTAAGTACCTATAGGGTACATTATGGAGTGTTTTGTTTTTAAATTCCATCCTTAAGGGGTGAAAAACCTGCCCAAAAAAGGAGTGTAATGTTTTCAGGGTTCCTTTATGTATGTATGTGACTTTCTTTATTCCACCATAACTTTTAAATGCCTCAACAGATTTAGATGTATGGTTAGAATCCTTACATCATCCCGAGTAACATAATTTTCTTTTTTAAATTCAACTAGCGGTGCCCGCGGCTTTGCCTGCCTGGTCAAAATATACGAGTTTTTTTATTGCGCTCACCTTAATTATTTTTCGAAATTAAAAGTAGCTTATGTTACTCCTTGTAAAATCAGTGAAAGCCCCGTCAAAATCGGTCCAGCCGTTTTGGAGATTAGCAAGAACAAACAGACAGACAGACAGACAAAAAATTTAAAAGTGGCTTTTTTGTTATAAGTACCGTTTATACTTTCATATGAATTTAGTAAAAAAACTGTTATTTTGACATTACAAACAGACACTTCACCTTTTTTTATTTGTATAGAATATAATTGATATAGATGTCTAGACTAGATGTGGCGGCAGTATGGATCCGTTTTCAAATTCGTATAAAAAATAATTCGAACTTCACAATATGTGTATCAAACTGAAGGCCTTGATGATCACATTCCAACAATATAACATTTATTGGTATAAAAACTTTTTAATGCGTTATTGGCAGGGTAGTCGTTTTTTTAGTTTTAGCTAGTTACTTTGGCTAGTGTTGTCAGCAGAAAAATGAAGAGTCAATAAACCTACTTACTCAGAGTGAGTCCGTTTATCTCTTCCTGAATTTAGAGGGGTTATCAGTGCCAGCCACAACAACACTCATGTTGAAATATATTAAATTGTGTTTCTACACGTGTTAGTTACTAAAGCCCAAAAAGACTTCATGAGGAACTAATTATACTAGCTGCGCCCCGTGGTTACACCCACGAAAAATTATGCTAATGGTGATGAAAAGTATCGCATTACTAGGACTTAAAGTAACGACATTACTGCCGATAAGTCGTGAACTCTGAACTTTGTGCAAATGGCTGCGCAATGAACAGTTTTAGGAACCGAATGGCGGAATGAGGTGCATCCCTAGCATAAACTACAGCCCCGTGCACGTCGCCTCATTCCGTCATTCAGTTCCTAAAATTGTTCATTGCGCAGCCATTTGCACGAAATTCAGACTGGCCACGACTTATCGGCCGAACTGTAAGTACCATATACCATAAAAATCTATACAACAGCTTCAGCGGTAACTTAACAAACATACATACACACACACAAACTTTCGCATTCCTAAAATTTTATTTTAGCTGCGAACACTTCATTAAGAATCTTGTCTTTAAGATAAACATTGTATTTCGGGAATTTTATTAGCAATCAGGATCTAATTATATGTCCGATCGAGGTCATCATTATCAGCGGTAAACTTCCTCTGCTGAAGATGCCTGCCCAGCAGTTGCCACCCATTACTATGGATTAAAACGCCCCGCGAGCACGATGGCGTGCGCGTTACGCTCTCCACCCTGAGATATAATATGCCCCGTAATTACGCAAGAAACAGCCTCTTAAACAGGTACAATCTATATGTATATCTATCCATTCTATACTTATAATAAAGCAGTAAGTGTTAGCTGTACTAAAAAAAAATATGCTAGATATTTCATAAAGCTCGTCAAAAATAAAAAAGTTGTCATTACGCGAATAGTAGGTATATAGTGGTTTCTAAATATTGTGCATTATGCTTCTAATCGGTTGGTCTAGTGGCTAGTGACCCTATGAACGAAATCAAATGGTTGCAGGTTCGAATCCCGCAAGGTGCAATCATTTGTGTGATGAGCAGAAATGTTTGTTTCCGAGTCATGGATGTGATATTCGTATTTATGTATGTTTATCCGTTATAGTGCCCATATTACAGGGTATCCTAGTTTGCGGCTAGGTAATTGGTGTGGAATTGTCCCGAATATATTATTTAAACATATTTAAAATAACATGAATATATTGAAATTTAACAAAGGGCGATAGTAGGCATGGTGCTACGAAATAATAATATTTTTTAAATGGTGTCTGTCTGTTTGTTTACGCATCACGTAAAAACTACTATGTAGATTGCGATGCGGTATTCAGTGATTCATAGCATAGGGTTCGAACTAAAATCTGAGGTACTTAAAATCTTAATCCGATGATTAGAAGCCGAGCAACCGATAAAAAACTATCTGAAGGCTGGACGATAGGTACTTGTAATTTTGGTCCTGGAGTAACTTTTAAACCAGAGAAATGACCACGCTAGCAAACCTAGGACACAGGTATTACTTATTAAAAACCAGTGAATAATAAAAAGTCTGTACAATATTATGAAGATTTAAACACAAGCAAAATTAAAAATGTATATAATCCTTGACCCCCCCATTATAGCTCGAACACATCAGCTTTCAAACACAAAAACAGTACGAAAATCGGTCCATTTGTTTGGGAGCTATGATCACGAGGCAGTCCCCCCCTCCTCCCCCCTTCCCGTTTATAGCTAAGAACCATCTCGATCACATCAGCTTTAAAACAGAAAAAACGCATCTAAATCGGTCAATTGCTACCCACATACAGACGCCTAAACTTATAACACTCCTCTCTTCAGAGTTCAGGGGTAAAAAATGGCCAGCGGAGGATGAATTTTCCATATATAAACGTAATACCAAAATAATTTGTAATTGGAGCACATTTCTTCGTACTATTATTTATTCTGTGACAGTGTATTATTCGTATTCGGATAGTGTTTATCTAGGTTCCCAACTGTATTTTGTTTTCAAAATACTTACCTTCCTGAAACGAAATATAACCGAATATTCTATTTTGTATATTATCACGACAAACATACAATTTGCTTACATTTCGGTTCAGGTAGGTATTATAACTGTATTTTGAAAACAAAATACAGTTGGGAACCTAGATAAACACTACCCGAATTTGAATAATATCATAACACTGTGGAAATATGCTCCAATTACAAATGATTTTGGTATTACGTTTGTATGGAAAATTAATACTCGGACGGATAAGATACTGAACAAGAACATAACATTTTAAAAAAAATGTGTTTGTCTGTCTAGGTGTTCGAGCATCACGTAAAAACTACTGAAACGATTGAAATGCGATTTCGCACAGTCGGATAGCCTAAGTTTTGACTTAAAATCTGATGTACTTAAAAAACTATTTGTTTAATTTGATTTGGTAGGTATATTGGAATACCATATATAGGATCATTTTTACAGTTTTTTTTTAAATTTCCTCACTCTCTCATATATCCCGTACGGTATACCGATAGCCGACAGGTTAAAAAAAGTAATTTTATAGGTGGACCATGTGCCATCGATATTATTAAATTCCTCTTATATATATCGTTAGGGTGGACCACGGGCAAGAAAAAGTGCCCGTTGTCCACCTAGGTGGTAGGTAGACCACGACCTATGCCCACATTTTTAAATGGTGTCTGTTTATTTGTCAATTTGAATCACGTAAAAACTACTAGACCGATTGCGATACGGCTTTCACTGACAGATAACTTGGGGTTTGACTTAAAAACTGGTGTACTTGATACATCAATGCGATGAATCAAAGCCGAGCAATCGATAAAAAACTATTTGACGGCCTAAAGAAATCTGTTATATTGTAAAAGGTCCTGGAATAATGTTATTCCAGGATTTGTGGGATTAACGTACAATAAATACATATACTAATTATTTCTGGGATACGTGAGTCCCAGAAAAATGACCACAGGGGTCGCGGGATCAGCTAGTAACTAGTAACATGACCAAATGAAAAAAAAGCCCCGACCCCCCCATCTCCCATATATCTAAGAACCATCTCGATCACATCAGCTTTCAAACAGAAAAATCCGAATCAAAATCCGTCCATTCGTTTGGGAGCTAAAAGCCACAGACACACACACACACACACACACTCACGTAGTGATACACACCCTAAACTTATAACACCCGTCTCTTTGTTCGGGGGTTAAAAATATAAACCAAAACATAAACAATACTCACCAATATCCGCAAAGTCCGTGTCATGTTGTATTTTGTCGCATCACTGGTTTATTACTCACGTGATTCACGTCTTATTTATTCAAACACAACAAATCATTTAACAACTTTACTAATAGGTAAATACACGTCCACATCTCTCGACGAGCCAAGAAGGAATAAATGTACGCTAAATGTTAATGAGTGTCCTAAATGCGCACGAGTCGATTTCTGGAACAGAGAATTATTTATTGTTGTGCTAGTTTTTGTCCGTAAATAATTTGTTTGATAAGGATAACTCTGGACAGGGCATTGTTATATATATATCTAACAACCCGATGACGACTAGTAACAATCTATTTTAATTCGTACTTATAGGTACCTACTTTGTTTTGTTATCCACGCTGTAAATAACTTAGTTTTTACACGACTGCCCAAACAAAGGAGTTTTATGTTTTTAGCATTCATGTATGTTTCTTGTTCTTTGGCACAACCACAGAATAAATAATAGTGTACAGTGCAAAGTTCATCGAGTCGATTGTCCGAATGTTTAGTGACCCTGCCTGCTTATTTCACCAATTGTCGCGGCATAGGTCGCGGGTACGAATCCCGTAACGTTCAAACATTTTTGTGTGATGTCCATAAATGTTTGTTTCCGTCTCATGGATGTAATATTCGTATCTGTGTATGTTTATCCGTTATCTAGTACCCATAGAGTATCTTATTTTAAGGCCAGGTTAATTTTCCTGAACAATTTATTTACATTTATTTTAAAATATATAAAAGTAAATGGGCCAAGTAATTTTATTGAAAGTAAAACCTATAAAAGTTACAACATTGTTGCGTTTTTTCGTTTTACTTACCTTTTTCTGCTTTTACTAACATACTCTCAAACTTTACAAAAAGTAGGTTGTATTTACATTTCAGTTTTTTTTTGTATCCTATTTATTATCAAGTTTACATTTTAATACGGCCTTATGAGCTCCACTTGTATATTACGTAATTAGGTTTATTTAAGTCTAATTAAAAGTGGGTAGAATATGAACAGCTCCTCGGGTCTGGACGGCATAAATTAGGTGCACCGCACACAATTGATCTTCTTTCGCCTAAAGGTCACCACACACTTAAAGCCCCGGCAATCGGCATCGCCTCGCATCGGGGTTGCATAATAACTACTTAGTAATCTGTGTTTACGGCGCGTGGGCAACCCGCCGTCACTGCGCCGTCATCGTCACCGCGCTTACGTCTCGCGGTCACCGCGGCTACCGCTGGCGGGCTCTACTTGCTCCTAGTGGCCAGCTCCCCCACGCCCAATGTTGGAAAAAAAGGTAACAAAAAATTAAAAGGATAGTATCGATAAAAAAATATGTAAGCTTTATTACTTTTAATTTAACGTAGTCAACACCAGTTTAGGCAAAATTTACTAGTCTTCTAAGTTTATCAGTTTTTGAATGGTACTTTCATTGTAAGATTTTAAATCTTTCAGTAGAAATAACATCATCTTCGTAGTAATAAAATCAGTACAATTCAAAATTTTTACTAGATATCGACATGATTGTGTCCGTTTAGTCAAAAAACATTAAAAAATAAGGTACTGAGTTCATGTCAAGAAGATCAAATAATTTCGGACCCCTTTTAAATGATTTTGGGTCTATGTAATTTTCAAAAGCTAACATCACACGATTTTAACCTTCATTGACATTAATCAGATTTAGTCAGATTCTGAATTTACTGTGTTCTTTTAGTCAAAATATGTCAAAATATATACTAGTAAGATCGTGGGGCTTTGTACAAATATTAACATTAATAAATATTAATCAGATGAACAATGCACGAACGCATAATTTATTTTCAATTAGGGTCATAAGCTCATATAAAATAAATAAATAAAGGAGCCTGAAAGCCACAAAATTGAAATGAGAATAATTAAAAGAGGATTTAATATATAAGTTTACCTATTTTTACCAAATTACATGTTTGTGCTTCTGTGCATCATCTATTACTCATAGATTCAAAAATTAAAATCCCAGTAGTACAGTTAATGGAACCTCTGGGAAGAAAAATCTATAAAAAACATAGGAACAAACATAGCGGGACTACTGGGAATACACCAAGTCTATAGACGTCAACCAGGCCGCCTTGCCGTAAGCGAGGCGTCACCGCGCCGTAGCCGGGTGGACGCCTAGCCGCCAAGCAACCGTAAGCGAGGCGTTTCGGTGCCGATCCGTTGCCGGGGCGTTTAATGGGCTGTGACCCTAAGTCACAATCGGTGCAGCACGTGTTCGCAGTGACTCATTTGCGCTACGCTACAGTCTGCGTATGTCTCTCATTGACTCTATACATCAACGATGTCTCTCTATCTTTGGTGTTGATGCACATGATGCACGACGCTGAGAATAAAAATATATTATTACCGTCAGCCCCCCCGCGCTGGCCGTTCGTGTGGGTATCTAGTCAAGTTTCTGTTTACGTGATATTTAAGCGTGCCGTATCTTACCCCTTCAACTAGATCTACATCAAATATTGCGACAGTTTTTATACTACTTCTACTGGGTCGACTATTATGAAACTTTGCAATTGAATTCAGTCCTCATTACAATACAATGTTATGATAATTTACATCGTGATGCTGAAGCGGTAACTGCTTAAATAAATTGCGAAACTTTGTGGTGATTTTAAATTAGTGTGCGAAACATTGTGGATATCACGCAGATTCTTTGTTATCGAATTCCTGGTGCCAGCTCCTCAGTCCTGCTGCCAGCTCCTCAGTCCTGGTGCCAGCTCCTCAGTGCTGAGTAAATAAAGAGGAAAACTTGAGGTCTAATGATTTAGCTTTCAGTACATCATCTGATGAAAAAACCGTTTCAAAGTTACATATATGTATAGGTCATGTATATGTATAGATAGGTATGTAAAGTGTGAAAATAGTCTAATCTTTCCAGAACGCCCCTGCACCCCCTTCTCCCCCGCAAACCAACATCCCCAGCACCTCCCCCTACTACACATATATTCAATGGATAAATAACCCTTATTGTACACTAAAAATATAAAGAAACCAATTGGCTATAAACTATGATTAAACTTATGAAATGTATGTAGAACTAGCTCTCGCCCGCGACTTCGCTCGCGCAAAATGGTATCCATGCCTTCCCCAGGGTTCAATTGAAACTCTATTTCCATACCACAACAAGATAGTTTCAGCCGTCGTCGTCGCGAAAAGGTACACACAGACAATAGTTACTTTCGAATGATAATATAAATAATATTAGTATAGCTACGGAAGTATGGATAGAAGGACAATGAACAATAAGTATGTCATGTACAATGAGATTATAGACGTTTTATATATTTAAATAATAATAAACGGCACTCGCGACAATTTTCAATATCAAAACAAGACATAAGTTTTTAAACTAAAACCTGATAGTGTCATAGGAAAAAGTAGCCTATGACACTCTTGCGATGAAGACGAATCGATTAGTACCTTGCTTGTTAAAAATAGCCTATGACACTCTTGCGATGAAGGCGAATCGATTAGTACCTTGCTTGTTAAAAATAGCCTATGACACTCTTGCGATGAAGACGAATCGATTAGTACCTTGCTTGTTAAAAATAGCCTATGACACTCTTGCGATGAAGGCGAATCGATTAGTACCTTGCTTGTTAAAAATAGCCTATGACACTCTTGCGATGAAGGCGAATCGATTAGTACCTTGCTTGTTAAAAATAGCCTATGACACTCTTGCGATGAAGACGAATCGATTAGTACCTTGCTTGTTAAAAATAGCCTATGACACTCTTGCGATGAAGGCGAATCGATTAGTACCTTGCTTGTTAAAAATAGCCTATGACACTCTTGCGATGAAGGCGAATCGATTAGTACCTTGCTTGTTAAAAATAGCCTATGACACTCTTGCGATGAAGGCGAATCGATTAACACCTTGCTTGTTAAAAATAGCCTATGACACTCTTGCGATGAAGGCGAATCGATTAGTACCTTGCTTGTTAAAAATAGCCTATGACACTCTTGCGATGAAGGCGAATCGATTAGTACCTTGCTTGTTAAAAATAGCCTATGACACTCTTGCGATGAAGACGAATCGATTAGTACCTTGCTTGTTAAAAATAGCCTATGACACTCTTGCGATGAAGGCGAATCGATTAGTACCTTGCTTGTTAAAAATAGCCTATGACACTCTTGCGATGAAGGCGAATCGATTAGTACCTTGCTTGTTAAAAATAGCCTATGACACTCTTGCGATGAAGGCGAATCGATTAGTACCTTGCTTGTTAAAAATAGCCTATGACACTCTTGCGATGAAGGCGAATCGATTAGTACCTTGCTTGTTAAAAATAGCCTATGACACTCTTGCGATGAAGGCGAATCGATTAGTACCTTGCTTGTTAAAAATAGCCTATGACACTCTTGCGATGAAGGCGAATCGATTAGTACCTTGCTTGTTAAAAATAGCCTATGACACTCTTGCGATGAAGGCGAATCGATTAGTACCTTGCTTGTTAAAAATAGCCTATGACACTTTTGCGATGAAGGCGAATCGATTAGTACCTTTGCTTGTTAAAAATAGCCTATGACACTCTTGCGATGAAGGCGAATCGATTAGTACCTTGCTTGTTAAAAATAGCCTATGACACTCTTGCGATGAAGACGAATCGATTAGTACCTTTGCTTGTTAAAAATAGCCTATGACACTCTTGCGATGAAGGCGAATCGATTAGTACCTTGCTTGTTAAAAATAGCCTATGACACTCTTGCGATGAAGGCGAATCGATTAGTACCTTTCTTGTCAAAAATAGTCCATGACACTCTTGCGATGAAGACGAATCCATTAGTACCTAGCTTGTCAAAAATTGCCAATGACACTCTTGCGATGAAGATGAATCGATTAGTATCTTGCTTGTCAAAAATACCCCATGACACTCTTGAGATGAAGGCGAATCGATTAGTACCTTTCTTGTCAAAAATACCCCATGACACTCTTGCGATGAAGACGAATCGATTAGTACCTTGCTTGTCAAAAATAGCCCATGACACTCTTACGATGAAGACGAATCGATTAGTACCTTGCTTGTCAAAATTGAACAAAGTTTTTAGTTTGAACACATTCCCCCTCCCTTTGCTTCGACGTAATCGGGTAAACAGTTTGTCGCTTTGTCGTTCTTATTGCTTTATTATATGTTATTGATACTCTCTCTACGTTATATGTATAGATACTTAGCTGATGACGAATCGATTGACACCTCGCTTGTCAAAATCGGACCCATAGGGGCGACGCTTTGGTGGAACATCCACATACCCACATACATTTATATATACCATACATACATACATACATACATAGACTGTTAAACTCATTGCCCTTTCCATGCTTCGCCAACCTCGGGTAATAAGTACTCAGTCTTGAATAACGTCAGTCTAATACAAAACGGAAACAAGCAGCATTCAGCTTCTATAGCTGAATGCTGCTTGTTCAAATAACAACATAACAAATTCTGCTTACAAAATATACATATAACAATAATTTATAATGTAAGAGGCCTACTTACGTCACAGAATAATTATTAGTATTTGGTTAACTGGTTGTAAAATAGTGTGCTTTATGATTTTTAGCAAGTGATCCCTGCAGTACTTAGCGAAACCAACACACTAATCATAAAAAGGCGAAAGTGTGTATGAGGGTGTGTTTGTGTGTGAGTGTGTGTGTGTGTATGTTTGTTACTCCTTCACGCTCAAACGGCTGAGTTTTAGTTTACCTTTAAGAAACACACTTGTAGATTTAGACGTTGTTTTAGTTTACCTTTAATAAACATACTTGCAGATTTAAACGTTGTTTTAGTTTACTTTTAAGAAACACACTAAACTTGTAGATTTAGACGTCGTTATAGTTTACCTTTAAGAAACACACTTGTAGATTTAGGCGACGTTTTAGTTTACCTTTAAAGGACGTACATGTTATAGCATTAGTATTTATTTTAGTTAACCTTCAAGGTGCTCACATGTTATACCTAGCATTAGACGTCGATTTAATTTACTTTCAAGTAACACACTTGTAGAATTAGGCGTCCTTTTGTTTACCTTTAAAGGACGTATATGTTATAGTATTAGAAGTCATTTTAGTTTACCTTCAAGGGACTTACATATTGTACCTAGCATTAGATGACATTTTATTTTACCTTCAAGGGACTCACATATTGTATCTAGCATTAGACGTCGTTTTAGTTTACCATTAAGGGACGCACGTACGTAGTATTTGGGACGCACATGCTATATAGCATTATAGGATTCGAACTTAAATTAGGATTACGGACGGGATTTGAACCAGTGACCATTCCAATTCCAACCAATTAAGCAAAACCACTACCTCGCACTCCAAAATAATTTCTTTAAACTTCTTAAATTATGAGGAAAACCTATTGACCAAATCCGGTATGTTTTAACGCTTCATTTTATATTTAAGGGCGAAGAATTGAACCCTGTGTTACACACCAAACCATATACCTACATATTGGGATTGGGATTCATCGTACTATCTGAAATTTAGTCAATGAAAAAATAGAGACACTCATGCTTGTGTGCTAGTAAAAACGCTCAGGGCCCTATTTCATAAATCGTCAAATCATAGGGTGCATTCCGAGACGCGCAAATATCGATAAAATCGATATTATCGCGCTAAAACGCGTACCGAGTCATCGTGAGCGCAACAACGATATCCCTTGTGACGTCACGGATTACGTCATTACATCCGCCATTTTGCGATTACACCGACCATGCCCCAAACCGATATCACCGTGAGCTCTACTGTCAAAGTGACAGACTGACGGTTGTTTACAAATAAAACTGTTGTTTGAATTCAGTTGTGTGTGATTTTCGTACAGTTTTCCAAATATTACTACAGAAAATTGACCAATTTTTAGACAGACTACTTTGCCCACGAGTAATACTTTGTATTTTGAACAAATTTTGAGGTTATGTTGTTGTGATCTTGTAATCACGCTCACGAGCGTTCCGAATCAACTGCAGCACTCAACTGCCGTGAGCGCAATATCTGAATCGGAACGCAAATAAGCACTGTGATCGCTCACAGCGATATTATCGTGAATCGGAATGCACCCATAATAAACCTACAAATGTCAGTCGAATACGCAAAACCTGCGTTTCATATAACAAAAATGTACGACATTTTTATAGTTTGACTGACAATTGTCAGTTTGATTGACATTTGTCAGTGTACTATAGTTTTATGAAATAGGGCGCAGGGCTATGTGTGGGTGAGACGAAAGGTGCGCGGTAGATGCGCGGGCGCGCGGTGTGAGGAACGGGCGAGATCTACACGCACGCACGAGACACAGTAACTGTTATTTAATATATACCCGAGATTCAATGGGAGGTAACTCATCGATACAAGGTCATCGGAACACGCACAGTGCAGTGTCACCGGTATGCTTTAGTCGAACCAAACCAGAATAAGTGCAGATCACAAAAAAAATATGAGTTTTTTATATTATATTCTAATCTGCACAGGATCCTGAAAGTGTCGTTAAATATTTAAACGGGCCTTAATTTCAATCAAAATCTGAAGTCCCGTTTAACTATGTGTCCGCATTGCGAAAGTTTTAAATTTATATCTTCAGTTCAGACGGTGTATAATAAAATCATTTATCATTGTTCCGAAGCATATAAAAACCTGTCCTTGGGCAATGAACCCTGGCAACGGGAAAAATCCTATAATATCTGATAAGTCTAATGCTACTATAATTGTTTATACGTATGTAGGTGGATACTTTAGATACGTGAACATCAAAAAAACTTAAAAAAAATTTTTGTTTGTTCGTTCGTCTTCTAAGCGTGCGCGCATCGGTCACCTGATTGACTTGAAAATTTGTACAGTTGTTACTGGCACTTGCGTGAAGGATTCTAATATAAATAAAAAAACGGCTGAGTGCGTTTAGAACACGCATAGTAAAATTATTTTCTGTCATTGTTCATCCGATTGAGTTGAAACTTTGTGCAATTGTTGTTGACACTTGCTGCATGAAGGTATCTAACATAAAAAACCGGTCAGAAGCGAAAAAATATTTACGTGCATCGTTTATTCGATTGAGTTGAAATTTTGTACATAAAGTTGTCACAAGCGTGAATGGGACTGTCATAAAAAAATAAGAAAGTAATGACCGCTGACCGTTCATGCGCAGTAGTCGAAAATGAGGTATCTCGGGGGAGTGAAGGGGACTCGCGCGGGCGCGCATATGCGTTTATTGGCTCTCCAGTGCGTTAGTGTATATGTTCTGTGCTCCAGTCGTACTCTGTCCCGCGCACCCAAAGAGAATATAATCACTACGTTTTACGCGCACCGATACGACGCTCCGCTCACTTCTGGTGTATAGTCGCGTTCTAAATTGTATTGTTATTACCGTTGTTGTTTTCTGTTGTTTGAGTTTGTTTTATATTGACTGTTTTATTTTGTGATTTTAAACAGTGAATATGCCATTGAAATGGCATGGTCCGCTATCAAGCGATATGTAGCAACTAGCAAGCAAAAATGAAAAATGGAATCTTAATACGTGTATAGAGCTTGCTAAACGAAAAGTTTCACAAATGGGTGACCGGGATTGGGACAAATTATGCAGGAAGGTGAAGGATATTGAAGAAAAATATGCAAAGAGTGACCATGTTGTAGACTTGCTCACAGAGGAATTTGTTATTTGCGTCAATGAAGACAGTTCCGAAGATGACTCTGACGATTCTGATAATGACGATGGTAATGATAACGATGACTGAAGCAGCCCTGAGCCCGGGCCATTGCTGCTTCGGTAATTCATTCATCGCTGATCATCCATTCATCTGGCTAAACCATTTCATGATGTCACCGATAATTTCATGAAATATAACTTTTTCACGATGTGGCCAATTATTTCATAAAATGATATCGCCACTACATCTATGTGACTTCCTTTCTCTACGATAAATATGGACAACTAGCTTTCACGCCCGCGACTTCATCCGCGCGGACTACTGTTTATCGCGAAAAATAGCATCCTATGTTCTTCTAGGATATTAAAAACCAATGTATAAGTAGGTATAAGTAGCACCAATGCTCTTGATGTTTTTTGACAGACTTGTTATTTCGTTTGGCATGGCAACCGTTCCTTACAGCGAGTAATCAACATTTGCCAGTTTTCCCGTGGAAACTTACAATTTTCCAGGATAAATAGTATCCTATGTTTTATTCCAGGGTATAAGCTATATCCATTCCAAATTTCATCAAAATCCGTCCAGCCGTTGTCGCGTGAAAGCTCCCCAAACAAACAAACAAACAGACAACGTTTCACTTTTATATATTGGTATGGATTTCCTACTGTGTGAATGAATAAGACAATGCGTAACCTTCATTGTACGTAGGAAATGTATATACAGAATACCTAATCTTCAATCTCCTATTTTCTCATCACATTTACGTACATAACAGAATCTATACTCATAATAAAGCAATAAGAACGAAAAAGTCTGAACAATGAAGATAATAAAAAAAAATGGTCTAGGGTACTTAAAATAAGCTATTGAACAAGAGTAGAGCATTTTTAAAATTCGTGTCTGTCTGTTTGTTAGTTTGTCTGTATGTTTGTACGCGCATCACGTAAAACTACTGGACCGATTGAGATGCGGTTTTCACTGTTGGATAGCTTAGGGTTTGACTTAAAAACTGGGGTTTTTCACCGATATCTCAATCCGAAGGGTAGAAGCCGAACAATCGAAAAATATATTTTTGACGGCTAAAGGTTTTTTTTATCAAATGTTGGTATACTGGTATTTTAGGTCCTGGAATAGCACATAGAGTACTTTTAACCTAGAGAAATGACCAAGAGTGCGAAGCCGCGGGCATCACCTAGTACCTAATAATATGATACAAAGATTATCATACGTAATATCCTCTGTGTACGGTAGTATCATTGATAGATTCAGGCGTTACTTTGCGGAAATCCATATAAAAATTAACAAAATAAAAATATGTAGCTTACTTCCGCCAAAACTATAAGTCGGACAAATGATAAATGGTAAAATTAACAAAAGTAAAACCCCACGCTAAACAAACCCTACCCAAATTGAACTAATGTAAAATATAAATGAAATGAAAGCTAAGGCCTGGAGGCCAGAAAAAATATAAATAAAATATCCCTTATATATTTATATACAAATATTAAATATAAATAAAACGGCTAAAAACTCACGAAAAAGAAGATCGGAAATACTCCGACCAGTTTCGGACTATTTTGCAGTCCTTCATCTGGGAGTGATATGCCGACAAGCCGCGACGTGCGCTACGAATGTCAGCACGCAACTGACTATAAATATATACACACAATAAAAAACCCCACGCTAAACAAACCCTACCCAAATACAAGTAACAAAATACTTATATATTTATATACATATAATATAAATACACAATAAAAAACATATACCTCGATCCTAACTCAGTCCACTCTCAGTCCAGCACTCGACGAGTCAACATTACCCGAAGATGCCTCGTGCAGAGGCGAAACACGTGTCGTATTGTTGTCAGACGTTTGGTATTTGGATTGAGGTATATGTTTTTTATTGTGTATTTATATTAATAAATATAAATATATGTGTTACGTTACTTGTACTCGTATTTGGGTAGGGTTTGTTTAGCGTGGGGTTTTACTTGTGTTAATTTTACCATTTATCATTTGTCTGACTTACAGTTTTGGCGGAAGTAAGCTACATATTTTTATTTTGTTCATATATTTTTTTACGGTTGTATCACTATCTTATCTATGGTATTCTCTTTGAATTAATCACAGACACCCTTATCTCCTACCTAATTTGTGTCCCAGACCATAGGAAATAATGTCAGAGTCATAGACACAAATTATAAAGTATTATGTAGTCATAGAGTAACTTCTTACATCGGGAGGGTCAGAGTCAAAATATCCAATTTTTTGTATTTTCTACTTAAAATGAAATAAAAACTGTGATAACACGTCATTAACTAAATTTGCTGTACTTTCACCATGATCCAGGGGATTTGGATGTTAATTTTGTGTGTTCTAAATTTACAAAAACGGGAGGGATGTATAATTAATTCTCGTATACATTTCAGTCAACCTCTGCCGATAATAATCAGGGACGGAAGGCTTTTAGAACCAAATGATGGCAACGGAAATGTTATCTTGGAGTTTGGAGATACGTTAACATTGAGTTGTGAAGGAAGCGGTTCTATTAACCATCCGAACAAGCTTCGAGAAGAGGTTACCGCAGCTATATCTTGCGGAGGTGGCGCAAATTTCTATAATGAGCAATGGCTTGGTGGCCCCTCTCTTTTCAGCTATTTCCAATGCTATGTACCCCCAAATTACTCTAGCAGACGGACAAATCGTACTTGTTTTGATAATCACCCAGTTTTTGAGGTCGGCTATTGTGTGCAGGGTGAGTTCTATTCTCATTACGAATCCTGTTTCAACGAGTTGGTCCTTAATGCAATTTACTCCACGCACACTCAGAAGCCTTACAACGCCATGTACCAAATTAGAGTGGAAAGACCTTTCTTCGTGGCCAATGATGTGTATGGCTTCGCACCTATCGAATCCTTGTTTTCTCCAAGAGGGCAAAAGGCAGCAGTTACCAATTTGGTTGGATATGAGAAAGTGAACAAATATATAACCAAAAATGAATTCCTATCTCGGGGCCATTTAGCTTCTAAAACAGATTTCGTCTTTGCTTTCGGAGAAAGAGCTTCATTCCATTATGTCAACTGTGCTCCTCAATGGTACGGCTTTAACAGTGGCAATTGGAACACGCTGGAAGTTGATTTGAGAAATTATATCCACCAAGCTGGTTTAGATACGATAATTTACACTGGGACCTATGGAGTGACCCAACTATTCGATCAATACGGGCGAAGAGTAGACATCCACCTATATACCGACGAAAACAACAATCCTGTAATTCCTGTACCTCTATATTTCTATAAGGTTGTGTACGAGCCGAGCACAAAGCGTGGTATAGCTTTTATTGGAATTAATGGTCCTTACTACACTCAAGCTGAGTTACCCAACTTGTTCTTCTGCAAAGACGTTTGCAGGAATAAGCCGGGCTGGTACTGGCTCACGTGGCACCCTGATAACGTTAATGAAGGTTACACTTTCTGCTGCACAGTGCCCGATTTTCGAAATACCATTACCCATTTACCTCCGTTTGAAGTTGACAGTCTCTTAATGTGACTTTTATTCAGGTTTGAAATCTTTAATCTGAAGGTACCGAAGTTTATATTGTGTTGGCATTGGGTGAACGTCCTGTGATAATTTATTTGTGCGTATGAGTAAGCGTATCGGTTCAAAGATAGCGGACCTAGTACCGTGACCTGTGGGGACTCTGTATACAAATAATATGGCATGTTTTACGTACGAGGCAAGTGAATTTGTTACAAAAACATAAAGCTACTTTTACAAGTACTATACTTTTAAAAATATGTGTTGTTTTCTTTAATAAATAATTATTTACGCGTTAAAACTGTAGTACATTTTTCATGATTGCTTCCCTTTGAAATTTTAACCCCACTTTTATAATTTAAACCCCGATATCTCACCAAACACAAAACTGATACAGTTTACATACCACTATTATTAATACCTAATTTACAAAGTTCACGAAGATGAAATTATCGGTTCGAAAGTAGTCGTTGATCTATCATATATACGTACATCCATTAGTCGAAGATGATTATGTGGGGCATGCCCCGTCCACCCACTGGCTTCACCCACTAGTGTGTGCACGGATAATTCGCATTTACCCCTCCACCCACTGCACTAGAGTTGGAAACTAATGAAGAAATAATCGACATTTATGAAGAAAAAAAGAAACATCATGTATTATAATTAGGTAGTAAGACATTTTAAAGTGACAGCTGTCAAAGTGACACGTAACAGAAATTAGTTAAAGTGATTCACAACGATCTACTAAACTAAGTACTACTGGTATCTATACTTAAAACTCAACCGTAATTAAGATTTCGCCAGAATCAGTTCATTAATTATTATTGGTACCTATCAACGCTATTATTGCAATGATAATTTTCTATAATAATTAATAATGACATTGTTATCGAAGTTATGAGTGGAATAGTTCCGACTTCTACTTACTCCTGGATAGTGTCTCGTGAACATCGTGTGATAAGAGTCCTAAAGTGTTAAAGTTAATTTTCATTAAAATGCACGGATATATATCGGTGAGTACCATAGTATTATGTACGTACATAATATGTATAGGACCTGTTTAACAAAGAGAATATTATTCTCTTTGTTAAACAGGTTCTATACGATACTACCACAGAAAAACTATAATAGTGACATGACAAGACTAACAATACAGAATAACTATAATATTAATAACTAAAGCGTCGCAATACCTCTTTCATGTTTTTTGTAGTTTGTGGGGTTCCGTACCACAAAAGGGAAAAAGGAACTATTACGGGATGGGTCAGGAATCGTTTTTTATAAAAACAAATTAAGATGGCTAGAATGAAATGTACTGAATCAAAGAAATAGAAAAAATAAACAGAAAAGTAATATTAACGACTAGCCGCGCCCGGAATTCAAGTCTGAATGAATTAGAATATCGAATTACGAAAAAGTCGCCATTACGCGGAAATACCGACAATGACAAAAATGCGAGCTTTAGCATTTCCACCCTCATGCGCTTTCTATGTATGGAGCATCGTAACAGAACCCTTATAGGATCACTTTGTTGTCCATCTATCTGTCTGACTGTCAAGACCCTTTTTCTCAAGAACGCGTGGAAGCATCAAGTTGAAATTAATATCAAATACCTACTTAGCTCTGCAATCCCTTGAAGCTGTGAAAAAAAACAAACTTCTAAGTTGACTTAGAAACGGCCGTATTGCGTTGACGCAATACGGCCGTTTATATTTTGACACACGCAAGGGAATCAAAATCAAAATAGGGTACTTCCCGTTGACCTACAATCATGAAATTTTGCAAGAAGTAATATCTTGTAGCACAAGTAAAGGGAAAAATCCGAAAAATAATAATGTTGCCTACAACATTGTTCGGAACCCTACCTGCAAGAGTCTGACTCGCAATTGGATGGTTTTTTATTTTATTTTTATGTTAAATCTCGCAAGTGCCAACAACAATTACTGTACAATGTTTCGCTCATCGGTTGAATGACACGAATAAATACGAACATACGTTTTTTGCATAATACTAACTAATATGGCAATGCGTCAACATTTTGTAATATTTATTTCTTCCTTTCTCTCCTTTGTATGTCAGAAACCTTCAGGCAAGTGCCAACAACAACTTAACAAAGTTTCAACTCAATTGGATGAACGATGCGCGCCCGCATAGAAGACGAACAAACAAACACACAAACATTAATTTTTAAATACCTTGTAGATTAAAATATTTCAATTCAAGCTTAAAAGATCAAGTGTATTTATTTTTTATTTAAATTTCAGTTTCTACTTCTAATATCCGAAGTACTAAAGGTGAGCCTGAGCGATATTGTCATGGAAGACAACACCAGGCAGTCGTCAATAGAATTTCATCAAAAGTATTTAGAAAATCGTCGTAAACTGCCGATATTTCCTAAGAATAACATCAAATTCTTAGTAAGCCCGAAACCATACGCAGAAAAAGTTTATATTCACAATCCTAAACAGAAAATTATGCCGCAGATATCTTTGATGCCTCATGTTACAACGCGAGATAAAATTTCAACTGTATCAGCGATAACTAGAAAACCATTAATGAAATTAAGAACATTTACAATTGAATCACGTGCCAATGGGAAATATAATATAGTTGAAAAGTTAAAACTAAATTGCACAAATGCTTCAAAGAAGACAGGTGATGATCATGTGACGATATTAGGCGAAGACCATAACACTGAAGTATACTTGCCAGAGGAAAGTCGAGTCCGTATTGAAAAACGAAAAGTTTTACATAAAACTGATGATAAAGTTCTTGACGGTCAGCAAAAAAATCAAGACAAAGAAGGCGAAAAAGCAATGAGGATTATTACCAAGGCAGATAATTTTTCTACTGAAGATAAAGAAGATCGCAAAGAATTCATATTTTTAACAAGTGATACAAAGAAAGAAGTTGTAAACGATTTGTTAGACAACATTAACCAGGATTTTGACTTAGCCCATGAAACTACTACAGCGTTTAGAGAAATTCAGAAAAAGACCAGCCTTAAACGGTAAACAGAACAGTATCTAATAACAACGATAAATAAACATAGTCTTTCGTTAAATACAGTATTTAAAACAAAAACGTATCTAAGTACACATTATTTTGATTTCAGAAGCGTAAATATAATCGAGGAAGAAAATGTGGCTTCAACTATATCCGGATTGAAATACACTGGTCGAGACACAAGACTCAATCATGATAATTATTTCAAAAATATAAATTCATTATTTAATTAAAATGAAGACGAAAACTTTCGATTCAATTTAGAAATTTTTATTGTAGGTTTTTACTAATATAAGAAAACGATTTGCCAAATTTCAATCATCGGGAATGAATAGTTTCGTAGATATTAATATTGTAGAATTCTTGATGACATTGTATTAAAAAAAGACGACATTTCACACCATGTAATTTAAAAGTAAGTGTGGCCTTACAACGAACTTGAATTCAGAACCGATTTTGTCAACCCCGACACGCCATGGTCTTGGTCTGTCCTACCCCTAGAATGATTTTTAGAACCCGGAGGCGTGGATGGAACGCAGCCCCCGCCTGCTCTGACAAAGGCGCAGGCATCGCGACCCGTAGCGACTGAGGCTGGTCGACAAGAAGTGGCAGAAGTACTGGTCCTTTACTCCCTGAAAAATAGGGACAGAAAAAGTAAGGTTACAAAATAACAAAAAAAAGGTACATAAGCAGGTGTCCCGTATGTATAACCCAAAAATAAATATCTCCCTTTTTAAAAAAAACATTAAAAAAAACCTATGCATTTCCGACGAATAACCCCCCCCCCCCTCGGGGGTTCCTATATCCCTCCCCTACCCTGGACATATATGGGAATTCATGTATGCAACATGTAAATATGAATATCTCGTGATTTTGCCCGATTTTCGTATTTTTATGCCAGTATCTTATCATTATATCCCACGTTTTCTTCAAAGACACATAGTGCTACTTTTTTCCACTTTTTGAGATATGATGAAACGTATATAATTAAGAAAAATTGGGTCTAAGTGAGTATTTGTAGATGGTATATTGGGTAGGCTCTGTATTTTAATTGAAAAATAACAATATTTACTTATGTTATTAAATATTTTTATATCAAAACCGTCAATCAAAATAGTATTTACAAAGTTTACGTATACACAAATAATGATGTATATACTAATTCAGTCCATTTACACATTAAAGAGGATTGTCAGATTATAATACATTTACTTGCATTAAAATCCTAGTTAACTTTATTACAAATAATATTATACAAAGAAATATAAATAAACAGATACAACATACAAATCATTGGGATACCACGAGGAGCTCAACTTGTTAAAATACATTTTGACTTTAGCAAACTTGTACGAGAAGTTTATGTTTCAGTCTCGTCTTAGTCGATATCATCATCGTTATCCGACTCGCTATCGCTGCAGTCTCAGAATCTACTTCAGGAATAGCAGAAATATCAATGAACTCAATTTCACTATGGATTTTCCGACAGCCGATTAAATAAAGTGATAAAAAGTTTGTATCCAACTGCCATCAAGTTAAGTCAGTAACTGTCACTATCTTCTTTGGCTGTCACAGAGTACTATCAGTACGAATGCGCTAGTCTAGTGTTCTTTGACTACGGTACGTGTTACCCTAGGAGGGAAAAGTATTACCATAATTTCTAATCGTCAATCCAGGCTTCACATGTTCAATTGCTTGAATCCACTCTGCTCGACGAGTTTTGGCTTTAGGGAAATTAAGCGTTCCTACTTTAGTGTAGAAAGCTACAATACATGGAAGTGGAGCAATTTTAAAACAGTTTATTTATTTTATTTACTTTTAATAGGGGCAATAAACAAATCGTAAAATAATAATTAATGACATTTAACTAGTATTTTTTAGTTTCGATCATTATTTTGACTATGACATTAGACTGATGTCTAATATGGCAATAAGTTTTTGTAAACGTTTACAAAATAACCACTTCAAAAAGATAGGTACCGAATTGGCTAAATTAAATACTCAAAGGGTCACACTGACTTCATTATTTGTCAACGCCATCTATTACAATATTTTAGTAATGTATTTTTTGAGTTGAAATAAACTTTCTTCTCTTATTCATCTTTCGTCTTCTGCTTATTCCATTAGCCATTGGTTCGATTTTGACAAACGAGGTGTCAATCGATTTGTCTTCAGGTATATAGTGTCATAGGCATTTTTTTTACCCAACTTCGGAAAGGCAAAGTAAGGGTTATGTTTTCAAACTAAAAACTTGGTCTGCTGGTGACAGTTTTTGAACCATTTTTATCATTAGTTTGACTTACAGTTTGGCGGAAGTAAGCTACATATTTTTACTTCGTCCATTTTCAGTATGGATTTCCGCAAAGTAACGCTTGTACTATTATTTATTCTGTGGTAACACTCGTGTCTATTTACTAATTGTATTTATAATATCCTATCTCTATCCAGTGCACCAGCAATTATTGGTACTTCCCATTTATTAGGTATTAATTATTATTACGTATTAATTGTTACGTATTCGTACTGAGGCCACGAGGTCTTTAGTCTTCCATTATATATTAAAAACATCACAGTACACCGAGGTTAACTGGAAGATAATGCTTGCTAGCATTAAGTTCGCCTATGTACCTATCTTATGTGTGCAATAAAGAATTGTCTATCTATCTATCTATCTATATATAGGTACGAGTATATTCTACCTACTTTCCACGGAATAGCCCTGCCCTATTCACCCTGATTGGCTATTTAGGAACATATAAAATTTTACATGTAAAATACTCGACTGAAGGATAGAATGATAGCACTAACTAAAAATTAATATTACCGTAGTTATGAAGCATCTCGATGACATCAGTTTTCAAACATAAAAACCGCATCATAATCGGTCCATTCGTTTGGTAGCTACGATCCTCACCCCCATTCCCCGCCGCCCACCCCATTATAGCTAAGAACCATCTCGTTTACTTTAGCTTTGAAACATTAAAAACCGCAGCTAAATCGGTCTAGCCCACTTTTCTCAATTGTTTTATTAGCCTAGAATGAGTCTCTCTTTTTAACGCGTAAGTCTATCTCACCTGACACGGGCGGCGCTGCTATATGGTTGTCGTCCATTTTATGTTGAAAATAATTACTTACCTATAAGTACCTACCTATTTATGGAGGTGTTACTACATGCTTGCTCTTGGACTATAATATCCATCGTCTACCTACATGACCGATTAATTTTAAGCATCATATAAATGTAGGTCGGCATTTTGCAAGCTTTCATTCATTGTTGTTGATGTTACATCAAGGAAACAAGAAGTCAGTGCAAGTATTATTTGTTACCTAGATACTTACAAAACACAACACATCTCATACATTGCATAGCAAATAATGTGTATGTAGTCTACCTTATTGTATTATTTTATTAAACTTTATTTTTCGGTTTCCATAGTGAAACAAGGAACACATTCCTATTACTATACCTTCCTACTCGTACTGGCTAATTAAAAAAAAAAGCATGAAACATAGAAAATATCAAAATAAATACCTACGTACTTAAAGAATAGTTATTTGTTATGCAAGGCTGCAAAGTGATTTTTTGGCGAGAGTACTTGTATTGCAACCAGAGCAAGCGAAGGATTCTAGGATTGAACCACGAGCGAAGCGAGTGGTTCAAATATAGAATCCTGAGCGTAGCGAGGGTTTCAAAAGTACGAGACGCCAAATAACTTTGCTGCCGTGCGCAACACAAAACTTTTCACCTCACTACAGCGAGGAAAATGCTAGGTGCAAGAAAAACAGCTAAAATAATATATTAAATTAGTGTTTATAATAATAATAATAATAATAAAAAATGGGCCTTCGCGGGATGCTTGGCAGATATGTAAACATAATAGAATAGAGTCGAACAGAATTGAATAGAATAGACTCGAAAAGAGTCGAATAGTGTCGAATAGGGTTGAAAAGAGTCAAATAGAGTCAAATTGAAACGAAAAGAGTCGATTAGAGTCGAGTAGAGAAGAGTAGAGTCAAGTAAAGTTGAACAGAGTAAAGTAGAGTCGAGTAGAGTAGAATGGAGTAGAATAGAGTAGAATAGAGAAGAATAGAGTAGAATAGAGTATAATAGAGTAGAAAAGAGAAGAACAGAGTAGAACAGAGTAGAACATAGTAGAACAGAGTAGAATAGAGTGGAACAGAGTAGGACAGACTAGAACAGAGTAGAAAAGAGTAGAATAGAGTGAAATAGAGTAGAACAGAGTAGCATATAATTGAAAATGAAAAGAGACGAATAGAGTCGAGTAGAGCCGAGTAGAGTCGCGTAGAGTAAAGTAGAGTCGAACAAAGTCGAGCAGAGTCGGTAGAGGCGAGTAGAGCCGATTAGATTCGAGTAGAGTCGAGTAGAGTTGATTAGAATCGAGTAGAGTCGATTAGAGTCGAGTAGAGTTGATTAGAGTCGAGTAGAGCCAAAAAGACGAATAGAGTCAAGTAGAGTAGAATCGAATCGTATAATAATATAATATACTAAATTAGTAATAAATTGAAAAAATAATAAAAAGAAGAAGAAGAATTAGTAATAAAGTATTTTCAGTAAATTGTCGGTATAGAAAATTATTGAATAGAAAGGTTCGAATTTTAAAAACTCTTTCCACGCTAGCGGGTAAAATGCAATTTTGCACTCAGATTTCGAATGACAAACAGAATCTTTCCGAGCTTGTGAGGTGAAAAAAATATTTATCGGTTAAGTCTCAGTATTACAATATATAGGCTGTCCCAGGAAGTAGTGACAAGCGGAGATCCTGAGGTAGAGCACACTCAGGCGCACCCGAATAACCCCCATGTCATGTTTTTCGCGTCATGTAAAAAGAACGTTGGAAGAAAGTGGAGGGGATGTGTTTGCGCATGGGTACACTCGCGCACAAAAGTACTAGGCCAATAGTTTTAAATAATTATTAATTAGTCTTTCGCTAGCAGCTTCGTATATTGGTTATTGCTAGGTACATACCTCATAGACCACCAAATAGATCGATAAATGACCTAATGCGCAGCTAACCGCCAGCGTTCGTATGACGCGACCTATATGTGCCGTGATATTTGATATTTTCGGAGTTATTCCATATTTTTTTTTAACAAAATTCCAGATTTCATCACAAACTTTATATCTTTGACCAAACCAACAATAGTATTCAGTTGATTTTTGGAATGTTGGTATTGAAATACCAACATTATAGTAAACCATTTATGAAACAGCAAAACCATATTTAAATTAAAAAAAAACAATAAAAAAATAACTTCAAATCTGATCTTGGAGATGGACAGTCATGGTGGCCTATACACTTCATTATTTCGATGTACCGGTAGTCAATCTGGCACCGCTGTAATGACTGTAGCACTGCCCAGGTCTCGACTGAATCAAAGGCTTTCTCGTAGTCCACAAATGCTAGACATTGTGGCTGAGTATACTCTTCGGTCTTCTGTATAATCTGCCAGAGCGTATGGATGTGGTCTACGGTGCTAAAGCCCTTCCGGAATCCAGCTTGTTCGGGAGGCTGAAAGTCGTGGAACCTACGAGCGGGTCCTTAGATAATTTCTTTAATAGCTTATTATTTTATATACTTGTAGCACGTCAAGCCATTTTAAACATCACCTTTTTGAATAAGCTCAACCATATTAATAATTATGGCTCGGCTTGGCACCGCCTTCAAAAAACTTTCTTATCTTATGTTGTATTTTTGTATTATTAGTACATTGGTAATTTCGAAAAAGTGTTATTTTTCTGGCTCAGTTGTAATTATTTTATTATTTTTAGTCGTTGTTTACAAAAGAACTCTCTCATAAGCCAGCCGGAGTGCGTAGAAAACCAACGCTTGGATTTCATCTCTGGTGCTAGATCCAGTAGCTGGCCTAAGCGGCGGTAGCTTGACGTCCGTGAAAGACGACATGAAAACCAACAATCTCACCCCAGAGGATGTAAATAATCGTGCGAAGTGGTGGAAACTAAGTGGCTCAAGCCGGGATAGACGGGATAAGGCTATCCCTTGGAGACCTTTAAAGTATATAAAAATTGTAAAAATCAATATTGAAATTTAACTAAATGGTTTGTATGGTTAGTTTTTGTCTGTTGTTAAAAATCAGAAAGTCTCATTGACGTGTGTATTGGGCCGATCCTCATTTATGTTGATCAGACTTGGTCATTGACGAAACATCTAAAGTCAGCACTCAGAGTTTGCCAGCGAACTATGGTGCGAGCGCAGAATCTTAGGAGTCTGGTTATCAGAACGTATGAGGAACAGTATACTGTGCTCCAAAACTCAGATCGCCGACGTAGGTCATAAAAAAACCGCAATGGAACTAGGCAGGTCACGTCTGCCGCATGTCAGAAGATCTATGGGCAAAACTCACCACTGAGTGGAGCCCACTCAACGTTACATGACATCGCGGCAGGCCTAGGCGGAGTTGGCGTGACGAGCTAGACGCTTATTGGAAGGATTGGCCCAAGAAATCTATGAACCAGGACGAGTTGGGAGGCCATTGACGTGCTGTGGGACGACTATAGCTGAATAATAATAAAAAACCTTTAACATATTCAATCCCTCACTTAAGTAAGTGGTCGAAAACTAATTAGCAGATGGACATAAACTAGATTACTTAGTCAAAAACGGGAAAACAGTTTATTGTCAAGTTTAGAAATGAACACAAACTTAAATAGAAAAAAACAAACACTTTATATTAAATTAAAGTAGAGTATGCTAGAAGTGCAGTTTAATATTTTTTTGTTTAAAGTTACTAGGAAAACATACATAAATATTTTGGTCAAACCAATCCATTATCTGGTCAATATCTAGCGTAAGCACCTAAAGATAATATAACCCGTATACGATATTATTCTATGACATAAGTACCACCACAAATTACCACAAACTAAATAGGAGATTTAGGTACTGTGACCGCGACTACGACTCCCGATCAATTTTTCGAAATTCATCATGTTGCTAGCTTGTTTTCTATGGTATGCAGTCAAAAAAGTTAGACAAGCTACCAAATAGTACCAAATATGTGCAAACTATGAGATATGATGAATGTTTTGAGCAAAATGAGTTTTTTTACGTCAATGGGCAAACTGGACGTCTTTGTGATGGTGATGTCTCGACCTGTCATTAACCAAAGAGAAAAACAGTTGAGCTAAGAGTATATAAATACTACTCTTACGTAGTATTTATATACTCTTTGAATACTACGTAAGACAGTTGAGGGCAACTCCACTTCCGGTATATACAAAGTACTCTGTGGGCAACTCGCTCTACGGAAATATGAGTCAAAATTTGGAGTCAAATAGTGTTTTGCTACTGAAAATATGCTGTAACACGTAGGTAACAAAATTTTCTGTGCTCTCACGATGAAGAGTTTTCAGGGGTTATGGATTATAATTTTATATGCTGTAAACATACGAACACGGGAGAGATGTATACTGAACTCTCGGATACATTTCAATCAATCTGTACCGGTAATAATAAGAGATGGTAAGCTTTTAGAACCAAATGATGACGAAGGAAATGTTATAATGTTGTTTGGAGATAAGTTAACATTGAGTTGTGAAGGAAGCAGTCCTATTTATCACCCAAATGCGCTTCGAGAAGAGGTTACCGCAACTGTATATTGCGGGGGTGGAGCAAATTTCAAAAATGATGAATGGCTTAGCGCTCCCTCTCTATTTATTTTTTTCCAATGCCATGAACCCCCCAAATACTCTAGCAGACGAGCCCATCGTAATTGTGTGAATAACCACTCAGTTTTTGAGGTCGGTTATTCTGTCCAGGATACATTCTATCCCCTTTACGAATCCTGCTTTAATGAGATGGATCTCAAAGCAATTTACTCCAAGTATACTCAGCAGCCTTACAATTGCATGCACCAAACTGAAGTGGATCAACCTGTGGTCGAGTCCAGCCATAACGTTTATGGCCAAGTCAACTACAATGAGCTGGATGAATCACATTACTCCAAGTATACTCTGAGGCCTTACAATTCAATGGGCCAAACTAAGCCGGGTGGACCTCTTTTTGTGTCCAGACGTGATGTTTATGACCAAGTACCTATAGATTCCTTGTTTAATCCAAGAAGACAGAAGGAAGCAGTTATACAGTTGGTTGGGAATACCATAGTGGATGAATATATAACCGAAGATGAATATCTATCTCGTGGTCATTTAGCTTCTAAATCTGATTTTGTTTTCGCTTTTGGAGAAAGAGCTTCATATCATCACGTCAACTGTGCTCCTCAATGGAACGGCTTGAACAGTGGTAATTGGCAGAAGTTGGAAGTTGATTTGAGAAATTATATTCACCGAGCTGGTTTAGATACGATTATTTACACTGGAACCTATGGAGTGAGTCAACTATACAACGAATACGGGCGAAGAGTTGACATCCACCTGTATACCGACGAGCACAACAATCCTGTAATACCTGTGCCTCTATATTTCTATAAGGTTGTGTATGAGCCTAAGAGAAAGCGTGGAACAGCTTTTATTGGCATCAATGGTCCTTACTACACTCCATCTGAATTGAAAGACTTGTACTTCTGCAAGAACCTTTGCAGGAATAAACGGGACTGGTCCTGGCTCACGTGGAATCCTGTAAACGCTAAAGAAGGTTACACTTTCTGCTGCACAGTGCCTGATTTCCGAGAAACCGTTATAGATTTACCTTGGTTTAAAGTTAAAGGTCTTTTAAAGTGATTTACTGTGAAAAATTGGTTTGAGAATATTTTTTTAATCTATTGATACCTATTTAAAGGCCTGGATAAACAGGAGACTTACCTAGTGCGAGACAACGCGTGATAGCGTCGCATACTAGCGCCGCGCTTTAGCACTGCGTTGTGTTGGACTATTCAATCAAGTTGATACCTGTCAAACAGAGCACGCGCGCAAGTAGTACGTGATGCTCTATCGCGACGTCTTATCAGGACGCGGCATTGTAATTTATTACAGAAATTATAGCCATAACAGACGTTCTGACTTGGCTGACACGACCACTGCGACATTAGGGTACATAGTGCTTTTATTTATTCTGTGATTAGGATACAACATCTGGTTAGTCGGTATCCGAAGTAGGTACTCAGTCGTGTCAGCTAAGTTGGAATGTCTGTTACAGTTATTAGGCCTGACAGAAACTGGTCAAACTGAAAGCGTTCTTAGGCGTTATTGACGCCTTGACGCGCGCTAAGTATACCTCCTGTTTGGCCAGGCCTTAATTTATTCTGTGTTTGTATATTCGGTAAATGTCATGTGATAATTTGTGTGGACCGTCCCGTGTCCTGTATTATTTATGTACTTTTACTTACATAAAAGATGATTTTAGTGTCATTTTATTTCAAAAATATAAAGTTTTTTTATATTATGTAGGTACCTAAATACTAGTAAATGTACTTTTTAAAATCAAAGATCTAATTAAACCCCCCCTTTAACAATATTTTTATCATATTTGTTTACTATTGTAATAAATGTTATTATGTATTGGAAAAGAAAGTAAATTGTAGTTGAAATTGCAACATTAGACAGAAGACCTGACGACCTGACCTGAATGTTAGGCTGGGCTTCGACTGGCTGACAAATTCTTCTGTTGGCTTCCTTCTCAAAGTTTTTCTTACGTAATTGCAATACTTGCCCAAGGTAAACATATTGTTGGAGAACTCTAAGAGGTACATCATTGACTGCGATCGGTTCCGGGTCAACAAGATCGTTAAACATAATCTTGGTTATAACTATGTTCATTCCGAGACCGATGCGTCGAGAAGCATCGTCTAGATTGGTCAACATACTTTGCAAGTCTTGCGCTGCAAGACAACAGACTCTGCCATTAGGACGATATCATCGACAAATCGTAAGTGTGAGATGTTCGGGATATAACATCCCCCTGTCTCAGTTCCCTGCGTAGTTGGATATGTTTACACTGCTGGTTTTGTACTTGGACACTCATAGTCATGGTCTTATACAGAAACCTTAGCACTTCGGTGTGTCAATGGCCTTGTCATAGCACAGAATAAATAATAGTACAAGATAGTCCACAAAAACAAGACACAGGGACTGGTTATACTCCTCAGACTTTTGTATTACTTGCTTCACAATGTGTATTGTGGTCTATGGTGCTTAATCCTCCGCAAAACCCGGTCTGTTCAGGATGCTGGAATACGTCAAGTCTTCTTGCGAGACGATTTGAGATTACCCTCGGAAACAACTTATAGACTTGGCTCAATAGTGAAATAGGTCATAAGTTCTTTAAAAGGGTTTTATCCTCTTTTAAAAAAAAAGAGTTCTACCAAACTTCTGCTCCACGCCTCTGGAGTTCTCCCATTGTTAAGATCGGTGCTAAATAATCCCTGAAGTTCTCGAAGTACGGGCATTCCCCCTGCTGTCAAGAGCTCCAAAGTTATTCCGTCTTCTCCAGGGGCCTTTCCATTCATAAGTTGTTTGAGCGCCATCTAAATCTCGTCTAGGCTGACGTCAGACAGTTCATCAGTGTATTATAGTGGCGGGTCAATGTTGCGCGGAAATCTTCTATGCTGGGTTCGGGTTTAATTAAAAGCATGCGAGTCGTTCAATCGGTCATAGAAGTATTCGATCTCAGAAAGGATCTCCGGCTTAGACAGATAGTTTTGGTATATTACTAAAATAAAACAAAAAATGATTTTGAAATATACAAGCAATTTTTTTTTACAGGACTTGACCTGATTGTCTCACTTTGACATTTTATATTTGCCATATTTCCCTAGCCTTTTATTTCAACAACCCCCAAAGCGATTCAGCTTGTTAAAATAAGAAGAACTTTAGAGAAATATAATTTTACTAGCTGTACCCGCGGCTTTGCACGCGTGGTCATTTTCCTAGGTTTAAGTACTCTTTGTAGTATTCACGACCTAAAATACCAATAAACCAACATTTGATCAAAATTCCCTCAGCCGTCAAAAAGTTTTTATCGATTGCTCAGCTTCTCATTGGATTAAGATACCAAGTACACCAGTTTTTAAGCCATACCCTAAGCTATCCAACAGTGACAACCGCATCGTAATCGGTCGTTTTTTTACGTGATTCGCGAACAAACATACAGACAAACAGACAAACAAACAAATAAACAGACAAACAGACAGACACGAAAAAGTCAGAACAAAGGTACAGACTTTTTCGTTCTTATTGCTTTATTATAAGCATAGATATGTGATGTTTAATAAATAAACTTTTGTAGGTGGACCATGGGCAATAGATATTTAAAAATTATCGTTAGGGTGAACCACGGACAAGAAAAAGTGCCCGTGGTCCACCCAGGTGAACGGTTGGACCACGACCAATGCCCGATTATTGCGTATGCCTATTGTTGTGTAGAGTTCGTTTTGCTCGTTTTGGTTGGTAAGTGCTCACCGGAACGGCGAAGTACTCCTTCTTAGCAAAAGTACCTACCCATGTACTGACTTAAAAAGTTAAGAATAGTAATGGGTAAACCAAGATCAGTCCATTTCTTATTATTGTTGGTACCAAACCTACGTGGTTTATCAATGATAACTAAGTATATATAAAAATTAATAATTAGGTACGAGAGGTCAAAATGTACGCCGAATGGCGAGGAAGCGGTTGTTGTATTTTTTTTCCTCTTCCTGTATTCCTATGATTCTTCCTAAACCCTTATATCATAATCAGATCTTTTATATACCTAATTTATATAGAATTTAGAAGAAAAAACTGTCATGGTCTCCAAAATGTTCGATTTCACATGTTCATCGCGACTAAACTAACCCACGAGTCTTTTCTGAATTTTTAGGTTTGAATAATAATCGTAGATCTCTATGTGAGGTTTACCGAGGAAGGGTTTTAAATGTTTTGAAGCCACACTGTCGAGCGCAGCTATCACAAAATGGCTCTTGTAAACAGTGTTGTCATAGCACGCCACGCCTCTTCTATTTTATTATCCTATTTTCCATAGTGGCAATTTACTTCGCTGGAAACATTGCCCTTCAAACCGAGACACAGAAATGTTTACACACTACTGCTTGGCAGTTGAATATCTGACAGAGGTGTGGTACTTCCACAGCCGTCTGTGCGTAAGAGGCCTACCACTACAGACATGCAAAGATGAAAAATATAAGACGGAGAATACTCCAAATGGTCTTAAATAATACACAAACAATTTCTGTTATCCGTTCTTGTTCAAACGAGCATCCTCAAGAACAAAATTATTGAATTTTATGGCGATATCTGAGAAGTGGCCTCTATCGACCGGCCAGAGGGCATTTCCTCGTTGCCTAACTAGTTTGCTTAACTGATTTGGCTAAGAGGAATAATTTTTCCTCATGACCTAACTGTTGCGTCACAGTGGCAAAACTTATGGCATGGAGGCCTTGTTAATGAAGGGTCAATTGAGATGCTGTGGCCATGTCCAGAGAATGAATGATAGTAGATTGCCTAAATGCGTATTCTACTCTCAGACCACTGATCTAGGTAGGTATAAGTACAAAAACATTATCATTACCAATGTCATCAGATCACTGATCTAGGTAGGGAGTTTTCGAGTGGAAAACGAACCTCGGGTGGACAGTACCTACGCTATAAAGATGGTCTTCAAGCGGAATTTGACTGCGTGTAGTCTATCCACAGAAAAGTGGGAGGCTGCTTATAAAATATCAGTTTGGCGTGTGAAGGTACAAAAAGGCGTTTCAAGTTTTGAAAGTGGCCGTCTTTTAGAGCTAGACCACAAACGTCAAACTCACAAAACCTGACCTAAACCTTACAGCTACACTTGCAATAGCGCTGGAGAACTGCACTTCGCTACCTGTGACAGTGTATTCAAAACTAAATTTGGATTTGCCAGCAACATCCGAGCACATGCCAGAAAGTGAACAGGGTCGCCATCGTCGGCCACGACGTGGACGACATCATAGCGTCTTTGAACTACAAAACGTTGAGTCAACAGATTAATAACAAGCAGTTTGGCCACGAGGAAAAAATATTCCTCGTGCCTAACTAGTTAGGCAACCTAGTTAGGCCACGAGGAAACGCCCAATCGTCACTAGTTTCTAAATGGATTGTCTCGAAGTTAATTCTTGTCTATCCTGTTCTCCAATAAAAACATAACTTCCTTCTAGTATTTCTGTTTTAAGTCTGTTTTGGAATAATCCTGCGATAGTTCCTTGGATAGTTCCATCCCAAATAGATGGTCTACTCAGTACTCGCGTTAATGCTGGTGGCGCCACCAAATTGGTTGTGCAACCAAGTGAAAACCAGGTGAGGTACCCTCCATAGAGCTCTATATACATACATTTTGTAGGTAGCGCGACTGGCTTGCGCCACAATTTTATCTCAGTCACATAGGGCCCGTTGACTGTCAGTATCTCACAAACTGTATAATAGGTGTAGGTAACTATTTTAAGCTATAGAACTCGAAAATAGAGCTAGGATTTAAAAATAAATAACAAATAAAAGTCAATTATTTATTGTGTTCACTACGAAAAAACTTACATTTACAGGCACCTAAAATGTACACACTTATCCTAGGTACAACATAATGGCAATAATTCAATTCTACACAAATCGCTACATTAACATTCCGATCGATCACAATGAATAGTGAGAAACATAAATAACATTGTAAGCCTACGAGGCAAGACGGGAATCATACCGATTGGTAACTATCATTCACACAAAGAGTTCGACAGTTTATTACGACAACGGTTTATAATAACTAACATTATGTCTATGTATATCACGTCAAGCAATAAACCGTATGATGTTGGTATGCCACGCTTTTTTGACATAATATTGATATTTTTAAATAATTCAACTATTTTAGATCACATTAAATCTCAATAGTTCTAAGTACGTCTTATAACAAAGATACATAGCCATTTTATTGTCTGATTCTGTTGATGCTAACGGCATTTAGCGACTATATGTTACTTTAGTCATGGGATTTAAAGTTTTAGTATCTAAGAATATAGAAACAGCAAGGATTATTATGATCATTCAGCATTAATGATCCTAATAATCCTCGAGCCACGAGTCTCGATATTAACACCTGTTTTGAAAGCATTACTTTGCTTTGGATTATGTAGAAAATACTTTTTCTTTAAAAGCAAGAAAAGTTCTCAGAGTTATAACAGATGGCGTTGCACTCTATAAACAGCAAAGCACTTGCACTTAGAGTCACTTTTATGCTCTGTAATCATAATGTAACCAGTGGGGAATGTATGGCGTCCCATGATTTTTACATGTAACGACAGTACAATCGCGTATTATTTATTTTTATTACAACTTTTAATTATAAATGTTACAATAATAGCTCTATCTGTTAAACACAATGACTTTTAAGTATTTACCATAAACAAAAACCATAGTCAAAAACAAATAAAACTAACATTATTATTCTGTGGGCAATATAGGTACTTTTACAGATACCTCTTATAGCATAACAACGCCATCTGTTTTGGATAAAATAAACTATTTTTATTTACCTACAAGAAAACGGCTCACAAAGAGAATATTACGAGACATTCAGGATAAAATAAAATTGCCTCACTGAAATGAAACACTGAACATATTCAAAAGAATAGGTTACAAAATATGATGATCTAAAGTGTACTCATAGAATCTTGATTTGTTTAACAGCTGATCCGGGACGGTCAATAGATGGCGTTGGTATGTTTTCACTAGCGTCCTGTAGAGAGCACTATTTACTGGACAGTCTGAATACGTCATTGAAGGGCGTGTAGGGCGTCCGCGTCGGTATCGCGTTGTATGCTAGGGAGGGATGGGCGTCTGCTCGCAGGATCACCACACCTGTTTGACAAAAGTAAATAATCACGGGTGTGTCCGCAGATACACATTTTAAGCTTGACTAACATATTTCAACACGTAGCATAAGCACGTAAGCAATTTCCATTCAAGGACAGCAAAAAAATATGAGCCAGTGCTGGCCCGTGTCTGTGCGGACACGCTCCTCTTACGTAAGCTAGATGTAAATATACCCAAAGATAATGTATGTAATAATATTTAACGTCTGTGTTTAGCGGGAAAAGTTGGCCCGTGTCTGTGCGGACACGCTCCTCTTACGTAAGCTAGATGTAAATATACCCAAAAATAATGTATGTAATACTATTTAACGTCTTTGCTGTTCCGTGTCTTCCATGTTACGGTGTCTGCAGATAAGAATACCAGCCTGGCTGTCTGAGACATTTTGCCAGCTGATCTAGATCTGTTTGTGCTTTAAGCACAGAATAAATAATAGTACAAGCTTTAAGCTTCATTTAAATCAATCTACCAGCACGTAGCGTGGCCGACACAGCACAAATGCAAGTTTTCATTTCTCTTGACAGAAAGAACAAAAAAAGCGGAACAGGCTGACCCGTGTCTATATGGACACGCTCCTCTTACGTTTGTAGATACGCTATATTGTGTCTCCCAAAGATAATGTTTGTAATAATATTATTACATATATGCAGTTACGTGTCTGCCACGTTACGGTGTCTGCAGATAAGAATACCAGCCTGGCTGTCTGAGACATTTTGCCAGCTGATCTAGATCTGTTTGTGCTTTAAGCACAGAATAAATAATAGTACAAGCTTTAAGCTTGATTTAAATCAATCTACCCGCACGTAGCGTGGCCGACACAGCACAAATGCAAGTTTTCATTTCTCTTGACAGAAAGAACAAAAAAGCGGAACAGGGTGGCCCGTGTCTGTATGGACACGCTCCTCTTAAGTTTGTAGATACGCTGTATTGTGTTTCCCAAAGATAATGTTTGTAATAATATTATTACATATATGCAGTTACGTGTCTGCCACGTTACGGTGTCTGCAGATAAGAATACCAACCTGGCTGTCTGAGACATTTTGCCAGCTGATCTAGATCTGTTTGTGCTTTAAGCACAGAATAAATAATAGTACAAGCTTTAAGCTTGATTTAAATCAATCTACCAGCACGTAGCGTGGCCGACACAGCACAAATGCAAGTTTTCATTTCTCTTGACAGAAAGAACAAAAAAAGCGGAACAGGCTGGCCCGTGTCTGTATGGACACGCTCCTCTTACGTTTGTAGATACGCTATATTGTGTCTCCCAAAGATAATGTTTGTAATAATATTATTACATATATGCAGTTACGTGTCTGCCACGTTACGGTGTCTGCAGATAAGAATACCAGCCTGGCTGTCTGAGACATTTTGCCAGCTGATCTAGATCTGTCTAAGTTGAATCTTGATGTTGAATCGTACGAAAATGAAAGCGATGACCACACCCTGCATGATTAACTTAAGCAACACTTTCTACCTGAGGGGTTCACTTTCACTTTGATCTTCGTTTGCGGCGATAGCACTCCGTAGTCCACATCTTCGTACAAATCCTGGAAGTAAAAAACAAATTTTAAAATTATCAACGCCAGTAAACAACAAGGGGTAGGTTCGTCACTATTAAAATGAAATGTATCTCAGAAGGTAGATAAACTTTTAAGCAAACTTCCTCTGACATCATCATCATAATCATCATTTCAGCCTTTACAAGTCCATTTCTGAACATAGGCATCCCCCAAAGAGCGCCACGAAGAACGGTCTTGTGCCGTTTCCATCCACCGACTCCGCGATGGCTAGATGGCTACAATGTCGTCCCTCCAACGTGTGGCATACTCTTTTCTAATTTTGTGTATTCTCGTCACTCCACACATCTATCCCAACATTCGCATCTTAGCTGCTTGCAATCTTCTTTCATCTGACCCTTAAGTGGCCCAACACTCAGGTCCGTGCAAAAGGTTAGGCCGGTAATAAAACTTCAGCCAACACATTTTACAACATAACATAGATGCAAGGCACACTAGGTACAAGAGTTTTTTTTTTCACACTTGTTTTTTTGATTTATAAAGGTGAACGCGCTTAAGGGAGGCGAACGCGTCGAAAGAATTCAGTGGCCCAATTACATAACTTGGCTACAATCGGATTATCACTTTTTTCATAGCAAATTCGACTCTATCGCAAGGCATTAGTGGTTGCGATACTGAGAATTCGATTGAAGCCAAGTTATGGAATCGGGCTGCTGCTTCCGAATTATTCTGTTGATTAGCCGCGTTCAGCTCGGATTTGTGCGCGGGGTTTCATATAAATAATTTTAAAGTCGGGTCTTTTTGCGCGTTCACCTCCGTGTAATGCGCGTTTACGTTAAAGGTGTTAAAAAATAGGCGTTTTAATGTGTGCGTAACCTTTCAGGTTGATAACAAACCGTGATATATTTCAACTCACCCTCTTTCCTTACAGTCCTACTGTAACGACCAGATCCGCTCTACCAGATCTCCCGTACATGAGGCCCTACAAGTCACTATGCTTCACGGTAGTCACACTAGGGATACAATATGAGGTAGTGTTGGCCTCTGGTATCATAGATAGTCAGGCTGCACGAGGGCCTCTGACATGACTTAACGACTGCTATCAATCAATCAACATTCGACAGCTCCGTGTTTCGGAGGACACGTATACGTTACGTTACCCTCCGAAACACGGAGCGATGGAAATCCACACATAACTTTCATTCATCAAACAAGTCACTGGTGCGGAGCCGGTATTGTCGCATTTGAATTCTAGTAAGTAGGTACTTTGAGTTGATCACTTACCTCGACTCTATATCCAGCAGGGTTGTTAAGCCCGAGCTCCCTGAGGGTGACAGCCACGTCGGAAGGCGTGCCGTCCGTCCGTCTGTTGACGAAAGCTACTGCGTACGAGTAGTACTGCCCTTGGATTGGCAGGATAGGACGGGACCAGATCTCGATGCCTCGGTGCTAGAAATCATGTATATTGTTACGCCGGTCGATATCTACAAAGCCATCTAACGTCTACATGGGAACTTGTAGCTACTCTATACTAGGTAGCACCTCTAGTGTGAGGTTATGCCGGTAGATCTGAAATGTTCAAATACTGGCTACTGGATGACGCAATGTGCTAGTGCCTACCTACAAGTACTTTTCAGAAAGCACGGGACATGCGTGTCGGGGTCTAAATATGGATGCGTGAGTCAGTCTTGTTTTGACTAAGAACCGAGTACGATCGAAGTTATTCAAAGCGAATAAACAGCGCTATAGTTACGTTCAGTAATAGTGAGTACAGTAGACTTAAAATTGTTTATTTTTTGTTTAACTGGAATAAATTATTATCCGAGCCCTAGCTCAATGTCAAATTAGTTTAGTTATAGTCCTATAAACATGATTATTATTTTATTTAAGAGGGCAGACCTCTAGTGTGGTCTTATACGATTTTCATCATATTGGTTCAGCAGTGTTTAATTCATTGATTCAAATAATGATTAAGGAGTTATTTACCTTATATATCCTCCTGCCCTGGATGCCCAACGGGTCCTGGTCGACGTCAATAATCTTTTTGTTCTGCAGTATCGCTTTGTACTCCGGCCGGATGGTCCGAAGGTCCACGCTCATCAGGAGAGGGGCCGCAAGGATCGCCCATATCGCGAACTGGGTCTTGCTCTGCTCGTATGACAGACCGAAGTTGCCGATGATCAACTGGAATCAAAATTATACATATAAACTTAGATCGAAATACCGTCATTGAGTAGTGTGGAAGACGCTCAACCAGCTGAGATTTCAGGTGAGTTGCGGCAGGAGTAACCTCTGGAGGTGCAGCAGTACATTCTGATTTTTAATCTCTCTTGGACGAATGCATTCATTCAATATGAAACTAATAAATGCTTTTCTGTAGTATCTGCAAAGATTAAAAAATAAAAAGAGAGACAACGAATATTATAAAAAAAAACTACACAGTAATGGATTTCCATGCTTACTTTCTGCATGTTTTTATGATGAGCAGTAATGGGGTGCTTTCTGCTTAGTTTTTAGGTGAACAATGGTGATATTACTGTTTAGTGGGAAGAAAAATAACATCCTATATATTCGATGGGACCAATCGATATGATCAATCATAAGGAACACAAAATGTATTTAATATTGCATCTGAAATTGAGGAAACATCATAAAATCTAACAATAACTTATAAACTCAAAAAGACAAGACCAGGCAGACAGTAAAAAATCATTTCTTTCAAACTTTCCATCCTTATCTTAACATACCATCGATAAGAAAGAACAAGAAGTCATTTCACTACCTAAGTTTGCAAAAAGTAGGGGTCGCACACTACTGCTTGGTTGTTGATAATCTGGTCAAGATGTGATACTCCTCCAGATGGACTGATTCGTGTATTACAAGATTGCCCAAAAAAAGGAGTGTAATGTTTTTAGGATTCATGTATGTATGTATGTTTGTTTGTATGTGAGTTTGTTTATTCCACCATAACTTTTAAATGCCTGAACATATTTAGACGTAAGGGGTATCGTTAGAATCCTTACATCCCCCCCCAGGTAACACAGGACATTAATTTTTTGAAAAAATTGTAAATTACTGCAGTATGGCTCCATTTTCAATGCGAAAAAATACAATATAATTCTACAATATGGTTATCAAATTGAAGGCCTTAATAAGCACATTCCAACAGTACCTATATAATTTATTGATTTAAGATCTTTTTTGGCATGATAGGCGTGTTTTGTTAGCATTTAAGTGAGTATTTTATTTTCTTATTCGATTTAACAATAGTCAGAGGTTCTATGTTGTATTTTTTAATGTTTGTTCAACTATTTCTTCTTCAACAGCGGACCATATTTTTTTTTTATTATAAGCCTCCACGTTGGTCCCATACAAATTGTAAGAAAATTGGATCAGTAGTTGTTTTTTTAGTTATTTCTTAATCCATTAGAAATAATTATTTGTACATGCTGTTTTTACAGCGCTTGTTATTTTTAATGTGTGCGTGAATAGACATTTAGTCTTCATGAATTCAAATGTTTAATGATTTTAGCATTAACGCCTGTTTAGCAGAGGTAGGGAATGATGCGGGTTCGAGCCCCGCCCGTGATGCAAACGTTTCCTTTAAAAAATTATTAGATATGTTTCAATTCGCAAATGTTTAAAAAATTCAATCAAAATAATGTTCATACCATATCAGGATCATTCCAGTGTCCCGGCCCGGCGTTAGGCACAATCACGTCCTGATGGTTTCCGTAGTAGTCTATGATAGACTCGACGGACGCCCACGAGTCTTGGATGTCGTCGAAATTGCGCCATAAGTTGCAGTGCTCTATGATCGATGAGAAGTTCGGCTGAAAAAATAATGAAATATTAAATTTAAAAAAAAAAGGCCGCGGGTCACCTGGCAGATGTCTAAACATCAAAAAACAATGCTCTCATTGGTCAACTGTGAATCAGCAACTCTTCATCTGATCTTCTTCTTCTAATGGGTTTTAGGCAGTAAATAGAGATAAAACTAGTCCTAGTCTTAGTCTTCATCCTTTATATATTATCCCTTCTTATTACCATCGCGGCGTGGCGACAAACGCCAAGCCGCCAATCGCCACGCCTCGCCGCTCGATCGCCACTCCAAAAGTTAGTTTTTTCTCCAGTACCGCGACATTAGACGTTTTCACATCAATAAATAAATGTAATAGACCAGAAACATTGGAAGGAGGGAAGAGAGGCCTTTTCCCAGCAGTGGGACGATATGAGCTGATAATAAATAATAATAAATAATATAAGAAATAGGTTCGGACTTCCGTTCCATCGTTTTCCAGACTATCCATGGACCTAGTTCATGTACTATTTATTCTTTGCTTATAAGCCGAAATTTAATATATAAAATTCGATCGTCTCCGACGGTTGAACAAGTGGTTAGTGACTTTGACTGCGAGTCAATCAAAAGTCACGGGTCTAAATTCCGCAAGGCGCAATCAATTGTGTGATGAGAAAAGTTTGTTTTTGAGTCATGAAAGCAATATTTTTCCTATGATTGTTTATCCGTTGTCTAGTACCCATAGTATCCTAGTTTCGGGCAAGGTAATTGGTTTGAATGGTCCCGAATGTATTTATTTATCAACCCCTTACTTGTAAAAAGTTATACAATAGTACAATATTGTACTGCGCAGAATTACTAATCATTGCATTCATAACCATTGCATAAATAAAGGGATTAGTCTTGGATGTCGACGAAATTAGGCAATAATTATACTAACAACTTAATTTTGTCACCGCCAATTTAACATAAGTATAATCGTATCTCCTCTATTATTATTGTCTGTGCATATAATAGGTATTTGTTTTTTCTGCCCATCTTCGACTGAAAAAGTTATATTATTATACTAGCTGCGCCCCACGTCGTTTCCCGAGTGCAAACCGGGACTGATGGAATTTCAAAAAGTCCCACCTAGTGCACCCCTTTCAAATCTCTACACCGGATTCGGCTGTGTGTTGTCTGTCAGTATGTCACGGACTCACGGTACTGTTTTATAGGTACAGACCATTTGGAAACAAGAAAAAATGAAGCAGGACTTAAACCTGCAATCTCCAGAATGCCGTTCCATCGCTCTCCCAACTAAGCTACATGTCTAATAATTTTCTAAAGATTTTTTTTTAATAACGGACGGAATTCAAGCCTTCATACATCCATGCCTCTGCGCGGAAAATGCCTCTAACCAATGCGGCTACCGAGACCACTGCATCATCATTAAAAAAAATCTACCAATAGATGGCATTACCATCCCCGTAAGACGGGTTGAGAACCTAAAAGAAAAATTTGGATGATGACGCAGTGGTCTCGTATGGGTTCGAATCCCGTCCATGATCCAAATATTGATTTTAGAAAAAAATACTAGATTTGTTCTTGTTAAGCAGGCGTTAACTGATAAAATACTAGATTTGTTCTTGTTAAGGAGGCGTTAACTGATAAAATCATTGAAATAAACTAGCAGTGGTCCAAACTAAAATTAATTATAAAAATAAGAAAAATAAAATCTCTTCTTCCTTACAGAATGAAAATCATCATCCGTGTATTGTATACAGTAGTTAATTATTTTTTCTCTATTCTGGTTTGTCTGGGAGAAACCATTTTTGTTTTAAAAGCTTTTATTTAACTTAATTTGTATTTGTATGTATTTTGCCTGTCCTGGAATCTTGCAATAAAAAAATTTGAGCACTCTCCGATAAGCTATCAGGCTGAAACTTTCAGTGTAGCCACAACCCGATAACAAATCAATAAAAAAAAATTGAGCATTTTCCGATAAGCTATCAGGCTGAAGCTTTCAGCAATAAAAAAAAGGAAAAAAAGAAAAAAGCGGAAAATTTACAATCATTAAAAAAAGGTCGTTTTTGTTATTATAATTATTATTATTTAATTTACTTTGAGCAATATAACCACTTTAATGACACACGTTTCATGATTCCCTGCTTGCAAACTATACCTTGTAATTTTTGCGGGATGCGGGCTCAAGCTCCGCCCCTAATCCAATTTTTTCATTAAAAAAAACTATTAGGGACACTATTACTGTAACATATTTATGTACCTATTAAAAGCAATAAATAGTGTATTTATCTTTCTGCCTATCTTCTTTGAAACAATATACCATGCCTATTATATAAATTGTAAAATTCTGTAGACCAATGTGTTCTGGGTATTCAGCCGTTAAATAACTTACTTATAGCTTTTCAGTTGCTGTTAAATTACTTGTCAAAGAAAAGAACAATGACACTACATAGTAATGATGTGAAGTCTTCTATTCTTTTAAATGTATACTTAATAAAGCATTATGAATGAAAAAGTCTGTACAATGACGTTAATTTAAATAAAAGGCCTAGGATACTTAAAATAAGCTACTAAACAAAAATATAACATTTTTTTAAATCGTGTCTGTATGTTTGTTCGCGCATCACGTAAAAACTATTGAACCGATTGCGATGCGGTTACTGTTGGATAGCTTTGGGTTTGACTTAAAATCTGGGGTACTTGGTATCTCAATCCGATGAGCAGAAGCCGAGCAATCGATAAACATATTTTTGAAAATGACCACGCGGGCAAAGCCGCGGGCACAGCCAGTAAGTGACGCTATCATATCACCAGGCAGAGTCTCCGCGACTAATATAGTAGGTGTAACTTTAGAAACAGAATAGATCTTCACGGTGAGTTTGGAGTACATTGGCCTGTCTCTAACACAAAAGAATGAATCCTTCAAAGATACTTATCTGTGTTATTGCTAAACTTGCTATTGTTGTCACACAAAGAATATAAAGACCGACCAAATTTTTAATTTCAGCAAGCCGTAGCTATTTTGGTTAACTATGATTGATTAATTATGCATCATTTATTAGTAATTATAGTACTCAAGTATTTATCAAAAAGTGACACCGTAGTAAAGGCTCTCGATTTGAAGACAATAAGTCAAGTAGATAATAAGTCATCGAAAAATACAGATGTTGCCAAATCGCCACTCCATGACTCTTCGAATGAAGAATGTGGAAGCAAAGCGTTATGTTCTTACAGGTGGTAAGGGTAGTATTGCCGTACATATGTACGGCATTACCACCCTTACAACAACCAGATGGATGATGTATGATGTCACGAAGATCGTGGAATAAGGTTGACTATCTATAGTAATCTTATACTATAGGATTATTGGTTACCGGTCACGATCCCGTGGCAGGGTTTTAAGACATGATGTCCACTATCAAATAACCCAGTAATAATGTAAAATAATGTAAATTGACGGACAGGCAACCATGAAAATCAATAAAAAAAAATTAGCAAGAAATCAAATAATAATTGTACAGTAGTCACAGACAATCTATATGTACTAAGGTTAGAGTTAGGCTCTGTGCACGATTGCGCAGGTACTGTTGAAGGGATAAAACAACATAAAGTAAGAGCGAGATAGAATATGCGAGTAAGCGAGCGAGTGAGGCAGTTATACAATGCTATCTTCACCTTCATTTACATTGGGATTGCGCCTGAAAAATAGCAGTTTGCGCAGCGACTTGCAGACAACTTCCGAGACACATACTTCCGCTGCGAATACTAGTCGCAAAAGCTTCTTTTTCAAAATTATACTTATTAAAAATTAAAATCTTTTATTTAACTTCAGTTGTGTGTATGTATCTATCTATGTATCTATGTATTTCTGTCTGTCCGGGAATCTTGCAATTCAAATTTCGAGCACTTCCCGATTAGCTATCCGGCTGAAACTTTCTGGGTAGCTCACAAACCGATGATAATGCAATACAAAAAAAAACTCATATAAGCTTTTTCTTTAAAAAAATATTTTAATTATTCTTTTAATATGGATTTCCGTAAAGTAACGCCTGAGTCTACCAACTACCTTTCTTTACAACTTCAAATTGAGTTTACCTGAAGGCCGGCGTAGATCTGGTAGACCGGCCAGCTGCAGGAGTAGACCATCTGCCGCCCGGTGCGGTTGAGCTGCCGCCCAAACTCCGGGTACCCGTGGTCCATGTCAACAGGCAGGGCGTAGCACCCGTCTAGTTTCACGTAGTCCACGCCCCACTGCGCGAAAGTAGCCGCGTCTGGAATATATCACAAACAAGACACCTTTACAAACTTCGCCACAGAATAATGTTACGATGGATGATAAGATAATTTTGAAATAATAAGGGTTTTTTAATAGGTACGCTCAAACTTTGACAGTGTATAGCGGTCACCTTGGTTAAGCTACAACTGTGGAATTTGGCATCAGCTAGTCATGAATACTTATTTATTCATGACTAGCGGATGCCCGCAGCTTTGCACGCGTGGTCATTTCTGTAATACCAATATACCAACATTTGATCAACATTCCTCAAGCCGTCAAAAATATTTTTATCGATTGCTCGGCTTCTACTCATAGGATTGAGATATAAAGTATCCCAGTTTTTATGTCAAAACATAAGCTATTCAACAGAGAAAACCACATCGTAATCGGTCCAGTAGTTTTTACGTGATGCGCGAACAAACTACAGACAGACAAACAGACAGACACAAATTTTTAAAATGTTATATTCTTGTTCAGTAGCTTATTTTATGTACCCTAGACCATTTATTTTTTTTAATTATCTTTTTACAGACTTTTTCGTTCCTATTGCTTTATTATATAAGTATAGATATTTAACCATAGAATGCTACAAGATTCAACAACGCGTTGAAATAGATAAAATGTATTTATAAAAAACAGTGCTCTATTCGCCTAACGTTCCGTGCGCTGCGTTCAATTTATGGTCTTCAGTAAGTCTTCAGTGATGAGACTAATTTTTGGTTAAGTGGCTTCGTAAACAAGCAAAATTGACGGATTTGGAACGACTAAAATCGAGGGCTGCGTTATCTCGCGTGGCGGCGACATTCACTGGCCACCGATATCGTGTGACAACGTCTCTCGACTATTATCTGCGGAGCCAAGTGAAATCTCTAGTCTATGCAGACAAACCACACACGATTGCCGTCCTGAAGGCCAACATAATTCGCGTACTTCATGTAAATTGGGCCTCTTTTACGCGAAGATGTCATCCAAAATTGGTCCATTAGGATACGCCACCTACAGCAGAGGCGCGGTGGCCATTTGCCCGAAGTTACATTCCACACATAGGTTACGTCATCGAATGCCTATTAAAATAATGAAAATAAATTGTAGCAATATCACTTAAACTGCTTGTTTTATTTAATTTTAGATTTGGACCAGATACAGATTGGACCAAAAGAACACACTATTCTTCTCTTAAAAATGATTTTGGAATTACTTTTGTATGGTAAATTTATTCATCCTGCGCCAGCCACTTAATTTTAGGTTGCCGGGTCAGCAGCACTGAAATGGTGACAAGATTGACAACACTAGTGCCGCTACCGACTTGTCGGTTGTGGTTTCGATTCACAAGAGGATAAGGTCTAATAATAACAAATCTATAGCCATAATTCAAATATATTTAACATATCAAAAAGCAATCAATTCCTGGAGAAACAATGTAGTACCAAAGTTCATAATTCGACCAGTATTTTAATTGTTAGCAATATAATTATATAGTTATTCTATGGTATATCGTTAATTGCTGTTTATGTTAGGACAATATAAAAATCTAGGCAATAAACAAACAGACAATTGTTGTAATTTATAATTCTGCCATTACCACTGCTCTATTAGAACCTAGAGTAACACATTGCGACATTTCCGCCACTTGAAGTGAATGGTCACTCGGAACAGTGTTATTAACTGTGAAATAATGAAGCACTGCAATTTCAAAATGTTATAATATGACAACCAAGTAAGTTATGTAGTTTTACGCTTATTCATTAGAAAATAAAAGGCTCAGTCAGGAAGGCAATCGAATACAGAATCATTTGAATAAAACATGTTTCCCTCGTGGTTACGCCTCAGCGAACAAGACCAGCAAGTCTTTTTTTACACGACTGCCCAAAAAAAGAAGTTTAATCTTTTTAGGATTCATTTTTGTTTGTATGAATGTGAGTTTCTTTATTCCACCGTAACTTTTAAATGCCTGAAAAGATATATATATTTATATGTATATTTGGTATCGTACAAATCCCCCCTCCCCCCTTTTCAAAAATTTGTCCTATATGGGCTATATAACCTATCCAAAAGTGAAAACCGCATCACAATCGGTCCAGTAGTTTTAACGTGATGCGTGAACAAACATACAGACAAACAGACAGACAAGATTTAAAAATATGTTATATTTTTGTTTAGTAGCTTATTTTAAGTAACCTAGTAGGGCACTACAAGAAATATTTAAAAAAAGAATCAAAGAAAAAAAATAACCGCATTAAAATATAGTGATCGTAGGCTAGCGGTTGACTAGTGCGAATTAGATTAGAACTAGACTTAGAATCTAACGATACTGCTACTGATATCCAACCATGCTTTGTTTTTTTAAAATTAGGTGTGGTTACCCACCACTATTTGCTACGGAGGAGGGCATGTTAAGCTGTCGGTCCCAGCTGTTATTGATTAACCTTCCGGCGGCCTGACACACATTGACACCAGAGGCCAGCACTACCTTACACGACAATCAAGCAAGGAACCGTATAAAAATCTGGATATGTTATTTTTTAGTATATTCGGAGTTAATTGAAACTAACTCAAATAAGTCAATAGTATGTAATAATATGTCATTAGTGGACCTGACTACAACCAAGTTTGTAAAAAAAAAAACAATTCTAACATTAACATTTTTTTTTTTTTTTTTTTTTTTTTTTTTTTTTAGGAATGACTAATGCTGTTGGCCTTATTGGCCTCTACAGCTTGAACCGGACGGTGGGGCGGGCGCTTACAAGCACTCCGCCGCAAGGCATTAACAGTATTAGAGGGTCTAATAAGATTAAAAAATATGTAAAGGTTAATAAATTTTTGAAAAGAACCTCAGCCATGTTAAAAAAATATAATATGTTTTTTAAATGCTCAAAGATATGCAAAGAAAAATTAAATTTAAATAAAGAGCTTGATGAATGTTATAGTTTATTAGGCCGCAATAATAGAGAAATAGATTACATGAATAGTAAAATTACTTGCTTAAAAAAACAATTGTGTGACTTAAACGGCAAATATGTGGTATCAAATAAGCAAATCAAAGGCCATATTGCAGCCATGGCTTGCTTGGTGGCTCTAAAGCCCTAGCAGCTCTGACAAGTGCACTTCCAATGTTCAGGTCATAGAAAACTCCAGGATAGTGCCTAACACACTTGGAGTAAAGAATAGCCCCAATGATGTTCCTGAGCACAAGTCACCTGTGCAGGATCCTCTCACTACCTATCCAATAAGCTCAGATTGTTTATTGAAGCCATCTGAGTGCCCTAGAAAAACTTTGGTATTCAGTGATCAAACAGGTGCAGGCATGGGCAGCCTGCTTCAAAATTGCTTAACTCAAACAGTCTGTAATAATAGCTTCTCCGGTTTGCCACTAAAAGGTTTTCAGTCAAAAATAAAAAACTGTACATTTGACAAAAATACCACAATTGTATTACAATTAGGTAACAGTCTAGCTGTAAAAAAACTGATATTATTAATCTTGTTGAGACCCTAGTAGATATAGAAAATATAGGTGTGGGCAGGATTATTGCCTGCTCATTTCCATATTCTAATAAAATGACGCAAACGCAAAAAGATCATGCCTATGATCTGAATTTGACATTATATAATTTGACTTGTCGTCAAAGTGACGTTTTGTATTTTGAAACTAACAATTTTGTTAGAAAATTTATTTTGACAAAGAATACATTGTATCTCAGCAAAAATGACAAGGTGACCATCGCTAAATTGTTAGCATTTAATATATATGATCCAGTTGTACATGGTATAATGGATCACTCTGACGGTGCCACGGTTAATAGCAGTATTAGACGTGGTACAGCGAAGCCAAATTTATCTGTTAATTTAAACTGACTGTTAAGACAATGGAAAGGCCTGGTAATTTACATATTTTTCATAACAATATACAGGGTCTTTCTAGCAAAGCATTAGAGTTAGAACTTTTTTTAGATTTTTCTAAGGTCGATGTTATGTGTGTAACTGAGCATTGGTTCACGATAGGTACTTTGATACCTATCGTGAACCAATCACATAGTTTCTAATGGATGGTATCCATTAGAAACTATGTGATTGGTAGTTCGTTCAATAGAAGAAAAGCGAAGTCTCATGGTGGTTCTTTAATTTATTTAGTGAATACATGTAAATTTAAGGAGAGGAAAGACATTGTGGCCTTGTCTGTTGAACGGACTATTGAGTTATCATGTGTTGAGCTGGAGCATCATATAATTGTATGTGTATACAGACCCCCACTGGCTGATTTCAATGTGTTTGAGTCTGTTATGGAGGATGTTCTGAGGAAATGTTCTAACAATTCAAAATTCCTTGTTGTATGTTATTTCAATGTAGATATACTTGTTAAATGTCCATTAAGCGATAAATTTCTAAGTTTGTTTTTGTGCTTCAACTTAAAAAATCTTTTTAATCAGCCAACCAGAATCACTAGCACTTCTGCGACCTGTTTAGACAATGTTTTTTGCAACTGTGAACCTCGTAGCAGGGCTATAAGTGATAAGCTTAGCTCTGATCATAGTGGGCAAAGTTTGTGTTTCAATGTAAATCAGGTAAAAACTCTCAGGAGTTCACTTACAGGCTATTACTTGCAAGCGTTTGGAACGGTTTGCAGATAACATTGATAATCAACTTAGTCACTTGCCGTTTGATGGGAATTCTGATGACCTTTGCAATTCCTTGTTTAATATAATGGATAAAGAGTTTAACGATATATTTAAATTAAAAAAATATAAGGGTGGGATATGATGACTGGGCTACAACAGGTATTTACAAAAGTAGAAACAAATTATACGATTTATATTCTCAAAAAAAAAATGAATGCTAATGATACGAAATTTGTTGAATACTTAAAACAATATTCTAAGACATTTAAATCCGTGTGTAATACCGCGAAATCTCTTCATTTGAGTAGGAAAATTAAACAATCGGAAGATAAAATCAAAACAACATGGAAAATAATAAATACCGAAACCGGCAAAATTAAACCTCGAGACCGAAATTTTATCCTAAACATCGGCAATAAATTAATTTCCAAAGATCACGAAGTTGCCAATGCATTTGAAGATTTCTTTACAAAAATACCCATAGTTACTACCCAGTCTTTAAAATCTTCCTCAGTTGAGGCTTCTTGTATGCTCTCAAGCAACGCTGAAAAGTGTGATGTTACATTTAAATTTAAACATATTAATGTTAATTCGATTGTTAAGACATTTAAATTGCTTAACATAAAAAATACAGAGGATCTCTGGGGAATATCTACTAAAATTTTAAGTTTCATTATTGGTATAATTGCTGCATACTTAGTAATTATTTTTAATAATTGTGTTGATGAAGGAGTTTTTTCCGACATAATGAAAAATAGTAAACTTATTCCCTTATTCAAGTCTGGCAGTAAAAATGATCCGACTAACTACATACCCATTTCTATACTTCTCGCTCTAAGTAATATTAAATCAGTTATTGACACATTTCAATCTCAATGGTCTGTTTCATAATGAACAATATGGCTTCACTAAAGGCCGTTCAACGACAGACGCAGGCACAGGGCTCTTAAAGCATATATTCAATGCTTGGGAGGAGTCACAGGACGCAATTGGCGTTTTCCGTGATTTATCCAAAGCATTTGACTGCGTTTGCTACGAAACATTAATTTTTAAATTGAATCATTACGGAGTTAATGGGAAAGCTCTCGATCTTTTATCCTCGTATCTTAGCAATAGAATCCAAAAAGTAGATGTAAATGGTGCGAGATCATCAGGATCTCTCATTACAATGGGAGTGCCACAGGGTTCAATACTTGGGCCATTCTTGTTCTTGGTTTACATTAACGATCTTCCCTTTTTCATAAAGAACTTATGTGATATTGTTTTGTTTGCAGATGATACTTCTCTAATTTTTAAGATTGACAGAACTTTGAATAATTTTGACGACGTTAACAAGGCAATCGCGCTAGTTCTTAGTTGGTTTACAACTAACAATTTAATGTTAAATCCTAAGAAAACTAAATGTATCAAATTTTCACTACCCAATGTCAGAGGGGTTCCTACGAATTCAAGTATTTTAATAAATAGTGAGCCTGTAGACCTTGTGCAGTCAACCACATTTTTGGGTATTACTGTAGATTCAAAATTACAGTGGGGTCCTCACATATCGTTGTTAGCTGGTAGATTGAGCTCTGCAGCCTATGCAGTACGTAAAATTAGACAGTTTACCGATATAGCTACTGCAAGATTAGTATATTTTAGTTACTTTCACAGTATTATGTCATATGGCATTTTGCTGTGGGGTAAGGCCGCGGAAATTCAATCAATATTTGTGCTACAGAAGAGAGCAATTCGTTCCATTTACAATATGAAATCCCGAGATTCCCTTAGGGAACGTTTTAAAGAGATCAATATTCTTACAGTGGCTTGTCAATATATATATATATGAAAATATAATGTATGTTCGGAAGAATATCAATACCTTTGTTAAAAATAGGGATGTTCATAATTTTAATACTAGAAATAAAAATAAACTAAAAGTGTCTGGATTTCGGTTAAAGAAAGTTAGTGGTTCATATATGGGGAACTGTATACGATTTTTTAATAAGTTACCTGACGGCATTGATCAATTACCAATGCAAAGGTTTAAAACTTTTGTTAAAGTAAATCTCATAAAGAAAGCGTATTACAATGTAAATGATTATATTAATGACAGAAATGCATGGCCTGATGTCTCCAAGCTCCATGATAATAATAAGTGATAGCTTCGATGTTAACGTTAAGTGTATGAAATGTTCAAAGTACTTTATGAGATGTCTCAAACATACCATGAGATCACGTTGTTTTATACAACATAATTATCGAGTTAGAAGTTTTTACCTTATTTTTTCCAGTATGATTGTTTGATGTTTGTGGGATATCTCATTGTCACTTTTACCTTTTATATTTGTAGTTTACATGTTTTGTTATAATTGTGACATTTGAAAAAACATAAAGAATGAACAAATATGGAAAAAATACATCCCGTAGAGTTTCTTGGTGCTCTCTTCTCTAACGGGCGTATTTCCGAAGCACCGGTAGTGTCAGAAGGGTATTTCCTTTTCCAGTGTGAGATTTAACTCTGTTGGCACATGAAAGGGAAATTTCCTTTTCAAACTCAAAGAATACTTAGTTTATCTAAATTTGGAATGATTTGATCTTTTTATAATATTTTATGTATATCTCTTTGTTCGGGAGATGTTAATTTTGACTTGTAAAAGTGCTATTATTTTTGCCTATTTACAATAAAATACTTTGACTTTAGTAGATACCTTATTATAGTAATGGGTAATGCTAAGATTTGGAAAATATTGAACTCTACTGCTAGTTTTGTGTGTGCACCAATTTAAATTAATACGTAGGCTATATTTCATTTCCTGCTCAAGTGTTTTAAGTGTTCGTCTACTTACAATAGCATCCGAAACTAACATCCCATCAGAAAAGTCCTACGTGGCTTTGCGTAGGACTTTTCTGTCGTACTATTGTAAATTATCAATGTTTCAAACTTTTGCTGATGTCTTTGACTTTGAAACGTATTTAAAACCTATTCTATATCAGATTGCATTAAATTAAACGCTGGCTTTTGCATGCAATGTCTTTTGTTCGTCAATCATCCATCACTAATTGTTATCTACAATTATATTGATTATATGCATAGATCTAGATAAAAGTGGACAGATAAAGTACCTCGGGCGTGGAATGCATAAATTAGGTAGGCGCACCAATTTTTTTTTTCTGTCCGCTCTTGTTCGACAGACTGTCAAACTACTAAACTTATCCAAAGAATAGCTGGTTACTTCCCTCATGATCTGGCCTATAAATTATTAGACTATATTCGTTGGTTATACCTTTTTAGTGATTGCGAAACCGCGAACTGGGTTTATAAATCCCAGAAACTTGAGTCGTACATTCTGAAACAAACCCTAAATAGCTCAGTTAATGCTATCCTTGTTTTCATAAGATTATTATATTATTTATTGTATATAGTTTGACAATTTGTAAAAAAAAACTGTATTTTCTGGGTTTTTTTTCTGTTTTCTGTTATTGTCGTTGTTGTTTTTTGTTGTTCTTTTATGCTGTATTTCTTTTGTTGTTGTTGTTTTTGTTTTGTTAATGCTTTTTGTTGTATTTGTTATGTTTTTTGTTGTTGTTGTTATTGTTTTTATTATTGTTTTTGTTGTCTTCGTTGTTTTGTTGTGTCGCACACAATTAGCCTTCCTTTGCCTTAGTTAAAATTGGAGTTGCGTTTGTGTAGCACGCGTTAGCAGTGACGCTCATTCGCGATACAGTCTGATATCTTCGTTGTTGATGCACATGAAGCACGACGGTAGGAATGTAGCTGTGTGGGTGTGTTTGGCTGTAGTTGTATCTAGTACAGGTTTTATTTACGTCATATTAAAGCATGCCGTGTCTTCTGCGTTTGCTTTAACTAGTTCTATGGTTCTATGCTAATTAATATTACAACTATACTGTCGCGTGCTTGTTGAAATGTTTTTTTATCAGTAACTGTTATTTGAATATAGCTTTAATAATAAGCATAGATAGATTGCAATTGCCAATCACATCTGTTTTTTAAACGGTTTTATTTAGCTTGCCCTGTTTGTTTTTTGGGTCAAATTTTGTAATTGAATTTTTACCCCCTTCCTGTTGACCGATTGATCTGAAATTTGGTACACACCTTTAGTTTTGATGACAACACAATTATGTATATTAAATATCATTGTAAATCCAAGATGGCCGCCGCCACAAAATAGCGGATTACCTAAAAAATTGTTTCAATTGAGTTATATAAATTTGACTCGCTTCACGATTTTATTTTATTTTTTATCTTTTAGTACATTATCTGTATCATTATTAAGTTTCTTTACAATAAAACCATTTAACTTAAACAATTTAACTTATTTTATTAGAAATCAAAAGGAAGTAAGTAGCGTGTGCTACAGTCGGCTGTAGTGGCACAGCCAGTAGCGGGCCCAGGCAGGAAATTGTGCATTCTAGACTATTACAAGTACACGCGACCGCTTACGCAATGCAGCTTTGCAATCTTGTCCTTACCTACTGATACATTTGAATAAGTTATATTTCGAGCGATGGTAGCCTATCGGCTTACAAGTAGTAGCGAGATAGAATTCAACGATACCAGATTCGGTTCTGGAGGGCGTTTTTTTTTTCTGTAAGTAAAGTAGGTACAAACAATGATGTACTGTACTGTAAATATCGAAAAATACATACGTTTTTCGATACATATCTATCGTGATATTTATATCACTTCGTGAGAATTTCCCCCCAGGGCTTTTCTAATTTATGAGTTTTCCACCGCTCCGTGCGGGCACGTTAAGGCCAGGCTCCAATGTTACATTTTCTCACTCCCCACTCCCCTGCCACCTCCCCTGCACTCTGCCACCCGCTACCCGCAATAAGCACTGATGTGCCTGCGTAACACGGTTGAATATCGCGAGCGCTGTTTGAACACACAATTTAGCTTAGAACTAAATGACGTATGTCTCAAAAGTAATTTATTTTATTGGCAGGCTAATAATTTAGTTAGTTAAATTTTGTCTAAACATTATATGATAAACTATAATTTCTTGCTGTTGTACATTTAGTTTAGACAAAACTTAAGCCGTTGAGTAGAAAAATGAAAATATTACTGTAGTAGAAAAATGTAAAAAAAATTGATAAGAAAATGTATCGAATGAAATTCTGTTAATCATGTTTTTTAGAAAGATCTCAAAAACATGTATGTTAAGTTTCACATTTATCAGGTTTGTGGTTGACCCAGCATATTTAAGCAGAGCCTGGTCTTAAGCTTTCAGTCCTAGTTGTTATTGATTAATAGTAGTCGTTAAACCATGACAGAGGCCCTCGGGCGGCCTGACAAACTCTGACACCAGAGGTCAGCACTACCTCAAACGACAAACAAAAACAATAATGCTTCTACTTATTATGTTTGTAAATTAAAGCTTTTAACGAAAATCTAACGATTTGTGTTTTGATATTGGCTGAGTGGCTAGTTGACTGCGAAGTCAACAATTGCTGGTTCTATTTTCCCGCAATTTACTATTTTTTTTGTTATGTGCAAATGTTTTTTGCCGAGTCATGGATGTGTATTCGTATTTATGTATATTTATCCATTGACTAGTACTCTTAATACTGGGTTCCCTATTTAGGGGCTAGGTAATTGGTGTGAATTTTCCAAAATATATTTACACTTTGACTTTGAAAATGACTAGGAACGGGACATGAACCTGTTGCCTTTATCTTGCTGTTCCGCCGGACAGTTTAGGTACCTTAAAATTGTTTTGTAACGACATACTCTCTATCAGTATCTAAATAATATTGCAATTTATTGAAAGTTTCAACATACAGTGCATACGTTGTGAATATGCAACGGGTTTACTAACATTAATAAGTTAATCATGTCACAAATTGGATTTATTACCGTGTGCCCCCACGAACTGCCACAACGCGGGGGCAACGGAAACACTAATCGGCCCCCACGTATTGCAAATAGGGGCAGAAGGTAATACACATATGACTATCAATTAAACTATGAAAGACCTAAATTGTACTAGTTTATTTTATCGGCAAGTGTCTTGCTTTTGACCTAAACATTTCCCAAGTCCATTGCTGTAAGCATAGACTAGTACTATTATTTATTCTGTGGAACAGTTTTTTTTTTAAATTTAGGCGCGCCGCGATTATGTCTCAATATGTACATGTTCATGCAAAGCAACTATAGCGACCTATAGCGAAATCCGTATATCCCATAATCACACTAATATAAAGGCGAAAGTTTGTATGTATGTATGTTACTCCTTCACACTCAAACGGCTGAACCGATTTGGATCAAATTTGGTACCAGGATAGCTTATATCCTGGATTAACACATACTAAGACAATATAATATTCGAATATGCAACAGACGACACTACAAAATTTGGTTCGCAGCTTTTCGATTCCTTCCCACGTCGGTGTCTGTAAGTAAAGTAGGTACAAACAATGATGTACTGTACTGTACATTTAAATCGGCCAATAATAATTGGCCGAGTGACCCTGACTGCGAAGTCAACAATAGTCGCGGGATCGAATCCCGTAAGGTACTGCAATCATTTGTGTGATGAGCAGAAATGTTTGTTTCGGAGTCATGGATTTAATATTCGTTGGTATGAATGTTTATCCATTGTCTAGTACCCATAGTACAGAGTATATATTTTATAAAATATTCACGTCAACACGTTGACCATTTTGTTAATCAACAAACCTGTATCAAGTACCTGTATCTAGAAGTAAGAGCCTATTTTAGAGGGAGATATTAGACTAGTCATATTGCTTAATAGTTAGACCCATAGTAGGTATCCTTTGGGACTATTATTCATATTGTTGTTGCCAATTGGGGGTTGATTTCTTACCTCCTGCAAGATGGCCGACCACACCAGGATATCCAGCGCACGTGAAGTTGCCGTAATCCTCGTAGATGCCGAACTTCAGACCCTTGCTATGGACCTGAAAAGAAAGAAATTGAAATATTAGTTGAATGAAAAAAACATGATAAATAGAAATACAAAACGGGCCAGTTTTGATACAGTTCTTGTATATATTCCGGAATCGATCGTTGGTGGAAGAGTCATTTAACATTAACGAGTGTCCTCTCAGTCGCTTGCTATGCGTGCGCACGCGCAATATGTGCGCGGTAGTGTGCGAGGTAGCTGTGGCGCCCGCGAGCAAGATAGTCGCTGCGCAAACTGCAATTTTTCAGGCGCAATCCCAATGTTGAAGATGAACAGCATTGTATAACTGCCTCGCTCACCCGCTTACGTTTTTCGCATATTGTATCTCGCTCTTACTTTATGCTGTTTTATCCCCACAGCAGTACATGCGCAATCGTTCACAGAGCCTAACTTCACAAACATATAGATTGGCTGCGACTACTGTACATAGGCTGATAAATACAATACCCTCCGCTCAGTCGGGTAAAACCAAATACCAGTGACTTACTCCTCAATAAATTTCCAAAAGTAGATAAAGACTTGATGAAATAGCATGTAAACCTTATTGGAATATCTACAAACACGCCATTAAAAAAATCATTTCTCCGTATGAATGGAACTAGTGTCAATTGATAGGGAAACTTATGGAAAACAAAAAGTGTGGCGGTGTATAAAAAATCGCCTGAGTAATACTTTCCTACATATTTGGGAATGAAAATTATTTTATTCGCCGTTTACAAACACGTGTTAGGAGTTAGGAATACATACATGCTGCTATCTTTTGTTTCTGTTGGTCAGGGAACCACCTTATAATAACTGTCATCCAATAGTGGCACGACGAAAAGTCATGATTTTTAAACCCAAATATTTATATCGGAAAGGATATCACTTGGGCGATTTTTTAAAATACTTCTTGTTTTTCTCATAATTTTCCCTATCGATTGACACTAGTGTTTCTGATGGCAGAAATCGAGCTTTTTTAGGCAGGCTCCATATAAAATTATTGTGTGTAGATGGCACGCATTTTTCTCTTGGCTTCTTCAGTCTAGATAAAAAAGAAAAATTTCAAAAATGTACACTTTTATATATTGTGTAATCGACACCAATATATAAAAGTGAAAATGTTTGTTTGTTTGGAGAGTTTTGCCGCGATCACGGCAGGAAGGATTTTGATGAAATTTCGAATCGAGATAGCTGGAATAAAAGGTAAAATACTTTTTATCCCGGAAAATGATAAGTTTCCACGGGAAAACTGGAAAATGTTGATAACTCGCTGTAAGGAACAGTAGCCATGGAAACGAAATAACAAGTCTGTCAAAAAACATCAAGAGCGTTGGAGCTATACCTACTTTCGCATTGGGCTTTAATATCCTAGAAGAACATAGGATGCTTGTTTTCGCGATAAACAGTAGTCCGCGCGGATGAAGCGAGCGAAGCTAGTCTTGAATAAAGCTATGACAGATTAAGAGACTGAAACAGTAATGCTAAAGACAGGAGACCTGGATAACCAACTCAATATTTTTCCGGTTCCTCACGAGTAGAACAAATTAAAAAAATTGCTCTAATCACATGCTGCACTTGTTATAAACCTCACAAAAACGAATGAACATTATGATGGATCGTCAGTGTAACATTTCTCAATTATCTTTTTGCTTCGCACAAAAAACTGGACACGTGATTGTTAAGATATGTACTGTCGAAGTTTAATCTCCATTGTGATATACATCTTTGATTGTTACGAGAAACACATCGTGCAAAAACCATAATCATTATCATTATTGTTCCGAGTCGTTCACTCACTCGTGCGTCCAAGGTTACTTTTATAATCAATTAAATCTGATATAAGATTATTAGCTCTATATTCCTTTACTTTGTACTAGCTGTGCCCGCGACTTTCCACGCGAGGTCATTTTTCACTAATAAAAGTATTCTATATGTTATCCTAACAAGTTATCAAATTTCGTTCAGCCGTCAAATAGTTTTTTATCGAATGCTCGGGATTTTAAAGCATGTGATCGGATTGAGATACCAAGTGCATCAGCTTTTAAGCCAAAACCTAAGCTATCCAAAAGTGAAAACCGCATCGCAATCGGTCCGGTAATGTTTACGTGATACGCGAACAAATAGAAAGACAAACGATTTAAACATAAGAACTTAAAGTTTTTTTATGTTCTCGTTCAGTAGCTTATTGGTCATAAAATAAACTGGTCAATTTTTTATTAATTATCTTCTTTGTACAAACTTTTGGTTACTTAATGCTTTATTATAAGTATAGATTATATTCTGTATATTCAGCGGAAAAGTATAAGTCGGTGCTTTAAACAAAAACACGAATGAAAAATTAAAACACGAATGCCCTGCAAAAAAAGAATTTAAAAAAAAAATATAGCCTGTGTCACTCGGGATGATGATTCTAACGATACATCAAAATCTGTTCAAAATCTTTCGCTAATTATACATTTAACTAGTCTGGCAACGGCAGGATATAATATTAAGGAGTTGGATGTATCCATAATTGAAGCTTTTATTCCATGACAAAAAGTGAGAAGATTATGTAGCAGCTCTTCAGGCGTTGACCGCATAAATTAGGTGCTACGCACATAAATAGCCTCAGTCACAATCACGCAATAGCAAATCACAATCGAGTCGCGTTTTTGTAGCACTGCAGTTTTTAGCAGCGACAATTGTTGGTATATCATTCACGCTTCGTATGTCTTTCTCGGTGGGATTGTATGTGTGGGGGGGAGGGGGGGGGGTTTGCCTGTAGTTCCTGTAGTGTTTGTATCTAGGCCAGCTTTTGTTTGCGTGATACTAAAGCGTGCCGTATCTTTTTACCTTAACAAGATCTATGTATGACGTTCATAAATTTGCAAAAAAATATTCATCCCGCATTATTCGAATGTGGTGACTCTGCCAGCTGTATCACACCAATCACACTAATATTATACAGGCGAAAGTATGTACGTGTGCGTGTGTAAGTTTTTTACTCCTTCACGCCCAAACGGCTGAACCAATTTCGATGAAATTTGTACCAGGATAGCTTATATCCTGGATGAACACTTAGGATACTTTTCATCATCATCATAATCATCCATGCAGGTAAAACCGCGGGGTGCAGCTAGTATATAGATCACTATTTTGGTACAATCTAACACTCAAGCATATGTGTAAACACATATGACTCAAGCCTGCCGTCAGGGCCCTATTTCATAAAACTATAGTACACTGACAAATGTCAATCGAACCGACAAATGCCAGTCAAACTATCGAAATGTATGAGAACGCAGGTTTGGCGTATTCGGACTGACATTTGTAGTTTTACTAAGATTTGTCGCTGTATGAAATAGGGCCCTGGTGATTTGAATAATTATTTTTCAACTCTAAAAGTCAAGAAGATTCATCAGAATTAAGATTGACGAAACCATCAACTATTACTAATTTTACGTTCGATCTTTAACAATTTCTATAAGAATGTCAAAGTCATCACATTATCTTAAGTCCAGTAGGAAATGTAACACAATATTTTCATTATTTATGTATACTCCAGTCTATTTAATTGATGATCAGGTTAATCTTAAATGAATTTACATAAGAATGTGTTAAAATCATCTGCTGAATTGTCTCAAGGATGTACCATCTCAACACCCGGTTTACCTTTGTTGTAGTTAACCTTTTGAATGATTAGCATAACTAGAATAATTAAAATCGTTATAAATCTATTTTGGAGTCATGATGACACGGAACATACACACCTACATCCTATACTATTAAACAATAAATACGTAGGTAAATAAAATTTGTAATGGCATAAAAAATAATTATTATAAAACAAAACAAAAAACCCGGCTGCGAACAAAACTAAAAAGAGGAATACAAGCTGACGATTCTTGATTTTGAAATATAATCAATTTCCGTTGAGACGTTTCAGCGTGAAGAAGTTACATAGAATGATAAGCACACATACACGCGCTAACTCCTGGTACATGAATCAATACATAGTATAAATAAATAAAACAATGTCTCTTCCCGCCGTCTGTCCTTCTGTAACGCTTAATCTTTTAAACTACGCAACGGATTTTAATGCGGTATTCATCGATAGATAGAGTGATTCAGGAGGAAAGACGGTATTTGGTGTTATTTTATTAGTTCCAAATTTTATAATTTTCAACACAGACAAACATTTCGTCAAACTATTATTCCCCGAAGCGGACAGAAGGTCGAGTGTGCGAGAACTACATTTTTCACCTATTTTTTTTCTTAATTACACCCGTGCGAAATCGGGGCAGGTCGCTAGTTTTAATTAAAATTCAAACTGCTTTTTTTGTTTTTTTTTTCGTACTTTTACGCATACAAAAAAAACAAATCGGTCGAGCCATTTTAGCCCAGTTTTAGCAAGACTAATGCTCGGCATCTGATTTTTATATAGGTAATACATACTTAAATAACAATCAATATAACTACTACCTGTGTCCAGATCATTACAAAAGACGCCAAATTAATTCGCAAATATCCTCGTCTCGTGCAATATTCTATTCAGCTATGATTGTACACAGCGAGGTGTCATAAATAACTCTAACGAGTGCCAAAAGAGGTCCAAACCGTCAGCCTACCTATTATTGCAAAACCGTGGGAACCTCTCGCATAGAATTGCGAGTGAGTTTCGAAATGCTACATGGGCTACTGTAATGGAACCTGTCATCGCCGCCTTCATCCTCATTGCTCCCTTTGCAATAGGGGGCTAGCTACTACGGACGAAATACTCGAGACGCAAGCGCTTTTTCGAGTTATGCGTTTCTTTGTCATCTATTTTGTTAAGCTAAAATGTAACATAATAAATTAACAAGTAGGTCTCTTCTACGTGCCAGCACGGTGAGATTTGTGCGAATGATGGCCTATATCGAGCATTTATTAAATTTTCATGCCGCTTTTTGTGGCCCACTCCCAGGCTCTCTCGTTGAGAGCAGGCCCCAGACAATTTTTTTTTTCAATTCCACACCAGCTACCTAGCCCCAAACTAGGATACTCTGTGCTATGGACCCTAGATAGCGGAAAAACATAAATAGATACACATTACATCCATGGCTCGAAAACAAACATTTCTGCTCAACACACAAATGGTTCCACCTTGCAGGATTTGAACCCGCGACTGTTTGATTTCATACCTAGGGTCACTAGCCACTAGGCCAACCGAACATCAAGCTAATCCTTTGTACTGGAGTATTCCTTAAATCCCATCGAGCAACTCCACAGCTAAATCCTCACCAGCCCTTCTCTACCTGAGGGATTTTGGGAAAAAGCTTGCCGTTAAAGTGAGAATTTAGTACCTATCCCAAGTGATGCAATGATAATGATTGGAAAGTGCAAAATACCTCTTCTATCAATCATCTCATCATCATCATCTTCATAATCTAGAGGTTGTCGTGTGTCGATGGAGGTCAGTTGTGTCGAATTTTGATTGATAGCTTCCGTCGAATCAAGTAAAACCGTGCAAGGCTTAAATCACTGTTTGTCGTAAGAGCAACAGGCCTCTTTGTCAGGCCGCCCGTGGGCGACAAAGAGGCCTGACGACTGCTATTAATCAATAACAGCCGGGACCGAAAGCTGAACGTGCCCTCCGAAGCACGTAGCGATGGAAAACCGCATATAACTTAGAAAAGTCATTGGTGCGGAGCCTAGGACCAAACCCGGTATCGTTGGATTCTAAGTCGCACTAGTATAACGTTAGGCTACCAGCGCTCTTAAAACTCTGATGACACACAGGCCTTCTAACTGAAAGACTAGGATGAGATACATTGTTTTCTTGTCTATGAGGTAGTGCTGGTGTCGAGATTGTCATGCCGCCCGAGGTCTTTAAATTAATCAATAAAAGCACTAACTTAGAAAAGTCATTGGTGTAGGAGCCTTTGCTCGAGCCAGGTATTGTTGCATAATATATGTACGAGGTATTTAGAGTGTTCTTTTGTCTAGGTATTCGGAAGATAATTAAGGATATATAGCTTTGGACTTTGACCAAAACAGTTGTTTATGTATTTTTTCGTATTTTATTGGTGTGCTATGTAGTTTGTCAATTGTAAACATAGTTTTTTTTTTGTTTTAGGTAGAGTCTATGTTAGCGTGACAGGCGCGCCTTGACTATGTCTCAATGTACATATTCATGTCAAATCGCAAGGAACGATCGTAAAACTCGTAGGGAAACCATCCGTGTTGCCCTACAAAAATGTACATTCTTATGAGGCAAATGGCGTTTATAGCTTTGAAATAAACAGCAAATGTATAAAATGTAGATTAAAAAACGAATCTAAAAGCTCCTTTTTTTTAGATTGCATTGTCATCGAGTAGTGAAAGTTTCAGCCAGATAAACAGGCACTAATCAGGCAGTGCAAGATTCAGAAAACAGAACAGAACAGAAGAAAAACAGGTAAAAAAATAGTAACATACGTGACGTGTACCTACCTATCGTTCGAATAAGCAAACAGGCGACACTTGATTTCATACAAAATTTGGTTCGCAGTTTTTCATCCTTTCATACTTCTGTCTGTGGGAAATATAAATAATTTTGAATAGCTTGGAACACGCGTTTTAGTTCTTAGTTGTTCATTTGTTAACTGTGTGCTGACACAGTTCACAAATTAGCTGCTGCGCCCCTAACATTGCCCGCGAGTTAATTTTTCTGGGATTAAAGTATACCTGTCCTATGTGTTATCCAGGACTAAAATTACCTATGAAGTATAATATAAATCAAATTCAAACCTATCCACAGTGAAAACCGCATTTAAATCGGTCCAGTAGTTGTTACGTGATGCGACAAAAAGACAAACACCAATTAAAACTAGTGGCTCGGTGAGCTGTAGACCTCGCGTGTACAAACTTTTTTGCAAACAATCTAGAGGTGCACATTAGCGCCATCTAGTTACCTTATTGTACAACTAACATTAATAACCAAGGTGCTCCATCAATCCCTACCTAGTAGGTAAAGGTCTGATTCCACTGGTAGAAACCTAAAAGTGAGCAATTTACTGCATTTTTAGGAGCTATTCTGATCATCACGCCGAAGATCCTCAACAGATCTTCACCATTTTTTTTTTATGAGACCAGCTTAAAGTTAAAAGAAGAACCATCGAAATCGGATCTAATAAGCCGGGGATATTCAGTAGCCCCTTTTTGGGGAATTATCCCCCAATCAGAAAAATCCCCGATGACTAAAAAATTATAAAAGTTTCATCTAGATCAGTTGAGAAATGCGACCTGTAGAGGAGAACAAAGATCCAGACGGACAGGCGGACGGCGGACATCCGGACATACGAAAGCATTATTGCAACTATATTCTTGTTGAGACCCTTGTAGACTAGAACATTATTTAGATTATGTGCCTCTATTTATAGAGTTTTTATAACTTACCGCTGCTTTATATATAAGTTCGTACCGAGTACAGATTTATAGCTACGCCTGATGCTGAACTTTCAAATACAAGATACCAATATATACGCCCAAGCTTTGTCCATAATATAGCGTTCGAAGGTTACCTACTCTTGAATCTATAATAAAATCTATAACTTCATAGTTTGAAAGTATCATGTCATACTTTTACAAAAACGCCCAAACGCCTGTCAAACAATGCTTCAAGGCTAAGTTTGATTATTTAAATAGAACAGCCCGTTACTTTGCCTACCAATCACCAAAAGCCAATAATAAAAGCTCCAATGCCTCCTTCTAAAACGAAATACATGAACCATAAATATGGTCACATTATATCTATGCCTATAACAATACAAATAAAAACAAATTCATCACAAATTAAACTGCGCCTAAATTTTGCCTACCAACAAACCACAGTGTCTTGCACCAATTTAAAAAAGGTCAAGCCAGCATCTTGCAACGTCTTTTGTTATTCGAGCGACACGGCGAAGGCGTGGGAACTTGATACAAGCGCGAAGGTCCGCGATAGCTCGCGAGATAAAGCGCTGGTATGTGCAGGTGGGCGGAAAAGTGGAGTGTTTTGTCTACTTAGCTAGTAGCGACTGTATCTAGTGATTGACTATATAGGTAGTGGCTGCCTTTGGCTAGTTGCTGACTCTAAAGAATATCGCTAAACATTTTATGTTTTGTACATTATCTTCCGTAGGAACCCTTATAGTTTCGTCATATCCGTTTGTCCGTCTGGATGTCATAGTCCTTTTATTCAGGTACTATTAACACTACAAGGTCGGAGTTTGGCATATGTTTAGATATTTATAAACGCTACATAAGTGTATGAAAAAAATATGTTTATTTTTTGGAATTAGCTCCCATACCTCAAAATGAAGAAGAAAAAAAACATTTTTGTACCCTATTGTGAGGGTTCTCGTTGGATAGGTCGTCTATTCAAATTATAATAAGGTTTAATTGTCAGTTTTTTTCTATTTGGTTTCGTTTCCGAAATATTAGGCTCTAAAGTGTAAAGTTTGCTGCAGTAAGTAGCATGTCCATAAAGTCCCCTCTTTAACTAATACTGTAAAGAAATTAAAAATTTAAAGAAATCAATAGTACTAGCGAATAATATGAATTTACTAACAAAATTATCAATGCTATTTAGGGTTTACTAGTCTACGAGATATAGCCGACCAAAATAACGCATTTTATGCCCGCGTACACTCTGAACCAATTCCCTAGTGAGAGATATAATCACACCGTAAAAACAGCTTTGTTGGAGTATAACATAAAAAGTACTGGACTCATTGCAATGCGGTTTTCACAGTTGGGTAGCATAGGGTCCTGGCTATAGAACAATAAGCGTGTCCGACTCGAGACCTGGCCGGTTTTATTTTTGAAGTACTTAGTACAACAAATAAAATGAGTAAACGTAAAAAATATGAATAAAAATAGATACATAAAGGTTCCGAATTTGGAAGTTTTTTGTTGTTCGTATGTTCACTCTATGTCATAGATTATTTAGTTTAGTTCAGTATTTTTTTAATTCAGTATTTTTTAGTAGGGATTTACTTAAACCCATTTATAATAATAACTAATCTATATTGACTTGTTAGGGTTCGGTACGTCCGAATGAAAAAATAACTCTTATACTTGTAGGATCACTCGTGCGTCTGTCTGTCTGTCTGTCTGTCTATCTGTCTGTCATGGCCAATTTGCAATTTGGTATAATTTAATTTTCTGTGACCTAAAGACAGACGTGTAACGTAAATAAATGAATTTTGAATAAGGATGCCACTTTTGGGTGTCAAACTAGAAAATTTATTAAAAAGTTTTGCAAACTGTACCGTGATACCAATATAATCAAATGAAAAGTTTTGAAGTTATTTAGGAAAATAGATGATATTTTACCATTCTCCCCAACTCATCTCCGAAACTAAGGAGCCTAAAATTAAAAAAATACTGCAGGAAATTAATTAAATAATAACATGGTAGATCTCTTAATATTGTAAGATAATATCGTACGAAACCCTCTCCACGCGAGTTCAACTCGCACTTGTCCGGTTGCTTTCTTAAAACCACTGACTGCATAAACTGTTTATACTTATTGAATTAGGTGCGATTGTGCAGAGCTGATTTATATCACTTGGCGTGGCGTTACAATTTACCGATTTAAAAATAAAACAGATATTTTTTAAATATTTCAACGGAAAATTTGTTATGTACCAGAACCACAAATGAAATATTTAACCATAAAAATCTATATTTCTTGTAACCGAAATGAGAAAATTATTTAACCACATCGAAAGTTATGCATGAATATTTTTTTCGAGAGAAGTTCTCAAATAACTTTATTAGATAGATAGATAGATTAACTCTTTATAGACAACAATAAAATAAAAAAAGATTTTTCTCTTCACCTGTACCAAAACCTGTATCACATATTGTTATTTCGTACGCACTATTGTTGTTAAGTTCACATAACTGTAAGGGCTATAGGATTGCAAAATAACAATTGTATATAATGAGACTGCTTTGTGTGTTTATGAGGCAAAAAATTGGTACATACATAGCTATACGACTGTATAAAGATAAGTAATATTCAAATGCTATGTGTGAAAATATTTGTGTGTGTGTAACACAAATGACTTTAAATGTATCACAAGAAGCAGAACATAAAAAAATCCTAAAATATTTATATTCAAATACAAAGATTATAGACATAGGTATTAAAAAATGTAGCGAAATTCGGAGCAGGTTTAATATTATTTAAATACTAGTTGCGCCCCGTGGCTTTGTCCGCGTGCTCAAGGAATGTACTTAACGTTTTCTTTTTAATCCTTTGTGTGACAAGGCGAGCAACCTGCTCCAAAACAGTGGCAGTGCTTTGGTTCCAAAATCTTGCACTGCGCTCTTCACCCTGTGACACTGGTTTTTAAGTCGCATTGCCCAGTAATTTCGCTGGAAACGCACACTACTGCTTGGCAGTTTAATATCTCACAAAGGTGTGGTACTTTCCCAGGCAGACTCTTGCTTAAGAACCCTACAACTACAAAAAGTAACTGTAAGTAGTAACTGTAATCGTATTTTCTCCAAATTTAAAATTTCTGGGTCCACCGGTGAAGGCTGTTCAGTGCCTGCAGTCAGTCAGACAGTATGTCACCACGGTAAGTACTTTATTATAGGTAGGTATATACAAAAAGATAAATTATTATGGTCCTAACAATGACTTCAGCATCCATTGAGTAAGATCACACAATTAATTATTATTTTAATGAACTGTTTAATTCTGTTTGACAAGAAGATTGCTGAGACCTTAAATTATGCTTATGTCAATTAAAAACCCATTCACTTAGATTCTAAAGGTTACTGTTGCAATGATTTAAATTAATTATTAAACTCCTATCTTATAGTTTACTAACTTAATTGTTATTTACCTTTGACTTTTTATATTCATTTTGTAAATGAATTTAACACCGATTCATCAACTGCAAGTCTCCTTTTAGTAAACTTAAGAAAAAAATATTGTATAAATTGCTCCGATCAATTTAAATGGCACAATGTAGGTAGTGTACATATCTAGTTTATTGGGAATTCATATTGTCAAGGGATGGGTAGGTAATTTACTATATAGGTAATTTTTTAATATACTTCAAGTTATGGCTTTGACATGCAGTGTGATAATAGCGTACAAAATGTTAAATGGTAATTACAAAATGTACAAAACGTTAATAAAATTTATTGGTAATGACAGGTTTACGTTACCTCCTGATGAGGTTAAGTACATACTTATTTTAAGTATTAAAGGGACATGACAGTAAGGCTTTTATATTTAGCCTCGAATAATAATTTGTTTACAATCCTTTTATCATGAACGTGTGTGGCTGTAAAAAAGAACTTACTGTCCCAAACGTTCTCGAACAAGGTAGACAAAAACCTTTCAGTACAAATGTTATTTTCATTCACTCTCTTAACTTTTGCTCGTAAAAGTAAATGCAAAAACTCAATTCCAATGTCACGGTGAAACCACCAAATCCGGCTGCATCCAAAACGTTCAAGGAAAGCGTAATCATTCCTGCAGCGCAAAAAACCGATTAAAGTCGGCACCGTTTCCGTATTACGCACCGAGAATTGTGAGCTACACTTGACCCAGTTACTGGAGTCATAACTGACTGGGCGTAGTCGCTTTTTACACTTTTACCGCGACCTTCGGGCAGTTCGCTAGCTGAATGGGATCTGTGGTTTTCTCACGGTGAGCGACTGCGCGTTATCTGTGGCGACATTGAACCTAATTCGTTCAAGTTCCTAATCATACGTAACTGTAACGATTTTTGTGTTTTTTGCGCTATGACAATACGAGAACTTTACAGACAAAAAAGTTTTCATGAATAAATTGAAATTTGAATTGTTTAATGCTGCTAGATCATCGTCATATCATCAGCCTGAAGAGTCCACTGCTGACTGAACATAGGCCTCCCCTATACGTATAAAGGGACGAAGGGAGGAGGTGTTCCCATAATCGCGCTTGGCAGGCGTCTTAGTTATCGCAGTAGTTGATAGCTATTTTCCTGTGTACTATGTATACACCCATTTCTTGAATTCCCTTAACTGGTTCTCACAGCACCCCGGGGTTGAGAAGGAGTGGACCTATTTATGCTGGGTGCCACACGGCAGCTAGATCATGAAGCATAAACTCCCTAAAGAAAAGCATTCGGAAATCATTCACTCCCCATGGCACCGCCAAAAACGCACCGCCTTGTGTGTCATTGGGAATCACTATTCCCCGTGAACCAGCCCTGGTGATGTTATTTTATTAATACTAGCTGTACCCGCGGCTTCACACGCGTGGTTATTTCTCTAGGTTAAAAGTACTCTATATATTATTCCAAGACCTAAAATACCAATATACCAATATTTGACCATAAAAAGTTTATATCTATTGCTCGGCTTCTACGCATCGGATTCAGATACCAAGTACACCAGTTTTTAAGTCAAACCATAAGCTATCCAATAGTGAAAACCACATCACAATCGGTCCAATAGTTTTTACTTGATGCGCGAACAAACAAACAAACACACAAACAGACTAACAGACCGATACAATAAAAAAAAACTTGTTCAGTAGCTTATTTTAAGTATTTAAATATCTGCATTGTACAGTTCTTTTGGTAGTTACTGCTTTATTAAAAATATTGATTACATCACTAATATTTGAGTGTGTCACTGGGAATAGTGATTTCCCCATGACACACCTGGCGGTGTCATTTTGGCGGTGCCAAGGGGAAGGAATGCCGGAAATTCAAGTTGTTTCCGTAATGTTTTTCGATAACTTTTATTCTAATATGAGTATTAGGTATTAGTTTAGACGTTTTGGATAATAAACTATTGCTAATTTACTATTCTGAAACCACTGTAGCAAACCAGAGCTCATTTGAGCAAATATTTACATTTAAATGCCTTTTATTGTTTTTTTTTTCCATTTGGTACATGAGTTTATTTAATTTATTGTAATGAATAACCGTCATAATAATTTAACCAAATCGCACAGGAAAGAACTAAACTTTTAATTTATGTAAGCCATCAAATACAATGAATATTAATGTCAATGACTTTAAATTTGCATTGCATAATTTTGAATAAGTTTTTGATTCGTCTTTCCTGAAAATGACTGATCATTTTAAAATTCCAAGGCAATCACTACAACCAAATATTATATCCTATTTGGTGCATTAAACTCACGTCCAAGAGGTCAAAACAGTAAATTATTAGTTCAACAAGGCTACGTGATCTAATTTATATACCTAGGTAACACAAGGTATCCATATTTGGCAACTGATTAACATGAACTCTAGAAACAAAGCCTTCTTTGTGAGGTTCTGTGAGTTGTTATGAATGTTAATTGAGCAAAGTAAGAAGAGATTTTGCAATCTTACCCAGTGGGCAATATAAACGTTTCCTAGACTTTCCAAATGTTTCTTTCAAACCCATTATTCTGTTAAAAATGCTTGCTTGCTTGTAGTTGGCCTCTGGTTTCCAAATTTGTCAAGCCGCCCGAGGGCCTCGGACATGGCTTAACGACTGCTTTTAATAAATAAGAGCAAGGACCTACAGCTTATCGTGTTCTCCGAAGCACAGAGCGATAGAAATCCTCATATAACTTAAGTCATTGGTGCGGAGCGGGTCCTAGGATCGAAACTGGTAAAAATGACTACGATAATATACCTACTCGTATAGACTCAATCTCTCCATTCTCAATACTTTCAAGCGAAGGTACAGAGTCAGTGACAAAAGTTGCTGAGCATATCAAAGCTTTCAATTTACTTAACTGCAAAAGGTTTAATAACTTAAAGCATGTACAAGTTTTAGAGTTAAAATTGGAAATTTTGCGAAATAATTTATATACTTAAACTAAAAAACAACGCTCTCTCAATTTCAGCATAACCGGGAATTTGGCCGTGCTGAAGTTGAGAGAGCGTTAATTTTTAGTTTAGGTATATAAATTATTTATTTCCAACAATAAAAACTGCTCAACAGCTTCTTATCTATACTATAATAAAACTGTAACTAGGCTAAATCTGTACATTAAATATTTTTTGAAAATTTTAATTGAGATGAACTTCGAAATCGATATGGAGTGCAAAAAGGTTTATTTTTTATTTTTTGTCTGTCTGTCTGTCTGTCTGTCTGTCTGTCTGTCTGTCTCTTTGAACACGCATCACGTAGAAACTACCCGACGGATTTTGATGCAATTTGGCACAATCATAGCTTATGTTATGGATTAACATTTAGAATACTTTTTATCCCGAAAAAAACAATGGTTCCCGTAGGATAGGGGATGAAAGTTATTTAAAAAAAACACATATCACGCTGAAACTACCGTACGGATTTTCAAGTAACTTGGCACAGTCAAAGTTTATAGTATGTGTTAAAATGAATGATACTTTTAATCACGAATAAATACGAGATTCCTGCGGGATATGAGTCTAAAGTTATGTCAATTTAAAAGGAATAATAATTGCACATCCGTTTATAAAACGGTACCGTGAATTCGGCTCCTATGCCACAAGTCAGAGTGGCACAGTAGAAGCGGTGTCCGCCTTGCAACCCAGAGGCACATGGATCGAATCCACGCGCTGCTATGAATGTTTTGCCTCAATATTTATAAGCATTTACATATTTTGTGCCTTTTTTACATATTCTTTGTTTTTTTTAAGGCTTATGTAATTTCCTGAAGTAAACCGTCAAGTTTTGTTTGAAAACAATATATATAATGGGATCTATCCAAACGAATGGTCCGACTTAGGTGCGGTTTTTTATGTTTGCAAGCTGAGGTAATCGAGATGGTATAGTACGAGTTTGGTACGAGTAAAGATAGCACAATGGCATCAACAACTCAAGCGAATAAACCAAAGGCATCAAAGTTCTCCCTCCGATTTAACTAGATGGCGCTGATTGACCTTAAAACACGCAATCATTTCATTCCTGCAACCAAGGGTGCCGGTAAATTCAAATTTATCAGGTGTTTCGGATTCGGCTCACATTAGCACTAGCACGACCCCTCCAGGGGCCTAATTCTCTAATTTTAAGACGCCAATTCCTCGCTGCCTGCGGGGAAATTGGAATCAATCACGAAGAAATTCTACGTAGGCATGCGTCATTTTCGCAATATCCAGCACCAGGGCTTTCAAGTACGTCTATCTTCAAACATCAGGGCGAAAAACCAGGGTTCAAAATACTTTCAAGTGCTTTCTGTAGAAACAGATTAAAGCCTTGAAAGTAGAAAATACTTGCATAGGAAATTGATTTTTGCCGTCATATAAATAAGGAGAACAATCGTGTTTGCAAAATAAAAGTACTTGGAAGCCTTGAAAGTAGAAAATACTTGCATAGCAAATTGATCTTTGTCTCTATATATAAAAGGAGCACTATCGCGTGTGTGAGAAAGTACTCTGAAGCCTTGAAATTGTTTGTTTGTTTGTCGTATGAGGTAGTGCTGGCTTCTGATGTCAGAGTTTGTCAGGCCGCCCGAGGGCCTCTGACATGGCTTAACGACTGCTATTAACCAATAACAGCAGGGACCGACAGCTTAACGTGCCCTCCGAAGCACGGAGCGATGGATAACCACACGTAACTTCGAAAAGTCATTGGTGCGGGAGCCTAGGTTTTGAACCCGGTATCGTTGGATTCTAAATTGTACTATAGAACCATTAGGCCACCATCGCTCTTTTGAAATGAAAGTAAAAAAATACTTGCATAGGAAATTGATCCGTGGGTATGCATAAATAAAGACCACAATTGCTTTTGCGTAAAAAATACTTCGAAGCGTTGCAAGTTTTCTGAGTATGTATATACATTATATGTACTACGTTTTTTTATTATGTTTCTTCCATTGAGATATTATAATGTACTACCTACGTACCTACATAATTATATAATTATATCGGAGGTTTCTTCATAATGTCTTACTGGCAAAATGGTTAGTTGTCGGTATTGAAATGTGTACATACAGAGGTAGGTACACAGGTACACTTCACAGAGAAAGTATAGAAAACTTTTATTTTTTCAAATCAATCCTCATATCGTGTTGAAAAAGCTCAAAAAGTAGGTAGGTAGGGTAGGTAATTATTAAGAGCCAGTTAAAGTGCCAGTAAGTAGGTACGTCGTTCTGTGAAACATCATAAAAAATAATTTGTACTAAGAACACAATGTTTCGTTGCATTAAAATTTGTTCGTATGGACCTCACAATAATGACCTACCCTTGATGCCCCATCCAGTTTACCTCAACACCTTAATTACTCTCTAATCTGTGCCACCTTACCTTCGGAGATAATTTTCTCTACTCAATAACAAGACGGTCATGATAACAAGTTACTTCATTTAAACTAGATGGCATTGTCTACCCTTAAAACACGCAAGCGGTTTGTTACGAAGTGGTTTGAACGTTGAATGAACTCGAGCAACACGTTTTCTTCTTTTTTTACTTTATGGTCCTTAGAGGCTTTTAAAACGTATTGAGATGTTTTTGTGTTTTTTGATAGAATAAGTCGACTTCAGTTGTAAAACGCGCAGCGAAATTAAGCTAATTATTTATAGTAAAATAGTAATTTATTAATTAAAAAAATAAATTTAACTGTTATAACGCATATTCTGTGAAGTACGGAGTGCCGTACTTCACAGAATATGCGTTATAAAAAGGCAAGGCAGTGCCTTATTCCGATGATTAGATGCCGAGCAATCGATAAAAAACTATTTGACGGCTGAACGAATTTTGAAGACTACTTTGTACTACTTTGTAGTACTTTGTAGGTTTGGTCCTGGTCCTCCTGGTCCTCTGGACCTGGACCAAACCTACAACTGGTCTGGTGGTGGTTTGGCTTTTGGTCCTGGAATAAAACGTGTGGGCTACTTTTAAATGAACCACGCGGGCAAAGCCGCGGGCACAGCTAGTCAAACAATAAAAAAAACTTCCTGATATAGGACCATTGGTTTGGGAGCTATGATGCCACAGATAGATACGGCTTCAAATTCAAACCTAAAACAATCCTCATTTTGCGTCGAGGCAAAATGGAAGCTTGAACATATTCAGCGATTGTGGCTGACTGTACCATTCCCAACAATGTAATTTTCATAGTAAATTAGATTGTGTTACATTGTCTACTGTAACCCAATTGAGGGATCAAAAGGAAAGTCACCGCAGGGCCACAACCGTCGTCGTTGCTTACCGACCGGAACAGACTTGATGTCTAGAAACTAGCGATTTTGAATCATCACGGACGATTTGTTGGGAAAGTGGACTGTGAGAACTAGATCTTGTGATGTATGTGGTTTTGAGACTTAGATTTGAGATGATAGTAAGCTAGGGGATATTGTCGGCGAAGACAAAGAGATCATTCATCAAATTTCAAGAAGCGTGTCAGATTTGTGATAAGGAGCTGTGAAGCATTGTTATATTACGTCTTTATTTATAATAACTAACTGCGCCCCGCGGCTTTTCTTTGTACCGTTTTTTTAGTTATTATTTTAAAATGTCCGTTGAGTCAATTAAGAATAAGAGTTTCAAATTGAGTCCACATATTTTCTCCAAATGTCAAATGTCTAGCTCCACCGGTTTAGTGGCGTTGTCTGTCAGTAGGTATCAGTCAGTCAGTATGTAACGGTTCAAGGTACTATTATAAAGGTAAATAAATATATATATTTATTTTTAACATAAATAAGTTGTTCTGTTGACCAAAGCAGTCACCGAGTGATGGCCACGCTTAGGTAAATGATCAAGGGACAAACCACCAGCCCGGTGGAGTGATGACATAGCCAGAGTTGATAACAAACATTTCTGAGGAAAGCACAAAATCGAAAGGTAGACGCCAAGGAAAGGACGCTTATGCCCAACAGTGGGATGACAAAGGCTGAAAAGAAGAAGAAAAAGGTTGTTCTCGCTTCTTAGATATAAAATATAAAAAGCTTAGAAGTAGTTATTCTGAGATAATAAGTTTACGATAACCCATAAAAGGGGTGCAAAAAAAAAACGTTCTTAGTGCTGTCTTCTCTAATGGGCGTATTTTTGATGCATCGGTATTGAAGGGTATTTCCTTTTCCTGTGGGTCATTTTACTCTAAATGGGCACATGAAAAAAAAACCTTTTCACACTCAAAGTAAAGTAGTTACCTAATTATTGATTTGGTCTATTTATAATGTTCTAGGTTTATTTTTTCTCCTTGTTTACATGAGAAGTAAAATTTTTGACTTGTAAACGTCTTAAAATTTACCTATTTACAAATAACCAAATTAAATTATATTTTTTATGTAGGCACTGAAACGCATGAAAACTTATGTTGAAGAGAGCGCCAACAAAGCAAAAACACCAAAAACTACCGCTTTCTTTCCAAGGATTACAGTCGTCCACCACATCAGGAAAGATAAATAATATTTGCACACAAGGTTAACGGACTTAGCACACCAGGTGCTAAGAGCTAAATAAAATAATATTTCGGCTTTGTTTGCTAGGCAAAGTTTGTTCACATTAGCTTGGCCCTCTTGAAAAGTCTGTATACTCTAAATGAATATTGATGCGAAATGTAGATAGGTATTTTTCTTCACATACGAAAAGGTAATTTTACGGGTGGTACAGTAGACTTCTTCTTCCGAAGCATCCCTTCCGCCCCTTTATAAAGCAGTGCTGGCCGAGTTTTGCAATCAAGCGAAACCAGGATTGATCCTCAGCCCAGCAAAAATGGGTTTAAATAAGTTTTGCACAGATTTTCCACTGACGACCGGTTGGTCTCGTGGCTAGTGATCAAACGTAACCAAACGGTACGTAATCAAACGGTTGCGGGTTCGAATTCTGCTAGGTGCAATCATTTGTATGATGAGCAGAAATATTTGTTTCCGAGTCATGGGTGTTATAATATTCGTATATATGTATGTTTATCCGTTATCTAGTATCCATAGTACAGGGTATCCTAGATTGGGGCTAGTTAATTGGTGTGGAATTGTCCCGAATATAATTTTATATTTTATTTATAACAGTCGTTAAGCATGTCAGAGACCTTCTGGCGGCCTGATAAACTTTGACAAGCAAGCATTTAATTTTGATTAAATAACTTCGGCGTAAGCCACTGAAAAGGAAATAAACTGCTGCTCTGTGCTTACAGCCGTATTTGTTTTCTTGTATAATTTCTTACTGCATAGACAGCAGGCGACATTATTTACACTTTTTCCCATTTTTCTATCACTTTCACCCAATTCGACACAGCCCAAAACGAAATCGTCAAAACAATTCGATTTCAATTACAAACAATTCAAGTGGTTTCCGTGAATTCCGAGTAAAAGTTGGCAATTGAAAATTTCGAACAAATGTGGATTGAATTGCATGGTAAATTATGTAACAGCATTGTTATATTGCTAATATGTTATTATTGCGACATAATTAGGTTTACTTTCTCTAGGTAGGTACGATTTTGTTTATTGTCTTAGTCTTTTTTCGTTATGTCAATAGCTGAAAACTCGAATTTTTATTATAAACTAGCTTTCGCCTGCAACTTAGTCTGCGTCAGGTCGTACAGTTTATAGCAAAAAAAGCATCCTATGTTCATCTATGATATTCAAAACCAATGCAAAAGTACGCTCTTGATGGTTTTTGACAGACTTGTTATTATTTCGCTTCCACGGCAACCGTTCCTCACAGCGATTAATCGTCATTTTCCAGTTTTCCCATGGCAACTTACCGTTTTCAGGGATAAAAAATATCCTATGTTGGTCTCTATACTATAGAGTACGTATTTACAAAGTTTCATCAAAAACGGAACAACAGTTTTGGCATGAAAGTTCCCCAAACAAACAAACACACAACGTTTCGCTTTTATATATTGGTGTGTTTAGCAACATAACAGTACTTTTACAAGTCAAAATCATAAATGTCTCTTGAACCAGGAGTTTTGTCAGTAATAAATAAATTGATAGATCAATAAATTTGGTAAACTACACTTTAAGTTTGAAAATGATATTTCTCTTTCATGTACCATCTTAAGTAAAGAAGGAATCACGCACAGGAAATGGAAAACATATTTAATTAATTTCAAGCAAATCATATTTCTTATTAAATTAAAAAAGCTCATTTCCATTGTAAAAAAGAGAGAAGTAAAGGTTGTTGACCTTCACCTTTAGGTTACCTTCTTAAATTTCCTGTGTATGAATTTTAAGTGAAGTGACCTTAGGTTTTACTTATTAAGTGAAGGATTCACAGAAAAAAAAAGCGACGAAGGTTGACACCGTATGCATGATGCGTTTTAAATTGTACCATTAATTATCAACCATAAATAAAGATGTATTATTTTGCTTCAAAATTCTTTTTTGGATGCGTCATTTACTTATTGATTTTAATTCACACTTAATTGTACTAAATTAAAGTTTCATTTGAATACACAACACAACTGAAAGTCATCCACATCATCATCATCATCAGCCCGTATTCGTCCACTGCTGGACGAAGGCCTCCCCAACGCCACTGAGCCCGATTTTCGGCTATCCGAGTCTCATCCAGACACTGTATTTTTTAAAAGCTTTTATTTAACTTCACTTGTATGTATATATCTATCTATGTATCTATGTATTTCTGTCTGTCCTGGAATATTGCAATTAAAATTTCAAGCACTTCCCGATTAGCTATCCGGCTCAAACTTTCAGGGTAGCTCACAAACCGACGACAAACCAAATAATATATAAAAAATTGACATTGATTTATTATTTTATTAGTATTTTTTTTAGTAGTTTTTTTTTTAATATTCGTATAATATTTTTTTCTTACCTCATAAAATTCATAATTGTTGTCTTTTTTTACGACTTTGTTCCGTGAAACGAAACTTTCTAAGCACGCGCTGTACCCGCGGTAAGCACCGTGTTGACTTGCGGTTACGGTTATAGATCACTAGCTTCTGCCCACGACTTCGTCTGGTCACAAGCTAGTGTTCGACTACAGTTTATTACAATATATTCAAATGAGCTCAATACAACATTTCATTAAGTTGTTCAGCAGTTTAGTCGTGAAAAGAAACAGACAACCAGACGTTACTGTAGCTTTTATTATATCAGTATGGAATCATGGATAATTAGTATTAACTGTTTAGTATTCTATGGCTGTGGTTACGATTCAATTTCCCAGATGCAGCCTTATTTATCTCGTGGTTAAGGTAAAGATGGAGGTGAATGTCTCTATGCGGTGGGGCTTCCTTGTAGGAAATCTGAAGAGGATTGTGACACCGTGATGACAATCTTCCACATCACAGTTTCACGTAAACCTTGCCTAGGATTCAACCACCAAGCAGTAGTGTGCAAACAGTACTGTGTTGCGGTTTTAAGGGCGATGTTTCCAGCGAAATTACTGGTCATGAGAATTGAAACTTAAAACCCAATTGTCAGGGTGACAAGCGCATTGACGCACAAGATTTTGCAATCAAAGCTCGGGATGGCACTGCAGGAGTGAGTCTTACCTTTAGGCGAGTGACCCGCTTGTCTCGTCACTTAACGCGCTGCATGCTCTCAAATTATTGTCCTGCTCTTTCAGGTCTAGGTTAAGGAGGATATGCAGCTCGGGAGCAGATTTTAAATTAAGCGACATACGAGATGTATTGAAAAATCGCTAAGAAATAATCTAGATCAATTTAATAACTACCTTACAAAGCAACTTCCGGGTTGATATAATGATAGTTTTTAAGATATTTTACTTTAGACCGAAAAAGAGCATCGTTTAACAAAAAAATTGATCGAGTAAAAGTAGTGAAATTGTGTTTTCCTCAGTTGAAAATCTAGTTAAAGACTAGAAAAATACATACATATAAAAATATTTGCGTGGTACTTCATTATTTTATTTTTCATTCAAAATACAGAGTTTTTGCTGTGCCTTTAAATAAAACAAACTTACAATACGTGTTCTATTGTAAAATTGGACTTCAAGGGCAGAGAATGCCAAATAGTGATGAGGTTCGAACTCCTGACCTTTTGTATGTGCGCGGAAAGTACTCTACAATTTTATTGTGCTACCCGCCGGAGGCACTACAAGCTGAATCATTATTTCCTTTTCATAACCATCTGTTGTTGGGTTGGTAGCTAAGTAGGTACATAACGCAGGAAGTCTCCATAAGATACACGCATATTATGTACGTACAGTAACAAGGAAAATGAAAACTTGGCAATCTGCCAGCCAGTCCTGGGTAAAGCAATAGACAGAATAAAGAATAGTACTTTGTTATTTGATTTTTATTTTTAAATCTAAAATGTATTATGTCGGCAAATAAACTCGTTTGATCTGCCGTTTGTGGTCAGCAACTAAATCAATACTGAATAGCAAATATATATTATGAGTTTAAATATGTTTTTCAACATCTAATCTATACATATAATAAAACATAAGTACCAAAAATTAAAGTAATTAAAATAAGTTACTGAATAAGTTTTTTTTTTTAATAGATTAGCTCAGTTTGTCTGCAGGACCGATTGCGATGCGGTTTTCACTGTTAGATAGCTTAGGGTTTGAATTAAAAGCTAGTGTACTTGGTATCTCAATCCGATGAGTAGAAGCCGAGCAATCGATAAAAAACTATTTAACGGATGTCAATATGAGTCTTATAAACATGCGTATTGAGTACCTACTTTCCTTTATACAAAAAAAAAAAAAAACATTAATAACACACTGTCATTTTGAGGTTCTAAAGGATGTTTGTGTTTAAGCTAATTTCACCTTTTAGTTTCACACCTTGTCACGACGCCTCAGCAGGTACACAGCTAAACCAACTGCAGTAGGTGTACACTCAAGGATGCAAGGTTCTCATGAGAACAACTTAACCTACGCTCTGAAGCTACTAGCAGTGCACCGCCACTTTGCATGTATCAAGCAAGAGTATCAAGAATGACGTGGCATTCCGAAATCATATTATTATCTTAATTAATTCATACCTATTCTGAAAACGTTGGCGACAAGTAAAATTATTATAAATCAAAATAATTTAAAAAAAATATGTAAAAGCTTTTACGACCTTTTTTTTCAATTAATGTTTTTTTTTCCTTTATTTTTCATTGCTTTGTCATCGGTTTGTGAGCTACCCTGAAAGTTTCAGCCGGATAGCTAATCTGCAACTGCTCGAAATTTGAATTGCAAGTTTTCAGGACAGGCAGAATAATTAATCATAATTAGATCATAATTAGATACACAGATAAATAGATACATCGATACATACATAAATACAAGTGAAGTTAAATAAAAGCTTTTATAATATACAAGAACCCGACTGCGAACAAAATGATTGAATACGAGCTGACCGCCTGCAAAAATAATCACACTAATATTAATGTAAGGGTGTGTGTGAGTATGTTTGTAACTTCTTCGTGATTAGACAGCTGAACGGATTCGGATGAAGTTTGGTCTGGAGGTAGCTTATACACTGGATTAATACATAAGCTACTTTTTATCCCGGAATAATGCACGGTTCGGACGCGGGTGATACGGCGGGGCGCATATTTATTTGTATGTATTTATATAATTTAATATTTCTTATTTACTTACATATTTTACTTTACTTTAAAAGTTACAATTGCAACATTAGACTATAGTATTTACATTAACGTAAATAAACTAAAATTGATAAAATGAAGCTTAAAAGACAATTGCTACTGTTTAGTTATAAAAATTGTATATTCTTGAAATGGTCTTTTAAAGACCTTTATTTTGATACCTCACTCGATAGGTTTTGTTCATTTTTTAATACATCGTAAATACAATATGGTAGCTGAAAGCCGCCATATTAGTTTTCTTGACACTTAATATATCCTATAGCACTCATACACAACACAGGTGGCACAAGATCGCTCGTCGTGGCGCTCTTTGGGGGAGGCCTATGTTCAGCAGTGGACTTCTAAAGACTGACATGATGATGATGATGATGATAGCACTCATAGCATCAAGAAGAATCCAATGATATCTCATTTATCAAAATCCATCAATTAGTTTAGGCTGTAGGACCTAAGAAACGTACAAACAAACAACCAAACATACATACAACCTAAACACATAACCTGCCTGCAGTCGGGTAATAATAAGCTGAAACCGTATTTAGGTACATACATTTTGAAAGAAGTCACACTTTTTCAAAAATACATTCACAAATATGAGAATAATACAATAACTATAAAATGTATCATATAAATGTGTCAGGCCAATTCCGCCCAGTAACACATCAACCTGTTTAATTCTAGATTACATATTATGATAGTATAATTTAATAAAAGACACATATATAATTAATAATTGTTCTTAAAATTTTGAGGATTTTTTATAACAAGAATTTAGTGACGTCTGGTCGTCAATTCTTCCTAATCACAATCTCAACTTGTATCTGTATTGTTTATTACTTAAAATTTGTAATAAACATTATTTAACATTTTTGAACGAAAAATCGACTTGAAACAAATTATTTAAAGAAATGACTGAACCAATTATGACAAAATGTATTTGTTTGTACGGGTCCATCCTTTAAAATAAAAATGAAACATTTAGAAATTCTGGGAAAATAAGTGAACCCCGATCGAAGTGTTACCGAAGTCTACCCGATCGAGTACTTAACTTTTTTATTTTTAATATTTTCTCTGACTTTTCGACTAGGTAAATGTAGTAAAATAAATATAGTAAAAAACAACCATATCGTTGCTTTACTATTCGCAGAAACTCACTTAACAGGATATTACTTCACTAATTTTAAATTTAAATATCTGATCATTATCTCATAATAAATTAAAACCTGTTACGCTAAATATCAAAATCATCTTGCAAAATGGTTGCTGGATTTTTAATCTAATGCTTAAACTTTTGCAAGTTCGATGACTTGATAACCGTCTCATAAATGTTATGAAATTGAACGACTTAACTATATCAAGAGGAGAGCAGGGTAAACGTGAAAACGGGGTAGTCAATATTTAATTTGAATTCATCGATTCCACTTTGTCTTACAAATTTGGTCTCTCTTGTATACATCACACCAGCTCTCGGTTTGAAGAATCCTAATGGATCGAAAACGTAGCAGATATATATAATTATGTAGACATCTGTTTGAAATTCCCCCACCTTCCCCTATCTTTATAGCAACAATTTATATTTAGAACTTGACATTTTCATCTAACAATCTGCATGCAAATGCTACTTTGATGAAAATTAATGACATATCAAAAGATTGATTTTACTGGGCACTTTAGTTGAGGTCATCCGATTTTAAATGACGGTATTATAGATTTATAAAAGGTGCGATATTGTTTTTTTATCAAATAGGTAGATGTCACTCGAAGAGGCTCTCCGTTTTTGCACAGATTATAGCTAACGTCTCGGTTTGAAGTGGCAATACAGATGACTTGAGAACATCGTCGGTTAATAAAGCTTGTAAACTAAAAGAGTTTACGTGAAGAATTCTTGCCCTAACTTCCTGATCCCAATACAGTTACTACCTGCTGTGGATATGCATATATAATGTCGATTGAAAGCAAAAGAGCTACAGCATAATACAATGGCTTAACAAAAAAAATAAAAAAACGGTATCTATGAATGAAGAAGTGAGCTTAGAACAGGAGTTCCCAAACCGTGGGGCGTGCCTCACCGGGGGGCGTAGAGTGATCACCAGGGGAGCGTACAGTGACCAAGGGCTGCGCAAGGGGGACGTAGAGTGATCAAAAAGGGGGCGCGGCGTCTCCAAAAATGAACTGTTCTTTGTTTTATTATGTTGTTGGTAAAATTAAAATATGTTTTATGCCTACAAACCTGAGATTGTCTGTAATCAAATCAAGATATTTGCTAGACGCAATCATAATAATTGACGCTATCATAACATTTTCGTCAAAGAAGCACTGCATATCATATATCATTTTCAATTACCTTTCTCTGTGATCATGTTTTTAAAGCTTTTGGGGATAATGATAAAACAAAGAAACAGACTGCACATTAAAAATGATCTCCGCTATGCACACACTACTTTATAACCAAAAAATCACGTTAAACAAGTGCAGCTACAAGACTCTCACTAATTATAATATTTTGTTTTAGTTGAAGTACCATTCAATCTTTTGTTTACTTACATTTATCAACATAGGTGCCATACGTCAGCATCGTGTCGTTAATCTAAAAAACAAGGGGCGATTTGGCTTAAGAACAAAATTGGAAGTTGCGTATGGTAAAACATTGGGAACCCCTGGCTTTAGAACTAAACTGCTTTCCAGCTAAATGAAGTTAGACTTTGTCTGGCATTAGTTAGGTTAAAGAGAGCGAAAATTGTATTAATATAAGAAGTTACTTATGATTTGACTAGTACCATATTATAAATATGTATACTCCTATCTACTCGTAGTAGTACTTAATACAGACTCTACAGAGGTCCACTATAGGAAAGGCTTAACAAAAGTAAAAAAACAAACCTGTTATATTACGACACTGCTTTCCTTTGTAAATTTTCATTAAACTTTTCCTCTATTTGTTAGAAAGAACATTACGCAAGCGTTTGGTCTCAATAACAGAATCACGATCTGCCGTATTGTGAGCGTTGGGTATATAAGAAGATACCCGTGAGAATGAGTTGATCAATGAGTGAGTTCAATAAAGAGCTTGCTCTTTTCAATACAGGTTCTGTCATTCTTTTCTTGCTGGTAAAGGTGAGGTTGTACCTAAGCCTCTGCTGACTTGCTGCTTTTGAATCTTGAGTTACATTGTCGTTGTGAAGCAGAGACTTCCTCATAGAACTCGGTTTCTCAGTACAGATGATGTAGGGGTCTACTTTAACTGTGAGACGAGGATCTGCTAATGATAAATATAATAAATATATATATATATATATATATATATATATAAACATAATATGTAGCTTTCAGTACATATCTGAGGAAGAATAGTAAAGCATAAATTAAAAAAAATATAATTTTTTTTTTAGGCAATCTATACCTACTTATAATAAAGCAATAATAACGAAAAAGTCTGTACATTGAAGATAATTAAGATAAACATGGTCTAAGGTACTTAAAATAAGCTACTGAACAAGAATATAACATTTTTAAAATTCGTATTTGTCTGTTTGTTTATCTGTTTATCGGTTTGTCTTTATGTTTGTTCGCGCATTCACTGTTGGATAGTTTAGGGTTTAACTTAAAATCTGGTGTACTTGGTATCCTAATCCGATAAGTAGAAGCCGAGCAATCGTTTAAAACTTTTTGACGGAAGGAATTTTGATCAAATGTTTTGATATTGGTATTTTAGGTCTTGAAATAGTACATATTATTATTATGAGTACTTTTAACCTAGAGAAATGACCACGCGTGCGAAGCCGCGGGTACAACTAGTAATTTATATAAGAACGGAAGTAGGTATACGTATCAACGGCCCATAAAAATATATACCTTATATGTTTATAGTTTATTTATAATAAAAAAATTATAAATAAACTTCAAACATTTTTGTTGCTGACATTACTTAGTATAGATATTGTTGAAAAAAATGGAGGATAAATCAATGGGACGAGTTACTACCGAAAATTTAACATATTTCAAATTTAGTAACTCGTCCTATTGGGACGACTTTGTTGTGGCACGAGTTGCTGAACTAGCCCTTACATTTATCATAAATTATAAAACAATTTCAAAAACTAGTTTAGGGTGTTATGAAGCAGATATTGCCCTAAATTTATTTTTATGATGTCTGATGTCTTTCTTCAAAACCAAAACCGTAATGATTACTCAGGATTGATTGCAAAATATTTTACAAATCTAAATGCGTAGCGTAGACCTTAACTATTACCATAAGACCTACTTCTCAAAGTAGAAACCAGTATTATGTCACTGTGTCGCGTCACATACGCACTTAGCATGCATAGTTTTAAAAGTGAAATAAATAATGTTACACTTGAGTAGTCCATTGTAGCAGCGCCCTAGTCGTAGAGACGTGAAGTAATCATACTAAAAGTGAATTCTTTTGTGAAGGCGACTAAACCTCTCAAGTGCCTGTTACACTAGTTAACATCGTGTCTAATTGAAGAGGGTGTGACGAAATAGCGGCGTTTTGTTTAAGGTTCGGTCCTAATAGGGATTAAGAGCAGCAGAGAGTGGGGAAGTGCAGAGTACATCCGGTTTTGGTATGACTTTTTGGTTTGTACAACTACTGAGGATTAACAAATATGCAAACACAGCCACAGACGAGAGTTAGAAAGAAGCCGTTAAAGATTACGGGCTATCTCATAAACTCATAACACCATTGGAGAGTTCATTATATCCCGCTATTATGGGACAAAAACTAACTGTACTTGTCCCATAATACATTTATCTTCTAAATATAAAATCTTCTAGACTGACTAGTCAGCGACACGAAGATTTTACATGTTGAGTGACAGACAGTCGTCTGTCAATCAACGCACAGCCGATACTAGAGGCGATAGAGAAGTGACATTTTCAGGGTAGCTTCCTTTGTTAGTGTACGGGAGAACTATGAAAGAACCACGCAGAAAAAAGTCGCGGAGGTATCTTGTTTGTGTTAAAAAGGATCACTTTAGGGCTCCTAATTTTTTATTTCCTAAATACCTACTAAAAAGAATCTTATTCTAAGGGTCAGCATTTTGACAAACAATCGCAGCTACTTAGGCTCTTGGGAAGAGGGCATAATCATCAAAATCATAATCGTCAAAAGAATAATTCAGTAGTTTGTTCAACAATCAATAAACCGAAGCGCTTGAATCAACGAAATATATTCATCAGATAAAATGAAAGGATATGTAAAATCAATTGTTACTAAAATAGCGGACATTATGCAAGGTGTAGACAGCAACGGTTCATTGATCAGTTACGCATGTGTGCGTGCACCTAATTGATTAAATAAACACCGAACGCACGCGCATTTGTCAAACTGTAGTCCATTGGTGTTTGGTGGTTAGATGCGAGGGTGATAAACCGTTTATCGACACTTTTTACTGACTGTAGGAGGTCGGTGACATTGTTACTTACTGTACTGTAACCTAATATTTACCTATAAAACAGTTTTGGGATCAGTTTTAAAAAGTGGTATCCGTTCGGAATAGATCGAAATTTCCTCCCAAAGAACGGGGGTGGATAAGTTTACATTTGACTAAACTGAAATACGAACACTTTTTCTGTAATTAATTATAGTAATTGGCCAAGGCCGTATAATTGATTAAATAAATAATAATACTTAGGCTTAAATCACTGATGGAGCTGGGCGGGCAGCGGGAGCGGATTAGCGCACGGGCGGGCGGCCTGCTCGCCCAGCGGAATCCAGCACCTCCTACCTCCTACCAGCAGCTCCTACCTCACTATGTTTATAATGAAAGGCAAGTAGGGTAAGGTTAAACGTTGGCAACCCATATCCCGTGTCATTCATTGCATTGAGACCGAGATAAATTACCTAGCAACTAGTAAAACAAAGCCTCGCGTTGTTTCCACGATTTACACAGAAAATCATCACACGTCTGGCATCCGGCGAATCATTATTCAATCTTAATATGCGCAGTTAATTACCCTGTCATTATGTTTGTTTACATAATTAATTTAATTACTTCCATTTGCAGATGCCACGTGTTGAGAACTCCCTTCCTGAATAACAAAATGCATCTGGTTAAGATGGACGGCATGCCAATGGTTAGTACCAGCTTAATTTTTACACGACTGCCCAAAAAGGAGTGTATTGTTTTTAGCATTCATGTATGTATGTATGTATGTATGTATGTATGTACATACATACACACATACATTTCATGAGTTTATCCTATATATTACCTTCTTCTTGGTGTGCAATAAATTGTTGTTCTATTGTATTGTGTTATATGTAAGTGTATGTATATGTATGTATGTATGTATGTATGTATGTTTGTATGTGAATTTCTTTATTCCACCAAAACTTTTAAATGCCTGAACAGATTTAGACGTTTGGGGTATCGTTAGAATCCTTACATCCCTCCGAGTAACACAGGCTATTTTTTTTTGAAAACATTTAATATGGCAGCAGTATGGCAACATTCACAACTTCGAAAAAAATACTTCGAAATTAACAACATGGGTATCAAATTCAGGCTTGATAAGCACATTCCAACAGTATATAATTTATTGGCATATGCTCTTTTTTGCAGGGCAGGCGTGTTTTTTTAGCTTTTAAGCTAGTTATTTATTGAGGAGTTGATATGCAAAGAGTTACAAGTGGAATTGTGCACTATTTCAAAAAGAAACAAAAAAAAAATTGCCTTAGCTAAGCTCCTAAACATATCATTTGCATACTTTTGTATTGTACAATTATTTTTTTCTGTGCTTTAGTTATTTTGTTCATTTGCGGTGGAGACGAATACGAATAAAACATTTTCTACGCTAGGAAAAATGCTTAAGCCGGTTGCAGACCAAGAGTAATTTATCATGACCGCAAACAATGTTAACTATGCTATGTGTACTAGAAAAGTACTTAAGCTATGCGAGCTAAACAAAACTTGGTCTAGCTTTTGGTCTGCAATCTGCAACGTGGTTTACACTTTAGTAGTATCAATTTAGTAGTAGTTCATTAGTATGACTAACTTACTAATAGCGTATTGACACTTAGTAATAAAATAAATAATGTTGAAAGGAAATCTGAATTCTATGGTATTTTTTGCCAAATTACAATAAAATTATATGTTTTAATTCCACGAACAGCCATACCTTTAACTATGAGACGAGTTATATTCATCCATCGACTACAGAAACTAATGATTAAGTGTCAACATACACCTGACGGAAGATGCGTCGCGTTTCGTCGGTCGCGTATCGCCAAACAGTAAAATAGATAATAGAAGCGTACTGAGCGTTGTATCGCATGGTACGCTCGACGCACCAACGGATCATAGTTCAAGTGTGTAAGGTGTAGCGTTACGCGACCGAAGCGACGATACGCGACGCATCTTCCGTCAGATGTGTGTTGACCTTTAATCATAATTATTTAGATTTCCATAAAGTCATCGTATATATTATAGAAATATAGGTTATGTTCAACGAACATGTTATTCCGAAACCAACTGCTGTTAACGGAACTGCTCTCGAAGTTGTTCAGGAGTATGTTTATCTGAGGAAAATTTTGCAACTAGGTAAAAAAACGAGAGAGAGACCCGCAGAAGAATACAGCTGTGCTGGACAGCATTTGCGAAACTTCGTCGTGTCTTCTCGACGACCAATACCGCAAAGATTGAAGACAAAAAAATTCAACCAGTGTGTCCTACCTGTTATGACATACGGAGCCAAGTTGTGGCAACTCACGGTACGACTAGTCCACCAATTTAAAGTCGCTCAGCTGGCTATGAAAGATCGTATCCGGAATGAGGTGATCCGGCAGAGAACCAAAGTTGTCGACATAGCCCTTAGGATTAGTAAGCTGAAGTGGCAGTGGGCTGGTCATATCTGTCAAAGGACTGACAACAGTTGGGGTAGACCTGTTCTTGAGTGGAGACCGCGGCTCGGTAAACGTAGTGTAGGGCGCCCTCCAGCTAGGTGGAGCGACGATATACGCAAAGTGTCTGGCAGCAGTTTGAAGAGAAGAGCCGAAAATCAGTCTCAGGGACGTACTTTGGGAGAGGCCTATGTCCAGCAGTGGACTGCCACGGGCTGATAATAATGATGATGATAATAGCAAGCTAATAACTGTATTTATACCTTCATATAGAATATAATATATTTTATTTGCTTGCCAAATGTGAGTTAATATAAATTGATGTTTTACAGTGAAAAGACCTGACACATTTCGCCAATTAAATGGCATGCAAAAATTGTAACTTAAATTATAATTTGATAGGTACATGCATCATGCGATAAAAATAGCAATTATATTTGACAACGACAATAATAATAATAAGCCTAATGAGAATCTAAGTAGTCATTAAGACAGTAAAAATTGTGATCCAGCAACCAGGCTCTTAATTCATATTTAAATTTAGCAGAAGGCCTTTATGTGCTGCGGTAATCTATTATACATTTTTACAGACATCGAGTAACTGATTTTATTTTATAGTGCGGTTCTATGGGCATATAGTCTTACATCACGTTAAAATTCAACGCAAGTGGCCTTTACCCTAATTGTAATTTGTATTTTGTACAATAGGTTAGACCTACGACCTAAAATTCTTGCACAGGGTAGTTTTTGAGGGGTGTAAAGCAAATTTCCTTTATTATTTGGGTCGTATAGGTATAACTGTCCCTGTAACGACTAGGCTGAGGCATTTTTTTTTAGATATTACATGAATTATCAACTAATTCTAAGAGCTTTTGCCCTAGATTATATTAAAGTAGCACTACAAAAAAAAAAAAAATGCATTTTTTTATCGTTTTTTGTTTCTCCTGGAAAGTCGTGTTTTGTGCTATACGCCCTTTGTGCCCCGACGTATCGATATTATAGAAAACAAACAAAATTTCTAATCCTTAGCTGAAGCTGTGCGTGCCATATTGTTAGGTAACTCGGTACGTAATGTCACGCCATGACACCAACATCAGAGTTACAAGTGAATCTACTCAAATAGGCCGCAAGAAGCTCTGTCACATAATTGGCTTGATTGCTTCGTGACGAAATGGAAACGCTTTTGTTTTATCATCATTTACAGCCTCACTGTACCCAATGCTGGGTGTAGGCCTCCTTTCGCTTTTGTGTTTTATGTTTTAAAGTTTGGGTCGATTTACACAATGATCTTACTTTGTATTTACCCATGTTAAATATCCTTATTGCATAATTAACCAAGACAAGACTTTCTTCATTGCTGAAGATTTCAGAATATTTCGTTTCATCTTTGTAGCATTTGGCATTTGCTGGGCGAGAGTTTCAAGATCAGAAAACTCAGTTGCCGGTTATTTAGTAGGTGATAAGTGACCAGTACAATCTTATAAACATATAAAATAGTACCGTGTATGACTGACAGACTTAACCGGTATCCTAGAGGTACACTAATAATGGAGTTTGTTTCGAAATTCCATATCTAAAGGGAAGAAAGGAAAAGTTTGTATTAAGAATAATCCCCACGCGGGCAAAACCACGGGGAGCAGTTAGTCTTGAAATCACAGAACAGTCTCTCTGTTTGGTGATAGAAATAAATCATTTACATGTAAGGGCAGAATGCTCAAATTTACAACCGTAATTAATCAAAAAACGCCTTATTTTGTGCTCATTTTCTTTGCTAAGATGCTTTTTGCTTATATCTTTCTGGGGAGTTACGTACAACTTTTTGCTTCTATCTTTCTGGGGAGTTACGTAAAACTTTTTGCTTATATCTTTCTGGGGAGTTACGTAAAACTTTTTGCTTCTATCTTTCTGGGGAGTTACGTAAAACTTTTTGCTTCTATCTTTCTGGGGAGTTACGTAAAACTTTTTGCTTCTATTTTTCTGGGGAGTTACGTAAAACTTTTTGCTTATATCTTTCTGGGGAGTTACGTAAACTTTTTGCTTATATCTTTCTGGGGAGTTACGTAAAACCATTCACAAATCACAAAAATATCAAGTTAAAATAAGAAATCTCTACATGTACCGGTGGACTGGTAACTACTGTGGCCAGGGCGGATTTGCATATAAGCCGAGTAAACCCGGGCATAGGCAAACCATTGAGAAATAAAACACGCGACTGTGTGCGTTAAGTGAGTGGGAGTACGTTTTTATCATTTGGCCACGCTAAACTGACACAAATTACTTAATGTTACTACGCCTGGAGAAGTACATGCCAATTTATCATTCCGATTAAGCATGGGGACATAGTTACGGGCAACGGCTAGTAAATTCATATATTTTAGCTGAGTATTGGAGGTGCATACGCTATACACGGCCTAAGGCGGCTAAGACTGCTAGTATGCCTCTGTGTGTAGACGCAGTTGAGAAAGAGAATGTACTCACATAGTCCGAGAGGCTCTTCATGCCGTACGGGAACCGCTCCCGGTCCGGGACGAGCTGGCCGGCCGGGCCGCGCTCGCGCTCCGGCCAGCAGTCGTCCACGTTGATATACTCGTAGCCGGCCGCCGCGTACCCCTCCGTCACCAGGATGTCGGTCATCGTGCGGAACAGGCGGTCGCTGGAAGAATGACAGAATGTTAAGGCGCTGTGAGCAGCAATAGCCCTATATTTGGGACTAGCTGCTCTGCCCTACGGCTCCGCCCTTAGTTGTACCGCTTCAAACAAGCATATAAAAAAGAGCCGTCGCGGGACGCCTGGCAGATGTGTAAACATAATAGAATAGAATATTAGATTTTATTCAGCTTTATATTAGTAAGAAAGATGAAACTAAAAAAACGAGCAAAGGTTTGCACCGCGCTTTTATTGATCAACTGTGAATCAGCAACTCTTCATCTGATCTATACTTATTTTTCGTCATAATATCGTTAGTCTGGTTGGCTTATCGGGAGATTGCTTGGACGCCAGTAATGACATACCGGAGTTCATTTCCCACTAAAGTGTTTTTTTTTCAATTTGCACTTTAAAAACATCGAAAAAATGTAAAACATGATTTTGAAAATTGACTCGTAAGATAATTATCGTGATGGGCAGAGTGGTGACCAGCATACTAATAAGGACCGCTCCTTCCCTCCCTTCGCATCCCCCCTCACCACGTTGCCAGACCGCTCGATTGCCACGCCTACAGTCGGCTTTACCCCCGTTCCAGGTCATTAGATGTTTACACATAAAAAGTTAGAATAAAAATAGTCAAAAATAGCATATGTCTGGAATAGTGTAGCTTTCTATTAATGAAATAATTATTAAAATCGGTTAAGAGATTTTTGAGTTTATCCATTACAAACAAACATACAAAAAATCAAATCTTTCTCTTTCTAATATTACTGTAGATGAAAAATGTATTACTTCTAATCAACTCACAACGCTAATATTTCTATGTCTTTTCACCCGAGGATACATGATAACACTATATTATCTCCATTAAAAGTTTTTTTTAAACTTTGCTCGTTTTCGATCTTAAAGCGAAATGTCTTAAAACTATTATGAATATCGATCGAATATTGTAAGATTTAGTGTTTTAGTGGATCTAGATTCTTGCCTAGAGATTTACCGATGTGCGCTTTGCAATCTAACGACACCAGGTTCGTTCCTCGACCAATGCGGGTTATCTTAGAGCTTCGTAAATCACGTTAAGCCATCGATCTCATTATCATCATTCTGTATCCGTCCACTGCTGGACATAGGCCTCTCCCAATGAACGCCACAGGCGGCCCCTTTCGCAAGTCGTCACTCCACTTAGCCGGTGGGCATCCTACCCTAATGCACACTATATACCTCTAGGCTACCATCGCTACCATCGGTTAGATAGTAAGTAGATAATGATGAAGAAAATAATCATCTTCCTCATACGAACAGGTAAAGCAAATGAATGATACGCATTCTACTCTAAGCAACTGTAATCTAAATACTTGGTTACATATTGGCGATATTGGCAAATCACCAATACATAGTGCTAGAAGATAAAGTCATATCAAAATATAAAACGACATCTACCATCCCGAAATTCCAGTATCAAAACCCGTTCAGCCGTTTCAGCGCTGAGTGGTAACAAACATACATAAATACAACAAACTTTCTCACATATTATAACATACTAGCTGCGCCCCGTTTCACCCTCGTGTACAATGATGATGGATGACGAAAATGATGAAAGTGTAGGACTTTAAATATCTGTGGAATATAGACATTTAAGGTCCTGGAATAACACATAAATTTCATCAAAATCCGTTTAGTCGTTTCCGGGCTAAGTGGTAACAAACATACATACATTCACACAAACTTTTTTTTATTTCATTTTGTAATATTTATTATATTTATTCTTCTTAGTTTCCATCCCCTGTTTTCGGATTCCGGACGGGAGACGAGAAATTTATCTTGAAGTATTCGGCATGGACACAAACACAAGAAGTATACATAGAAACGGGATTTTTACCATGAATACTATTTTCAATGAGTTCCCGATATTACGGCACTGTTACAAGCGCCATGATCACGGATAACTGTGGCCCAATTACAGAACTTGGCTTCAATCAGATTGTCACTTTTTTCATAGCAAAATCGACTCTATCGCAAAGCATTATTGAATTTCACGGCTTGAAACCGTCATGATCAACATTACGTAATCGCAGTGCTGAAGTAACTGCGGGTGGATAAGTTTTCACGAGCAAAATGGTCGGGAGTAATACACGAGTGAAAAAGAGGGTAGACCATTTTGTCTCCTTGTAAAAACTTATACACTCGAAGTTTACTTCAGTTTAATACTGCTCGCGCGAATGAGAAAGATACCATTTTGTATTTTCGAAAAAACATATCCAACCACAGTTACCCGAGATTAAAGTGCTGAAATATCGGGAACTCATTGAAAATACTATCCATTCCGTTTCTTATGTTTATAAAAAACTAAACCAAAATTGAATGAAAACTCACCTTATACAATTCTCAGGATCATTTTTACAATCAGTATTACACCTAAACCGCTCCCACGCGAGCCACCCCATGGGGGGAGTCAGCGCCAACCCATTGTCTAACCCCGAGATCTGGCCTAACAGGCACAACACTACACTCGCGGTCCACACCAACAAGGACTTCCACGACGCCATCACTATCACAGACTTCAGCAAAATTAAATATACACTATCTTTTCAAAGACCCTATCCTCATTTTCTTTTTCCAATTTTAGTTCAGCGCCAAAGTTGAAGACACCGATCTCTCCAAATGTCAGTTGAGAAATGACATTGGTTTAAGGTTAGAAGAGGCTGGCACTAATGAGGTCTATCGTTTGATCCAAACAGGTTCACAGCAACAGGTTATCTGTAACAAAACGGAAATGTGTTATGTAAAGTATATCAGACAAATTTATCACAAAATAATCTTAGTATTGATCTGTGCTAATGAAGGTTATGTGGGGCAATCTAGATGTTTGTTTAATTGCTATTTGTAAACAGTTTCGGTAACACTTTTCGTATAGCGGTTCACTATAGGCTACATAACTTACATTGATGAATACTCAACCCACAAACCTCGACTGTTGAAATGAACAGAAACAAATTGTTTCTATGGTAAAGTAACATATTAATAAATTAGCCGAAATGACATCATACTTTTAAGACACCATATTCCATAGAAGCATTGTGTGTAAAAATTACTATCTTGCTTTCTCTATGTATAGAAATGAGAACTTATACCAGAGTTAGGTTTCTTAGATTATGCGTAAGTAACTCTGTCTCTGTATGTGTATCTGCGTGCGTGTCTGTGATTGAGTGTGCGTGTGTATGCGAGGGTTGTGTGTGCGTGTGTGTTTGTCTGTCTGTTTGTTACCTTTTCACTACGAATAACATTATTATTCGTAGCCTTTTCATGATTAAACAAATTTAATTATGAAAGGATCCTCCCTTTCATAATTAAATTTGTCAAGGAAATAGTTAATAGATTTAGGCGTCATTTTGCGGAAATCCATATTTAAAATGAACAAATTAAAAATATGTAGCTTACTTCCGCCAAAACTATAAGTCAGACAAATGATAAATGGTAAAATTAACAAAAGTAAAACCCCACGCTAAACAAACCCTACCCAAATTAACTATTGTAAAATATAAATGAAATGAAAGCTAAGGCCTGGAGGCCAGAAGAAACACTTATATATTAATATACATTTTTTTTGTATTGTCGTCGATTTGTGAGCAACCCTGAAAGTTACAGCAGGGTAGCAAATCGGGAAGTGCTCGAAATTTGAATTGCAAGATTCGAGAACAGATAGAAATACATAGATACATACATAGATACATACATACATACAAGTGAAGTTAAATAAAAGCTTTTGAAAACAAAACTGTGAACTGACAAAATTACATTGCGTAATTCTGTAAAACCACGGAAACTAACCGCCCGGGAAAATCTTGTGAGACGCTATGTGCCTTGCTAATAGTAGGATGAAAACGAATGGTTTCATAGACTTTATTTTATGTCTATGCGGGTAAAGCCAAGGAGCGCAGGTTGTTCACTTAACTTAAACTTAAGGTTACATTTGCTATTATAAATTTTACTGCAACTAATCTTAAAGACTTGTTATTACATACTCAAGTACGATAGAAGTATGATATCATAAATTAAGTCAATGTTTGACATACATAAAGGCCGCATGGAATTATGCAGACAAAGCCTTTGGACCGTGCCCATCATTTGCTTCAGTCATAATAACACACATGACACAGTAATTATACCATATCTAGGGGGTCATCAAGATTTAGATCCGTCAGAAATCAGCGTAAATGATTATGGTTACAATGTAAAATTTTAAACTTTAGTATTATCTAACATTAGTGTTATAGTTAGAATCAGGATATTTACCATTTATTGAAACTACACTCTCGCATGAAAAAGTTTGCTTGTGATCATGGCGCCTGCAACGGAGTCGAAATATCGAAAACTCAAAACAAAATAAACTAGTGGCTCTGTGAGCTGTAGACAATTTTGTAATAAAATTCTGTACAATTTTTTTTGCAAACAATTTAGCGTTGCATAGTAGCGCCATCTAGTTACCTTATTGTAAAACTAACAAAAAACCAAGCTGCTCCATCAACCTAATAGGTAAAGGGCTGATTCCACTGGTAGAAACCTAAAAGTGAGAAATTTATTGCGTTTTGAGGAGCTATTCTGTTCATCACGCCGAAGATCCTCATCAGAACTTCACAATTTTTTTATGAGACTAATTTAAAGTTACTACCTTTCAAATAAAAAAAAACCCTTCGAAATCGAATTTAATAAGGCGGAGATATTCAATAGCCCCCTTTTTACTATTTTTTGGGAGAAGTACCCCAATCAAAAATTCCCGACGATAAAAAATTTAAAAAAATTCGCTTAACCTGTATACCAAGTTTCGTCTAGATCGGTTGAGAAATGCGACCTGTAGAGGAGAACAGACATCTGGAAGGACATAAGAAAGCATTTTTGCCCAAGCTGAAACGGACACGATTCGCTCGTGCTTCGCACTCGCTCGGTCAATAAATAAAAATAAACGTTTCTTATTTATCGCTAAACAGAAAACATCTGCACGGATTTAGTGTTTAATACGAGCGGTAACCGTGGCTACAGTTACACTATAAAAAACGGTATCGCAGGCGCGCTCGCTTTGAGTCTCTTGATTGTATTTAATTTTAGTCCTACCTACCTATTTTGTAATACAACCTAACAGGATCATTGTGGATACTTACAATTATTTGTAGTCTTATTCTTGCTTTTTCTTTTTTGTATTTAACTACGAGTCTTTTTGTACACAAATAAGTAGTATTTTAAACGTTGGCAATTAAATAAATCTACGTGACCCAAAAAACTTGGCTGTGTAGGTACAGTTTTTTTACGGGCTGTACAATCGTTTGGCCACGATCTCATTTGATGGAAAGCGGTGATGTGCTGGAAGGTGTAGCACGTTTGCCTAGTCACTCTTGACTTGAACACACCTGGGTTATATTTTACCGGAAACACTGACGAGGGCATGGCATTCCACTACTTTGCAGTTCTTATAACAAATGAAGAAGCGTACCGCTTCCTTCTTGTGCGAGATATTTCTACCATAAAAGGGTGGCGCTTTCTCGATCGTATAGTCGTACGGTAGATTAATAAAAGGACCAATAATTCTCACCCTACTGGATATCTAGTCGGTGATCGGGTAGCGATATATCGCTAACACGCCCATTTTCAGCAGTGGAAATCTTCGAGAAAATGATTTTATCCAAAAGCTAAGTGTTTTTAGGTCACCCTATACAATATAGAACTACCTAGCATGGCACAGTGACCCAAAATGACTTGAATACCTACACAGATTTATTCAATAGTAATACACAAATATATTCAATAGTAATAAATACCAAAGAAGAAAACAAATTGGTCATACAAAGTTGGCATTTATAATAAAATACAATAGTAAATGCCATATAAACGAATAAAACAATTTACTACATATCAAAAGGTCAACAAAAAAACGCGTGCTAAGCGTTCGTGTATCACAATGAAGAAGATAACAATCGTAGATAAAAATAATCGTAAAGTTGAGAATTACGAGAACAAATTAACAATCATTAAGTGGTCACTGTCATTACACATCATGCAACGTAACTTAGTGAAAGCCTTTTCATTGCGAGTGATAATATTAATAAACACAGACCAATTCCACTATGTTGTGTAAACTAAAAAGCAGTGCTACTCTTAAATAAACCAGACAAAAAAACTCATTCGCAATTGGTGTACTCAAATTCTAGTGTATGTCAATTGTAGTAAAGTCATAATTACAAAATTTCACAAAACAATAGTTAAAAGATCTAGAGACAACCAAACAACATCGCAGCATCGAAGGTGGTATAAATACAATAATCCAAACACGATTGTATTGTTTTAGGACTCATAAGGGCCAAAAAATTGTTCTTAATCATTCATGACATCATCGCCAAAGAATGGCGCAAAAAGAATAATCAATGCGATGGTACAAAATAAAAAAATAAATTCTAATCCCCATGTGATTATTATACAGCAGTGCAGTGTGCAATGCCGTGCTTGCAACAGCTGTAGGTAATTGCAGGCCCTGCCTTGCAACACCATCTTAATGGGTTATTTTGCATCGGCTTCCGCTAGAGTTTTGCGTGCAAATGAAATTCTTAAAAGTTTCGTTGGTTGAATCTAGAATTATTTTAAGCCTGATGTTAATGTTTTAAGTTTTACTATCACTCACTCATTATCAGACTATTGTGCAACACCACTGGTGGAATACTATTCTATCCCAAAACATCTACCGTAGAGTACCTACAACTCCAATGACATCGAAATGCGATTCTGATACGATTTGTGTAACGGGAGAGAGAAAGCTCGTATCAGAATCGTCGGTAGTTTAATTCATAATTTAAAATAAATATCATTTCAATATGCATAGCACTCTACTAAAAAATTCAGGCCCAAAATATTTGGTCAATCCTCAACATTGTTCCGAACCGAAAGTCAAATAGCAACATAGAAATGTGAAATAAATAAAAGCAATATAAGTTATACCACTAACAAATTATAATGCAACATGCTTACTCAATCCATGCGTTCATACTTGTAATAAGCAATTTTTTGGACACACTGTTATACGAGTACATAAAAACACGCTATTAAACTATCTCATGTAATGACACAGAATTAAATGCGATCTTAGCCTCGTTGATAATTTTGATTTCCTGCACTGTAATTCTCAAATTAATTGATTGTGCATGGTTTCCCTTGAAACTACAAATTACAAAGTGCGCAACAAAGCACATCAGTGCAGTCATATGGCTCATGACTAATGAAAATTGCTCGCCAGTGCAGTCATATTACTCGTAACTGATGAGAATTGCTCTAAAATACAGGTTAATGCCTCGGTTGCCATTGATTAGAGCACAATGGCAGTAGATGAATTGCCAACACGTGTAGAGCAATAATTGAATGATTATGGAAGTCTAAAAATTAATACCACAGAATAAATAAGTGCAAGTGCTAGCTCAGAGAATAAGAGAGCTAAAGTGGCAACGGTCTGTTTGTTGTAGAACCGATAACCATAGGGATAGACGAGTTCTAGAGTTCTTTATACCCACAATATTACTCCAAAATCAGCAGATACTCAAGTCTCACTTTGTTGGAACCCGGCGTTCAATAGCAAAGTCACTGCTTTATACCCACAATACTAATTCAAAATCAGCAGATACTTAAGTCTCACTTTTTTTATTTGATGATAGATTTGACGGAAACAAAATATACAAGTAAGGCTAAATAAAACCGAGGAGGCAGGCTCCTGGAATCGCTTCGAAAGTTGTTTGATCAATTGAAATCAGATTCTCTTTTATTTATTATGCTTGGAAAGAAAACATACATCAGCAAGAATTAATGTCCGTTTATTTTTGCATGCCTTTTAAGCGATAGAGGCAATTACAGACCCATCAATCTCGCCTCCTACCTCTACAAAGCTTTTATCAAGGTGATAGAAAGCCGTATCTCTAGTAAGCTTGACTTACGAGTACATCAACCAGCCAAACAAGCTGGCATTCGTTGACGCCTTTCCACAACTGCCCATCTTCAATCACTGAATCGACAAATACTATGAATTTAATCAACCACTGTACCTAGCATTCATCGACTTCTCCAAAGCGTTCGACAGGCTCCACTATAGTTCCATATTCCAGGCATTACAGAACCAAAACATACAAGACATAAAAACATACATTCAACTATTAAAGAACATTTACTACAGCAGTACCGCATCCATCAAGCTTCATAAAACTGGGCAACCATTTCAAATTCAGAGAGGAGTCAAACAGGGTGACACGCTGTCTCCTAAACTCTTTACAGCCACACTTGAAGAGGTCTTTAAGACTCTGACAGCCAGCTGGGAGGATAAGGGCATCCTCGTTGGCAATAATAGATGACTATGACTATGTTTATCTTGGCCAAATAGTCTCTTTACAGGCGAGACAGGATATGGAAGTTGATAGACGCACCGAAAACACCTGAAAGAGATATCGGTCGATGAAAGAGCTCATGAAAGGCGAACTACCACTGTCTCTCAAAAAGAAACTCATGAACATGTTTATTCTCCCCATCCTCACTTACGGATGTCAGACTTGACGAAACATCAAAAGCCCAAACTAGGAGTTTGCCAACGAGGAGTTTTCGAACGTGAGGTCTAACTCCCAACTTCTCCAAAGAAAAAACCCAACCCAAGAATTCCCAACTTTACCCAAGATACTGCGTTCCATACGCAGTATCTTGGGAGTTAGACCTCACGTTCGAAATACAGTACTGCGTTCCAAAACTGGCGAGGAAGCTGCCAGCTTGAAGTGGAACTGGGTAGGACATATCTGCCGCATGTCAAGCGATCTTGGGCGAGAATGAACACAGAGAATGGACCCCACAAAATCACAAAAGGCGTCGCGGCATGCCCAGAAGGAGATGGCGGGACGAACTGGATGACTTTTCTAAAGACTGGCATTCAAGAGCACAGGATCGCGAGAAATGGAAAGAAGGAAAGGAGGCCTTTGCCCTGCAGTAGGACATCAGGTCATAGCTAAAAATAATAATAATATTTAATTATTTATATGTGGTCTTGTGAAACGTTGTTTGTTTTTATGTTGCTTTGAAGCACAAACGAATAAATTAATTCATGAGCTATGTTCCTAGTAAAACTAAGTAGTATACCATAGGTATCACGGTTAAATTCTTTCATTTGCAACTAATTACAAAAGTATACACATAAAACTAGCTCACTCCAACCTTAAGGTTTTTTATTTGATCCAACTTAATGAATCAATCGACAAATCTTTAATCATAAATGTTATTGTTAATGGACATTGAAAAACAAATGATCATGTTCACCTCGCTGTTATTTATTGACTGATAATTATAGATTTATAAATCATGCAAATCTAGACGGTTACCTTCAGGGTAACAGGTAGATTATTTAAATTATGAGTAATTTTCAGTACACTAGCAGTAACTAAGTAATTTTTCTTGTACCCTCTGTTTAGACTAGTGATGTTATGGTTATTTATTTATTTTTTGTTTTCTTGTAAGTATTGTCTTACTGGGCATTGTGGTCCGTAAACGATTATATAAATTTAGAAAGGGAGTATACACACAAGGAGTCTCAAGAAGTCAAGGGAGTCTCACAAGGGAGTCCACAGGTGTGTGAGAAAAGCCAATATTGTTTTTTTAGTAGATTAGCTATGCCCGCGTTTTTGCCTGCGTGGGCATTTCTCTAGGCTGAAAGTAACCTATGTGTTATTATGTACCTATAAAGTCAAAATACAAATCTTAGTTCAAACGTCAGATAGTTTTACTCGAAAGCTCGGTTTCTTAGCATCGGATTAAGATACCAAGTAACCCAGCGTGTAAATAAAAACCTCAGCTATTCAACAATGAAAACCGCATCGCAATCAGTCCAAAAGTGTTTATGTGATGCACGAACAAACAGAAAAAAGTAATTTAAAAAAACTGTTGTAGTTTATTTTAAGTCCACTATACCATATTTTTAAATTAAATTCTTTTCCTATCTTTTTGTTACTTACTGCTTTATTATAAATATAGATAAGTAAGTAGCCATTAAATTTTGTTATTTTAGCCCATTATAAAAAAAACATTAGGTTCATCAGCAGGCGCGTCCGTCCACAGAATAGACAATATAACTATGATCGACGCAGGCGCGTCCGAGTTTCACGTAACTTTATATAATAAACCGGACTAAATGTAACACGGCCGCCGGTTACGTCTACCAACTTGTTAGTCATTGGACGGTACCTACTGGCGGAATGAAAATTCCGTAAAGGGGACCTTACATTTTACTAAAATGCCTGAGCCTGCAGTCTCGACATCGATAGATATTGCTTTACAACCAAAATCGATCGCAAAATACGATTATATATATTTGGTAGTCTCTACCAAATACCAATCGTGATCAATGACAGTACAGATACCAATGACAGTCGATAGCTTTTGACAATAACTGTCAAAGCTAACAATTGTCATCGGTATATGTACCGATTTCGGTTGCAAAGCAATCAATACCTAAGTTTACTAATTTTTTTACGGAATCTAGGCATTTCCTCGGGAAGGGGAGTGGTACCGGGGAGGTAGCCCTCCCCCCCTCCCCCACCGCCCTCCTCACTTCTCCCCCTCCATTCGTGCGACTGTTTTCTAAAGGTACCCCGTTTATACTTCTAGTGTTTGTGACCTTAGGTTAAAACTCTATATAAATGATGATCAGAAATCTTTCAAAAATATATATACATAAATACGATCTATCGCAACAGGATTGTCAGGTATCTATGCGGCCTGTGTTTAGCCAAAGGCCACTTGCTGTAATTAATCGGTTGCTAGTGGCCTAACAATAGTAAGTGATTGCGTCCGGTCGCAGTATTACCGGCTGTACACGACATGAGTGCATTTAATTAATAGTTGAATCGTTCTATTAATGTTTAAAAGGCACCGTGAAAGATTGAGAGATGGAAAGTCGTCGTACATAATAAGTGTACATTCCACAAAAATGCTCTCACAGACGCGGGGCTAACTATGTGCAAACAAAAATTTATTAGGCGTTCAAAATTAGTTCCTCTTGGATTTATTTCGAGACACACCCATGGCCAAAAACGCTGAGTTTTTTTTTGCATTTCATGTATTAACCTTTTGATCGCCTCTATTATGTATCGAACTTAAAATAACAATACAAAACAAAGTTTGTCTGTCGTATTATCCTACGTGGGTATAATGGGCACGACATTGTTTGCTAGCTAAGGCGATCAGATGCAATATAACTTATCAAAATTTGGTCCTTTTTGAAAGCTTTTATTTAACTTGCAATATTTGTATGTATGTATGTCTGTATGTAAGTTTGTTTTGGTCTAATCTTGAAAGCTGAACTGGAACCATTTCCTCTTATCCTAAGGAGTTTCATTTTTTCATGTTGGTTCAGTTTTTTATTTTTATGGTAAGCATGACCTGAATCGACATCCAGGATCAGCTCCGGATAAAGAAACCCTTCAACGTCAACAGCACAGTCAAGAACTTTTGTGTACGCATTTGTTGATGATAGCCAGTTTGAAGTTTTACCATGACATGGTTGCTGCTCTCCGGGTTGGCTCTTGAGTAGGGAACTCTTCTACGGTTAACAGCTTAGACACAAAATGTTATAAGTTTACGCATTTAATTATGATAGCCCGTTCGAAGTTACATTTTAAATTAACTTATTAGCAATTGCAATAATAAAGCAACAAAAGGCTATTCAAGGAAGATAATTAAAAATCAATTTGGTAAGAGACTTAAAATAAGATACAGAAAAACAAAATAAAATTTTAAAAAAATGTGTCTCTCTTTTTGTCTGTTTGCGAATCACATACTACTGAACCGATTGCGATGCGGTTTTCAGTGTTAGATAGCTTAGGTTTTGATTTTAAATCTAGTGTACTTAGTATCTCAATTCGATGAGTAGAAGGCGAGCAATCGATAAAAACCAATTCACGGCTGAGTAAATTTTGTTGGAATCTGCTTTTATTCCAGAATCCACGAGGGCAAACCCGCGGGTACAACTAGCACAGACAATATAATTTCGGATTTAGCCATACAAGTCCAGTAGAAACATTCACACCGCATAACTTAAAAAGAAAATAATGTCGTCTCCAACTTACTTTGAATTTTATGAATCGCATATTCGAGTATCGCTATCACCTCCGCAGTCTGATTGGATGGGTGGAGGTAATAAACAGGTAAAAACACAACATTGATTTTAAAAATTAACTTCAATCAAACGCTTAAATTATTATGTTTCTTGAATGTGCCTAGAAACACTTCGCTATAAAACGGATGAATTTTATTGCTGCATTTAACATTCCCAAATCTACGAATAATCGTGAAAGCTTCTGCCAGTATACAGGTTGATTTTTTTAACCAGACCCGGCAGGAAAGTACTCTAAATACTGGAGATAATAAAAAATACTTAAAGGAAACATTCCTTTATTTTTCAAAAGAAACCAATCTGCATTCAATGGAATCAGCCATTTACCTACCACCTTGGTTATTAAAGTTAGTGTTACAATAAGGTTACTAGATGGCCCTAGTGCCACTTTTAGATACCATTGTACGTCTTAGCGATATTAAGTCAACCTGATAACAGGGCGTATGCATATTTTGTTGGACAGCTATTTAGCCATAACGAAATCTGTCATACGTTCTATCTAGGCATATCGAGATGTAGTCACAAAACTTCTAACCCCTATTTTTTACACGATTGCCCAAAAAGAGGAGTGTTATTTAGCATTCATGTATTTTTGTATGTACGCGAGTTTCTTTATTCCACCATAACTTTTATATGCCTGAACAGAGTTAGACGTATGGGGTATTGTTAGAATCCTTACATCCCCCCGAGTAGCAGGAAATATATATTTTTTTTTTTGAAAAAAGAACTATATGCCGGCAGTATGGTTCAATTTAAAAAGGCGAAAAAAAAACTTCTACTTTTACAATATGGGTATCAAATTGAAGGCCTTGATAAGCACATTTATTATCCCCTTTCTAAATTTGAGAGTTTAATAATATTCCTAATGAACATTATAAACACGAGTAGAACCACTTTAATGTAGCGTGATGTTTTCTTAATTAAGCAGTTCATTCGGTAAACATTGGCGTAGCGGTGTTGCGGTCAATCCTGAGCCTGATAACGACTGAAGTGAGGGATTGATTAAACTATAATAGCTTCCTTAATTAATAAGTAATTATTATTAAATAGTAATAATAATTAAGATTATTTGGTTTTCCTTATCGGTACATTTTTAATCTTAACGTGTTTTTTATACTTTCCATTGGAGAGAGTCCGTTGTTTATTATCACAATAAATGAATTTCCTCGTCCATACAAAAATATTGCATATTTCCAATTTAGTATACAATACGCGATATATCAACCCCTCAGTCGCCGATTGAGGGGTTGCCCATGCGGTTAGCGAGCATAGATTACGTAAAAAAAATGTTAAAAATAATTAAGAAAGATATTTGCAAAAATTATCTCAAAATATCTCAGAATTTTATTATTGAATATGCTAAAGGAAATAAAAAAAACTTGTGATTGATAGTTTAGAAGAAAAACGGTAGTTACTACAAACACAGAGGGTATTTTGCGTATTTATTTCGGATATTTAAAATTGTATTTTTTTTAAGCTGAAGAGTAGATGCTCTGTATGATGAAAATATTTATTTGTGTATTTTTTTTCGTAATACATTACGGAGAAAAAAGATTTTAATGTACCCCAAATTGAGCCCAATTCACACATAGCTCAGCCTTAATAGTAAGGAAACCAGCATGCCCCAAATTTCAGATCCTCAAAATTTCAAGGACATGTGACTTCGAATAAAGGACCATTGTCTCTCTTGATCAGAACCCTCTGCTGGGAATTTTATAAGCTAATGATGATGAATTAATCAGTTTAAAAATCCACACAATATACAAAAGGGAAACGTTGTCGTTTGTTTGTTTGGGGAGCTTTCACACCATAACGGCGGGACGGATTTAGATGAAATTTGTACTGGACATAGCTTACACCCAGGAATAAAACATAGGATACTTTTTATCCCGGAAAATGGTAAGTTTCTACGGGAAAACGGGAAAATGTTGATTACTCGCTGTAAGGAACGGCTGCCATGGAAACGAAATAATAAAAAGTCTGTCAAAAAACATCAAGAGCTTTGGTCCTATACTTTTGCATGGCTTTTAGTATCCTAGCAGATTGTACGAGAAGGATGCTTTTTTCGCGATAAACTGCAGTCCTCGCGGACGAAGTCGCGGGTGACAGCTATTGGTTAATAAAGTGCAGCCTTATTCCTCTTCTGCTTTTATTTTATAACTAAGCTAACCTTCTGTACTTAATTTACTATTAGTCGCCTTTAAGTCCATATTTTGAGCACGTTTGTACAATATAGGTTGAGCACGACCGGTTCCTTGCACTTTCTGCACCGGCTATAAGCCATAATGATAAAATATTATACGCAATACTCAGATACGTATATACAACTAACTAACCCAGGATACCTACAAATAGTCTGCCGCACAAAAACGCTTTATAAGTATATTAAAATTGACGCAGCTCCGGATAAAATTATTATGACACTCATTGACCCATGGACATTTGCCATAATAAAAAAGTATATTATGTACTCATAAATAAATATGACAATGTTTAAGTCCGTGTCACGCTGAATTGCCCAAATTAGAGGCTGGTAGTACCGGTTTCAACATTTCTCTAAAAGGAATGTAATAACGATAAAACACTTAGTATAATCAATGACCTAACACGGTGTTCTGTTCACTTTTCATACATAATGAACTGATCTATAAATAAATAGGTACCTATATTAAGTTAACGTAATAAAGTGGTTCAATGCCCCGCGGCTGCGACGGCAGCCAAAACTCAGTACATAAACCGGTTTACGCACGCGCGTACTAGGACATTGTTAATGGCAAAATGACGACCTCAACTTTAAACATTGTTTTAAATTTACTTATATGTCACTTATTTAACTGTTGACTGTATATAAAACAATAAAGCCATACAAATTTCCAGTTATGTGATTGTATGAATTATTGAATGCAGTATATAAATATTAACGTTAGTCGTTATCCATTTTGTTCCACAAAAAACATGGAATACTTTGTGAGCAATGGGTGATTTAGTTGAATACTCGAATATTACTAAACAATTCGATTTTTCACTTTCTTACCTTGCTGTACATAAGAATGGTAAATTAAATGGAATCGTTATAACCTTGAACTCGTAACAGATGAGCATGGGTAGTTTTGTCAATAAGACATTCTTTCCCGCTTCAATTTAGTGGTTCATAATATCGAGATGGTTGTGGTCCAAAAATAGCCATTTAAAAAGCTACACCCCATCGAGATGGTTGTGCTCCAAAAATAGCCATTTAAAAAGCTACACCCTATCGAGACGGTTGTGCTCCAAAAATAGCCATTTAAAAAGCAACACTCCATCGAGACGGTTGTGCTCCAAAAATAGCCATTTAAAAAGCAAAACCCCATCGAGACGGTTGAGCCCCAAAAATAGCCATATAAAATGCTCTAAGAGTCAATGCCCAGTCTTATCACGTGAATTCATGTGTTGCATATTTAGTACTATTGAATATTCTGTGACATAATGAACTACTTAGTCCATTATCTTCTCTCAAATGAAAGAAGATCTCATCATATTTATCGTTATGTTGTTTTAGCACGCGACTAGTCATATATTAAACATATTTTCCAGCACATAGAGTATGTGCTGGAAATTAGTAGTGTTGAAACAAGTTGGCGACACCGAAAGAAAACTTTATGGTGGAAACATGGTCAGGTGTGTCAACTATTGATAGTCATTATCACCATCAAGGCCCGCAAACTTCCGACGGTCGGTCAAAGTTCATTCGGTTGCTCAGGTAAATGTTATGCACATTAAACCGAAGATCTGTGCGGCGTTGACCCGAATGAACTATCGGCATATCGTTTGTGGGTGCCTCTAGTCTGTGGTTATTGCACCACTGTCCAAAAAATTAGTGTAATGTTTTCAGGTTTTATGTATGTTTGTATGTATGCATGTGATTTTATTTATTCCACCATAACTTTTAAATGCCTGAACAGATTTAGACGTATGAGGTATCGTTAGAATCCTTACATCATCCCGAGTAACATTGCATTTTTTTAAATTCAGTTTTGCAGCTAATTGGCTCAGTTTTCAGATGCGAAAAAATACTCTTCTTATTTTACAATCTGAGTATCAAATTGAAGGCCTTGACATTCCAACAATATATAATTTATTAGCATAAAAGTTCGTTTTTTGGCAGGGCAGGTGTGCTTTTTCTCATACTTTGATGATTTACTTGTATCTGTAGTGAACTAGCACGACACTGAATATGATCTCCTAAGTTTACAATAAAGCAATTAAGAGAGCAAAAATATATTCATTGCCAATTGACATAAAACACTCTTGTCCGAAGTAATTTCCGCAACCAATTTAACCCATAGTAAATTAGATGCTGAAATTAACTATAACTTAAAACGTTAACTATGACTTATAACATTAACTCTGACTTAAAACATTAAGTATGGGCATTAACTATGACTTAAAACATTAACCATGGACATTAACTATGACTTAAAATTTTAACTATAGGCATTAACTATGATTTAAAACATTAACTTTGGGCATTAACTACAACTTAAAACAGTCTACATTATGATTACGAGCATTACTCAATGCTCATGTCACTTCCCACCTTCCCATAATACACATTAGTCCTAAGTAATGCCCGGTGTGAATTTGCCATAATACACTTAGTAAAACTTAGAACTTAGTAGCATAATTTTAAATTTATTTTTATTTTAATTTTTATTACTGACTAGGCAATCGTTTGACCACGATCTCACCTGATGGAAAGCGATGATGTGGTCGAAGGTGTAGCACGCTTGCCGAGTAGATATTTACTCTTGACTTGAACACACCTGGGCTATGTTTTACCGAAAACACTGACGCTGATAAATGAAGAAGCGTAACGCTTCGTGGTGATGGGGGAATCAGATTATGCACACTCTCAATAGTGCAATCTGTAGAATACCAACAGGCTTGCGATCTCACGTCGATGCGCCAGACATTGTAGCTTACTCTTTTTTTCTTTTTTTTTTCCTTTTTTTTTTAATGTCTGTCCGTTCTCCTATCACGACTGCTGGACCGATTGCGATGAGATTTTAACTGTTGGATAGCTTAGGTTTTGACTTAAAAACTGGTATACTTGATATCTCAATCCAATCAGTAGTAGCCAAGCAATGTAATAAAATCTATTAAATTTAAAATTGTGTACTTAATTTAAGACCAGTGTAGCTAAATGCCTAGTCACAGAACACCTTGTTACAGCTATTGCGTCACAAGCGCATTTTCTCTGCACTTTCGGTTTTGTTCGTTGTTCTGTGCACGACATTGTTAACCGTATTAAGTTGTTAGGGTTGTTACAGAGACTTGTCTGCAGCCATTATCGTTAAGCAGTAACTGATGAGGCTTCAACACCAGAAGTGTTGACTTTAATATTGAAATGTCAGAAAAATCTAATAAATCTTTTTATTTCCGCTTTTATTGCTCGACATTTAATCGTCGGATTAAGATACCAAGTACCCCAGTTATTAAGTCAAACACTAAGCTATCCAACAGTGAAAATCGTATTGCAATTGATTCAGTAGTTTTTACGTGATGCGGGAACAAACATATAGACAAACAAACAAACAGAGACACGATTAAAAAAAAACATATTCGTATTCAGTAGCCAATTGAAAGTGGCCTAGACCATTTATTTTTAAATTATATTAATTAATTTATTTATTTATTTATTTATTAATTGTACAGTTGTTTGGTACTTATTGCTTTATGATAAGTATAGATAGGTAGATAGATAGATAGATAGATGACCATTTGGCCACGTAACGCGCCGCGTCAAGATTGCAATCCGGTGTCATTTCCAATCCGACCGGATCCGACCAGATTTCCATCGATCCGGCCGGACCTGGCCGGATCCGGCTGGATTAATGAAGTCAGGATAAGTTTCTCTTTTCGTTCCAAAATGGACTGTTTATAAGAAAATCCAGTGAGTGTATTCTATAACAACTTAAACAGCTACATTTCCGATGTTATTATTAAAAAAATAAAAATCTAGTACAGTGTAGATAACTAGTTAAATTTGAACTTGAGTGGCTCAGTTTCATTAGATTTCAGTCACATAATATAACATAATCTACTGAAATCACAATAATTAGGTATTTGAGCATGCTAACAAGTCACATTCATATATTTATGACAGACATCATGAATCATGATGAATCCTCTCTAATGAATGGCACAATTATCACAATAAATTTAATTAACTTACTATATATAATTATTTTAACACGTTTGGTTTTGGAAAAAGGATCGTAGAAATCAAATAGTGTTTGGTAATTGTTTCATATGGCAATCGACTCCTAATAGAGCTACAAATACAGCCAGCGGTTTGAAAAGCCCTTTCAGCTTCTACAATTGTCGGCTTTATTGTCAACAAATAATCATGAACAGCAGACAAGTATTCTCCTCGAAATCCTTTATTTTTAAATGCAATTCATTTCCTTTTTTAGTACTTGATCAAAATCTTTCCCGTTTTTAGTATGTTTAGTATGGTATAAGACATATGGTATAAGACATGTAACTGTAAATCTTCCCATATTGTCAAATCTTCTTTTTCAGTGATGGTGAATCTAAGTTCTTTTCGTTTCGTCCACGTTTTATTTCACCTACTCATGCAACAGCTCGATTGTTTGTTGCGATTGTTATCAGGTCCGGTCACCGGATCCGATATGCCAATTTTTGGCAAAACAATGTATAATTTAAGGTATATGGGTACCATATATTATATATGTATATGATATATAGGTACCGGATCCGGTAAACGGTTAGTGATGCCGGATCCACCGGAATACCGGATCCGGTTTTCCGGCTTGCAATCCCTAGTCAAGATATCTGCTAGGAATTGTTCGTGTATGTTCGTGAATTACCACATTTGCCACGTTTGAACGATTCCACAAGCGAACGCGGAAACTAAACGGAAATAAAAATACTTATTCATCGTAGTGGATGTAAAACGCGAACGCAAGCGCAGACCGCTCAAGTACTCGTAATTTATGCTAAAAATTACGAATCGTCATTGAAAAATTGATAAAAATATTTGAGTTAAATTATTACTAAAGTTTTCTTTACACTATTTTTTAAATAATCTTATACAAGTATTCCTTAAATTTAATATTAATTCCTTGTATTAGCGATGGTAGCCTAAGGGTTTAATAGTGCAACATAGAATCCAATGAAACCGGGTTCGGTCCTAGGCTCCGCACCAATGACTTTTTAATCGACTTCACAAAAGGAGACGGTTATATGTTCGGCTGTATGTATGTTTTTTTTAAATTATGTGCGTTTTCCATCGCTCCGTGCTTCTGAGAGCACGTTAAGCTGTCGGTCCCGGCAGTTATTGATTAACAGCAGTCGTTAAGCCATGCCACACGAGGGCCACCACACAACTCCGATACTAGAGGCCAGCACTACCTCAAACGACAAACAAACAAACAGTGTTCTTTTAATCTATAATAATATTTTAAAGAGGAAAGATTATTTTTTTTGCATTTTTGTATGTTTGTTTGTAATAGATAAACTAAAAAATACTGAACCAATTTTATAACTTCATTCACAGCTACATTATCTGCGAGTAACAAGGGCAGAACATTATTTTTCCAAAAATTAGAGAATCCTACGAAAATTGCAATAAATAACGCAATCAAAATACAGAACGGAATGACATGTTGCCATGGAAATGAAATAAGTAATAACAAGTCTGTCAAGTACGTGACATTTGTCTATGGTCAAAAAACACCACGTTGTTGCCAAAGATTTTGAATTACGCTTAATGTCGTGTTTTTTTTAGAAGTTACGACTAGTATAAACAAAACATGCAGTAAGAAAAATGCAGCGTTGTGAGCTTTAACCGTGCGAAGCCGGGGCGAGTCACGAGCATAAAAATGACAAACTAAACAATTAAGAGGTTCATATAACTTTCTTTCCATTTAAACAACTTCCCCCTCGACAACCATATAGCACAAGTGGAAATAAATGCTTTCTTCACTAGATAAGCCGAAGATACGGCGTGTAACGTGATTACTGCGACAGTATCATGCCATTGCAATAATTAGCTACGACAACAATGACGCGCATACAATAGCACTATTCTTTACTTTTTTCTGATTCTATCCGAATACTTTGTATTGGTTGCCAGTGACACAGAATAAATAATAGTCCTACGTACCAGTGATTACATTTTATATTAGCTATGACCAATTAGTTTTTATTTTGTTGAGATTGACAACTTTGCGTATTTCTTTTTATATACTTTTACACAGTTGTATTTTACAGACAATTGTGATATGTACATCATTTTCTTGTTGAATCCTCACCAATATATAAAAGTGAAACTTTGTTTGGTTGTATGTTTGGGGAGCGTTCACGCGATAATGGCTGGACGGATTTTGATGAAATTTGGAATGGAGATAGCTTATATCCTGGAATAAAACATAGGATACTTTTTATCCCGGAAAATGGTAAGTTTCCACGGGAAAACTGGAAAATGTTGATTACTCGCTGTAAGGAATGGTTGCCTTGAAAACGAACTTGGAAGTCTGTCAAAAAAAAACAAGTTATTGTTGCTATACTTTTGCATTGGTTTTTAATATCCTAAAACAACATAGGATGCTTTTTTCGTGATAAACTGTAGTCCACGCGGATGAAGTCGCGGGCGAAAGCTAGTATAAAATAAAATAACGCTACCTACATTTTATTTTATTTTTATATTTCACATAAAAGAAAACTTTGTCATCACAAAAAATGAAAATCAATAGATTTTGTCACATTTACCAAACAATTAGTTGATTTAATCATTTATTAGATTTTTACCAAATTCGTTTAAAAGGAGTTTAAGAAGTATGACTCGAATAGTGAAGGTTATTCTGTGTTTATTCTGTGACCATAGTCGCCGACTAACCAGCCGAAAAGCCGTATCAAAGACTGTGTCGACAGCTTATCGGCGACCTTGGTGAGTAGACTCTATACCTAACTGAACACCCAACAGAGAATTAAAATCGGAAAAAATTGCCTTTGCCGAGTGCAATCATCCGTCACCAGCCTATAATATTTATCCACTGCTGGACATAGGCCTCTCCGAATGCACGCCACTGAGCTCGGTCTTCTCTCTGCATCCAGTTTCTGCCAGCCGCAATTCGCAGGTCGTCACTCCACCTGGCCACAGGGCGTACTACATTACGTCTGCCTTATACTTGGTTTCCACTCGATAATTCGTCTACTCCGTCGGTTATCGGTTCTTGGGTTGAATCCAAAAGATAAAAAGACAGAAAGTATTTATCCTCAATTAAAGATAATGACTTAATTATTGAAGTTAATTCTCCGCGGAGCTCAATGTAGAGATGTGAGACTCAGATACGTCGTTATTGTCTATATTATTATTTTATGTAGGTATTAGTGACATACCTCGTGGAGGATGTACTTTCACCTGTCACTTCAGTGAGATTTTAACTGTTGTTTATTTTTAGCTAATCACCTTTGTCAAAATATGACAAACCTTTTTAACAATAGTGAAAGCAGTAGGTATTCATAAACATGTGTTTTATAAAATATAGCAAGAATCCAGTCTCACTACAAAGTTGATATCGAGCCTAACTCAAATGCAGGATGTTACAACATTACTTACTTATATTTTTTATTTAATTTAACCTGCATACGTAATTATCCATCAAATTTTATTTAGGTTTATATTTGGATTACGCAAATATGACCATGTCTCCGAATTTCGAATAAAGCTCAAGTGGCTTCCCATACGTCAACGTCGGAATGCTCATATATTGTCCCTCCTTTACTCTATTTTGTTTCATCCTTCTTCGCCACATTATCTCAACGAACGTTTTGATTTCCTTCACATGTCAAACTCTCGTTTTTTAAGGTCATCAGAGAACTTAATGCTAAAAACTCCCATACATAGGACCTCATTCTATGATCATTCCTTTACGGTTGAAGCAGTAGATTGTGGAATGATTTGCCAGTTAAAATTAAACGTGCACCTTCTATTGATGCTTTTAAAAGTCAAGTAAAAGCCTTTCACACGAGCTATTTTTTTATCACATCGTATATATTAAAAAAAAAAAAAAAAAAAAAACAAGTATATATGATTATGTATGTATAATGTGTATATTTATATATATATATATATATATATATATATATAATGTGTATATTTATATGTATATATTTGTATGGTTGTTATGTTTTGGTATTAAAATTTAGTTGTCATTTCTATTTAAGTAGATATAGTTATGTTGTTGTTGTTGTTGTAAGAAAAACCACCGTTCGTAATTTGTTTATGTTAATCCTCTCCATGCACGGATGTCTCGGATTTTGTTAGATTAAGTTTATTAATTGTATATTTCTATATTGTAGTGTTTCAATAAAGAGTTCATCTATCTATGTATCTATCTAATTATCCATCAATTTTTATTACTTAACTTGATGGATAAATTAAGTTAAGTATTATATATTTTTATTACCTAACTTATTAAGTTAAATAAAAATTGCCCTTGGTACAGCCAGGTGAACTAAGGTGGACCATGGAAAGAAAAAAAAACCCATGGTACACCCAGAAATATTGAGGAGGACCACGGGAGAAATAAATTGCCCCTGGTACAACCAGGTGAACTTTCTAGGTGGACCACGGGCAGGGCGCGAATTTTGCTCATTCCTTTTCTCCCCATTCCCATAGCATGTTGAAAAGGCATATATTTTTTATTTTTCCCTTTCTTCCCACTGGTGGTACAAAGAAGGGAAGTAACTGAATCGCGACTATTAGCGCAAAAACTCGTCGTGGACTCGTAATAATAATATACGGTCAGAACCAGAAGTGTCCCGCTATCTTAATGTGTTCTTAAACATTTTCAGACTACTATTGACATAGCTGGCTTATATAGGTACATAGCTTAACAGAATGACCAAGCCTCAGTATTTGCCTATTAAACATTATTTGCTAAACAGATTCTGTTCATTGCACAGTCAATACTCGGTGCTAATTTCTACACAGAGCAAAGCTGCTTTCACACTTGTGTATTTACCCATACCCACCATTATTAAGGCTTATTTGCTAGTCAAGGAGGTAGTGGTAAGTATTAAACTTATGTAAATAGACTTAGTTAAAGTGGTATTAATACTGTAGTGTCTATCTGTGTTCTAAGACTTAATTCAAGTGATCATAGATAATACTTTATTGTACACCGGTTTACAAAAATATACAGCAAATATGAACAATCTTATAACTAAAGTACAAGGGGCGGACTTATCGCTAAAAGTGATCTCTTCCCGTCAATATTTGGATGGAAAGAAATAATGGAGTTAGAGAGGTATTAGTAGTATCTATCTTTGTTCTAAGCATCAATTTTTACAGAGTTTTAGCGATTTGAATTTCACAGAAAATTAAAGCATTCAATTAATTATTTAACACGTCATGAAGTTACAACTCACTTCCATTTTGACAAATGCTGGGCCAATTTTCGTATGATCCCGCTTAATGGTGTTTGTCCATTTGACCTTTAACGGTACCGAATGGACGCCTGGGGTCAATTCTCCCTGACCATTCACACACGTAACGCGTCGCGTTGTGGAATCGTTCGCCAAATACGACAATTCACGAACATACACGAACAATTCCACGCATATATCTTGACTTGGCGCATTTCTTGGCCAAATGCTCATAGCGAATAAGGGCTCTTTCGTTGCGATATGACGGCACATATATATATGCATTTGTATGGTCATCTATCCACGCGCTCCTCAATAGCCATCAACGATAACCATACAAAAACTTATCGGACCAACAAATCTGTTATAATTTTCGCATTTACCGTACATGAACGATCCGCTTAAATCGGATTCCTATCTGCACTAATGATTTGGCACCAAACTTCATTGAAAGATACTTAATAAAAAATATATGAAAATTAGTGCTTATTAAGTTAGCTTATAATCACCTTAGTTCATATAACCGTTAGCTCTACCACTAAATAAATGAATCACTATAATGCAAATAGGCAAAAACTCGCAACAAATGCGCGAATTGTTGAATACGGCATTATTCATCGGTTACGACACTAGATACCTATTAGTAACACAATACTCTTAAAGAAAGAAGATTAATTGGAATGAGTAATGGGATATTTGGTAGAAACTGGAATAATAAAGGTATATATCCAGTCTAATATTAATTGACCAAAGGCATGAATGCATCTACAGCACGAGTAGGTATTAAACGTCGTGTACAGTAACAATTAATTATATTTATAGCACAGAATCAATTGCTTGGGCCGCACTTACTCGTACAAAAAGTAATTGGAAACGAAAATTTGATTTTTTATATATATTTTTCTACAATTTCCAGCTTTGATTTTTGTCTATGATGATATCATGTGTATTATGTTAATATCTTTAGTTTATGCTTTGCCTTCAGACAGTAGTGTGTACAACACTACTGTAAAGCTTTTTGTCCACCGCGATCAATAATTAAAACCGATATGTGGTCGGAAAAATGTACGATCTTCGTTGTTGGTCGCTGGAGGTCGCGTTAACAGATCATCATAATACAAAATGCATAGGCCTTCATACCGGACCGACCCGATGCGGCCGCTTTAGTGTGGTTATCGGTCTCCGTAGACAAGCGTCACAACCAAACAAACAAACGAAAACACGACGAAAACAGACCACTTTTCACATTGATTTTACTTTGATTAGTAAAATGTCAACTATATTTTTTAAACTAATTTCACATATTTTCTTTTTAATCATTCAACATCCGCATCAGTCGTCACAAAATGACAAAAAGTAGTCAATCAGTAGAGTAGTAACGAATGAAAGTAGTTTTTTTTTTAGATTTCCAGAAGAACATGCCATGGTACATCATGCAGGTTCTTTTAGGAGCCCATGTGGCAGTCTCAAATCAAAGTTAGTCTGTGTCAATTATGTAAAGATGTGACAAAAGTGTTGTAAATTGCGCAAATTTTGCAATAGCTACGCATTGTCTGTATTTATAATATTACGTGACACGGTTTAATTTTAAACACACCGTGAAGACGTAAAATATTGCACGAATTGAATTCACGCTCTCTTAAGTCCAGCGTCGTCCGGAACCACGGCTGACACGGCTACAATGTAATGTACAAACTACATTCCAAAAAATAACGGATTCCCAAACTGTGATAAAAACATTTAAATGAACAAGGACGTTTTAAACATAATTTCTTAATACCCGGTTTCAATGAGATTTACAAGAAAAAACTACTGAACCCAATTTGTTGAAATTCCAAATTCCCGGTGATAATTATGAGTGAACATATGTTAGTAGCCTAGCGGTATGCCACGATACTGGGTTCGATCCTCGGCTCGTCACCAATTACTTTTCTAAGTTATTTGTGTATTTCTATGGCTCTAGCACGTTAAGCTGTCGGTCCTGGCTGTTATTGCTTGATAGCAGTCGTTAAGCCATGAGGCCCTCGAGCGGCCTGATAATCTCTGACACCATAGACCAGCAGTCCTATCATACAACAAGCAAGCTTGTGAAAATATACAAAAAAAAATGAAGTGGATAAAAAAACCGTAATTTATAGACTCGAAATAAAAAATTCGGTCATGTTCGGTTCGGTTTTGGAAATAAAAAAAAAACAAGCGAGCCTTGCAGTAGTCGCATAATATGATGTGTAACATCTGTTAACATATGTGACATCTGTTAACACATTGTTAACACAGTTACACTTTTCACGTAATCACTCCCATAGGTTGCAGAAAAGCGAGCGGAAACTTATTAAGTACACATCAAAAATACTGTCATCTATCGCCACTAAATAAAAAATACCGTCATCTATCGACTGTTATTTCTAATTATAAATTTATGATTGAATGTCTGTTTGGTTTGGACATCGCGATGCTCGCTAGTCAAGATATAGTCAGTCCACTTTTCGACCAGCTTGTTCGTTGGTGAGAAATGATGACATACATTATAAAAAATCAAGGCGAATTACGAGAAATATGAGCTTATTTATACATACACTTATGTGTGACTAGCTGTACCCTCGGCTTCGCACGCATGTTTTTTCTTTAGGCTCAAAGTACCATAATTAGCGATTCCAGGACCAATACCTATACCGACATTTGAACAAAATTTCTTTAGCCGTCAAAACTACTTTATCAATTGCTCGGCTTCTAACTCACCGGATTGAGATACCAATTACACCAGATTTAAATCAAACCCTAAGCTATCTAACAATGGAAACCGCATTGCAATCGGTCCAGTAGTTTTTACGTAATACGTGAACAAACAAACATGCAGATAAACTGAAAGAAAAACAAGATTAACAAAAAAATAATTGTTTAATACCTTTTTAAGCACCCAAGAGCATTTTTTTCATTTGAATTCATTTAGTAGTTTGGGTGCGATGCGCGGTCAAGATACGTTAAACAGACAGACAAAATTAAAAAGTAAAACAGTTTGGCTTCATTATCGAATATAGAGAACCATCCAAAAAATATTTTTTATTACTTAAATATTAAGTAACATAACTTTGGACACATATCCCGCAGGAACCCTTTACTTTTTCGGGATAAAACGTGTCCTCAATTTTAACCCATCATATAATTTAAGACAGTGCCAAGTTGAATCAAAACCCGTCCATTACTTTCAGCGTGGTACGTGTTCTTTTAAATAAGTTTCAACCCCTAAATAATAACCCATAAATTTTTCGATATGTAAAGTATCCTATGTCCTACCTCGTAGTACGAACTCAAATCATACCAAGTTTCTTTTGAATTCATCCAGTAGTTCTAGTGGCGTGATGCGCGGCTAAGATACAGACTGACAGACATACAGACAAAAATGAAAAAACATACAGTTTAGGCTTCATAATCGAATATAGAGTAACTTAAAAAAAACACTATATCTTTAATGTACTGAATTTGGACCCATATCCTCCAGGAACCCATTATTTTTTTGGGACAAAATGTATCCATAATTTTCACCTATCATATAAACTATGTCTGTGCCAAGTTGCATCAATATCCGTCCAATAGTTTCAGCGTGCTAAGTGATCATTTAAATAATTTTCCACCCCTATCCTGCAGGAACACTTAATTTTTTCGGGATGAAAAATATCCAATGTCCTATCTCGAAGTGTGAACTCAAATCATACCAAATTTCATTTGAATTAATTAAGTGTTTTCGGCGTGGTGCGCTGCCAAGGTACAGACAGACAAACCGACAGACAGACAAAAAAAAATACAGTGTTGGCTTTACTATTGAATATAGAACGGCCTCCAAAAAAAAACATAATATCTTTAATTTACAGAATTTTGGACATTATCCCGAAGGAACACTTTATTTTTCGGGATAAAAAGTATCCTCAATTTTTACCCATTATATAAACTATGACTGTGCCAAGTTTCAACAAAATCTGTCAAGTAGTTTCAGCGTGATACGTGTTCTTTTAAATAACTTTCAACGCCTATCCTGCAGGAACCCTTTAATTTTTCCGGATGAAAAGTATCCTATGTCCTACTTCGAGGTATGAACTCAAATCATACCAAATTTCATTTGAATTCATTGAGTATTTTCGGCGAAATGCACTTCCAAGGTAAAGACAGACAGACGGACAGACAGACAGAGAGACAAAAATTAAAAAATACTGTTATGGCTTTAGTATTTAATTTAGAAATGCCCCCAAAAAAAATTACAACATATTTTTTTTATTTACAGAATTTTGGACATTATCCCGCAGGAACTCTTTATTTTTTCGGGATAAAAAGTATCCTCAATTTTAACCCATCATATAAACTATGACTGTGCCAAGTTGCATCAAAATCCGTCCAGTAGTTTCAGAGTGGTAAGTGTTTTTTGAAATAAATTTCAACCCTAATCCTGCGGGAACCCTTTCATTTTTCGGGATGAAAAGTAGCCTATGTCCTACCTCGTAGAATGAACTCAAATCATACCAAGTTTCATTTAAATTCATTCAGTAGTTTCGGCGTGATGCCTAGCCAAGATACAGACAGACATACAGACAGACAGACAAAAATGAAAAAAATACAGTTTTGCCTTCAGTATCGAATCTAGAGTAAAGTCCAAAAAAAATATATCTAAATATCTTCAATGTACAGAATTGAAACCGTTACGGTTTTATTATAAGTATATAGATACATAATAAACTAGGCAAAATTGGAATGTATCTCATTTAAAGGTAATTACTTATTCATCAAGTCGGAGCTGCTCTAGTTTTGTAGGTATATGCTATGCAAGTATTGTGGTCTGTCGTTAAGTACTGGATTAAGTTAAATAGTTAAAGTTGCTTGCAAATTCGTTTGACTTTAAATACTACCGTTCTACTTGCTGGAATTATCCATACTTCGCCATCTTGAATAAACACGATTTCTGTATCGCAGATTAATGCACAGGAACTTTACTTGAGCCTGTGGTGTACATGTGTACAATGTATGCATACATGTATGGCTCGTGGTGGCTCTGAGACCGAGCGATGTCCATATTATTATACATCTCGAACTAAAACTCAAAAACTAAAAATACTATTTTTGATATGTACAAATAAAGACCATATGAGACTTCTTGATTGTCACACTTCCAAATTATTAAAAACCCTTTGCAACCCTCTTAGCTCAACAAAACTGATTTAGCTCATATACTAACTTCAAACTCTATTGATATTAACTATCTATCTCCCAAGTCGCATGAAGATTGGAGCAACTAATTTAAACTACATTTTTATTTTTAGTGTTAAATACTTTTTCTTTTATTTTCATGTGGTTCGAAAGTTATCGACGAACAAACAAATACGTAAACACCGATCTGACTGAGTGGAGGTAGACACCCTATCTTATATACGAACAAACAAATACGTAAACACCGATCTGACTGAGTGGAGGTAGACGCCCTATCTTATATACGAACAAACAAATACGTAAACACCGATCTGACTGAGTGGAGGTAGTTAACTTTCGGGAACGACGAAGAATGTTTTTAAAAACTATTAATTAAAAATACAAATTGAGGACTAACAAGATTTTATTGTTAATACCTCCGAGTTCAATGTAAGACTAACTTAAAACTAACATACATTCATTATTCGAAACGCTTATCTATTTGCTTGCGCTGCGTCTGGCCACCTGCACCGGCCCGTCTTGGACTCTGAACGCGTGCGTGGGCAGATGCTACGCAAGCATTATGGGTACTCTACAATAGAGACGGGAATATAACGCCTTCCCCCTCAGATCGAAGTTATTGAAAAAGATTTTATTTTTCGAGAACTTCGTAAATACAATTTTAGTAAGGTTAACGTAACAAAAGGGGTCTATGATTAACTGGTACTTCAAGTTCAATATCATTTTGTGAAGTATCCTGCTGTTTACAAAACTTTCCTTGAATGGAGGATTTGAATTTGAAACAGATTACTGATATTGTAATTATTGCTATGATAATATAAAGTACAATTGTGGCAAAGTCAATGCTTTTCACTTGAATCACACTGTTATCAGTTTTCACACTTCTCTTCAGTAAATAGTTTAGGTGTTGAATGTCATCCAAATTTACTCCTTTCAAGTTCATCGGCTCCGTGTCTGCTGCGCTGAATCTCTGCTCGTGTTCTCGTAAAAGAGGTAAATTTATTATAGGTACATGCTTATACGTGGTTCCCAGTGAGTGAGAGCGATGGCCATATATCGGAAGGCTATCAATGAAGACGTCACAGGGTTTCTGTATTGTGAGTAAATATGTCCCTCGTAATTGTTCTTGAATGACGTCATCGCCACACCTTTGGAACAGGATCTTCTCATACTTAGAGAATAAAATCCAACTGTTATGGGAGATTTTCTGGGTTTTCAGGTTTTCGGGATCAACTCGTTGTGGAAAACATTTGGAGAGTTTTTGTCCATACTGCATCAGTTGTTCTACGCAAGTTTCTTCGGCATAAACGGCAAGGTCATTTTCCGAACAAATATACTCCTTAGCCGTTATCTCTCTGCATTTTTGGGCGATCGGACGATACTTTGTACCTTCTACTAACAAGTAAGGGAATTCGGGAATAATGGCAAATGTCTCGTTGTTGGGATCATGGGATACTGGGAGTGAGTACAATTTATAATAATTATAAGTAATATTATCAACTAACGGAACATTAATAATAAATCTAACAGTGTTATTCTTAATATAAGTTTTGACAGTAAATGTCTCTTCTAAGTTAATCAAGTTTTGTTCATTTACAGGATACATCAAATGATCAAGGCTACTAATTTCTTTCAGCAGCGCCAATAATTCATTAGGGCTAAGGACAGCCTTGTGTAAAATTGATACCTTACTAAGTGCTAAGGATGTCTCTATATCGTTAAGTTTCATAGAAATAGTCCTAAAATTAATAATAAACGAATTAAATACACTAATAACATAGGATACAAGGAAATCCTTACTCTCTTTTCTAAGCTTTTCTTTAACCAGCTGTTCTATTCTGGTTAATCTATCATTCAAAATTTTAGTATTATCCTCCATTATTTTGGTAGAGTTTACGACATGGTCCAACATTTCTGATATAATAGTTATTTTATTAGAAATAGCATGTTCGCGAGTTTTTAAATTTGTTATCATCTCATCAAAATGGACCGCGTCTTCATGATCAAGATTACCTGTGATGACCTTGATCATTGAACCCAGTGGGTCAATAAGGCCGCGTTTAAATCTCTTGTTTGGTATTAATTGTTGCAGTTTTTCTATTGCTTCATCTCGAATATATTCCGCTTGAACTCTGTACTCGTTTACTTCGTAGAAATCAGAATATTGATTATAAGACGATAGTTTTTTGCAAAATTTGAAATATTGTTTTAAGTTGAACTGTAAGTCTGATGCTATTCCCTCCAGCTCAATTGTTTTGATAATTGTCCATTCATTGTGTTGTAAAAATGCTTGACCTAGTTTAACAGGCAGAACACCTGGGTTCCTGTCAATTTTCTGCACTTGAAGGCCCTGGCTTTGGGGACCTTGGTTTTGAAGGGCCTGGGTCGTCGATATCCATACCATTAGGAGCAAGCGCCACCTGTGGAGGACGTTTGACATTTTTAATAGGAACCTTTGTGTCCCTGTCTTTTATTTTTACAGGCACTACATTTCGCTTCATTTCACCCGTTACAATAGCCTTGTGATATTTAGGTTTGTCTTTAGATTGCCGTTTGTTTACAGCTTTTGCGTAAATTGTTTGTCCTATTTCTAATCCCGGACTTAACTCACCTCCACGCTTTTTACTAATATTTTCCTTATTTTTACCCATTTTTTCTACTAAATGTCGATACAATTCCTGTGTCCTTTTCCTATGATCTTTTACTAACTGTTGCCTATATGCTTTATCAAAATCTATGTCAAATGCAGAGTTTACTTTGGTATGACCGAATACAACTTCAAAAGGTGTTAAGTCGGTGGCACTGTGAATACTATTATTGTATGCCATGATTGCATAGGTCATGATAGATGCAGCATCTGCATATTTTCTTTCATATTTAGCTATGCGGTAAATTTCGATAATTGTGGAATGAAAACGTTCGATCATGCCCACGGAGTTAGGGTTATTTGGTGTTCCAATATGTAATTTTATTTTGTGTAAGTCCGTTAATTCTCTCATTAAATCGTTATTAAATTCTGTTCCGGGATCACAACTGATTTTTTGTGGAATCCCATAAAAACTAAAGTATTTCATCAATGCCCTGACTACTTCTGGTGTGGATCGAGACGGTACTTCAATGGCTTGGCCTAATTTGCTAAAGGCGTCTATTAAAGTGAGGTAATGCTTTGATTCTATAGAGAATATGTCTATGAATATTTCTTGAAATGGCGCACTTTGAGTTTCAGTAAGTTGAAGTGCTGGTTTAATCGGTCTACGGTCATATTTAGTGGTTTTACATTGTTCGCATGAATTTATAATGGCTGCAACTGTCTCCTGCATGTCTGGCCAATGATAGTTTCGTCGGATTCTTTTGACAGTTTCTGTAATGCCACGATGACATGTTTTGCCCTCGTGTAATTTTTTGATTATTAATTGTTGCTCGTTTTCATCCTCGACCAACACTACACGTTCCGTACACTCGTAAAAATTAATGGTTCCTTTTTTAAATAACGTAATTACGGCATTACTGAAATCTCTTCTGTGTTCCGGCTTTTCAAAATAAATGAAGTACTTTATTTTTGGCCTTATGTATCTTTTAAGGAATTGAGTAATTAATTCCTGATTATTTAATGGCAGGAATACTTCCAGAATTTTTTGTTGTTTTGTGGATAAATCTGTTACTTGGACATCGTTAATAAATCGGTGAAATACCAATATTTGATTCGGTTTCGTATCCACAGCTTCATTTAAAATTGGTATTCCTAATGAATCAAGATCTCTACCTGAGTGCACTGTATCAGTGGCACTAGAACTGGAATCAGAACGAACTAGCCATTCCGCTTCTTCTCTTAATATGTCACCTACAGAGTCAGTATCTGAAATGGTCATTGGACTGGCAGTTGCAGTTCTGTCAGAGTCAGATATCGTTATAGTTTTAGAGTCTTCAGTCTGCCGTCTTGACAATTTAGAAATTTCTTTAGTCACGTCTTTTAAATGTCTCTGTAATTTGATTTCACTTTCATCTACATTAACTACCATTGAACTAGCGTCATCAGTTTCACCTGCACCTAACGCATTTAATTTGAGTCTAGACAACGCATCGGCGTTAGCGTTCTGGTGGCCATTTTTGTGTTTGATGTCAAAATCATATTCTTGTAGACGTAACCGCCAGCGTGTTAGCTTGCTACCAGGTTCTTTTAGTTGGTAAAGCCAAAGTAGCGGCTTGTGGTCCGTGACAATGTCAAATTTGTGGCCATAAAGGTAAGGCCTGAAGTGCTTCGTGGCCCAAACTATAGCCAGTAACTCCCTTTCAATAGCGCTGTATTTCCTTTCACTATCTGTTAACGTGCGACTAGCGTAAGCCACCGGCCTATCGGTACCTATTGCACCCTGCGAAAGCACAGCCCCGATTGCTACCTCTGACGCGTCCGTGGTCAATATAAAAGGTTTGCTCATGTCAGGATATTGCAGAATAGGCGCATTAACCAACAATTCCTTGCATTTCTGAAATGCTTCCGTATATTTTTCGGTAATTTCCACCTTTTTGCCCTTTTTCAAACAAGCTGTTAAAGGCTGTGTTATTTTTGAGAAGTCCTGTATAAATTTCCTATAGTATCCTATAAAACCAAGGAACCTTTTTATTTCTGTCTGTGTCTGCGGGATAGGATAGTCAAGCACAATTTGAATCTTGTCATTATTTGGTCGGAGTCCGTCATTAGTCAATGTATGTCCTAGATATTGCACCTCCTTACGGAGAAATTCGGACTTGTCTAGCTGCACTTTCAAATTGGTAAGTCTCAATCTATCAAAAACTGCGCGTAGCTTCTGAAGGTGTTCTTGTAACCCATTTGAATAGATAAGTATATCATCTAGGTATACTAGGCAGTGTATGCCTTGTAATCCCCTCAACACGTTATCCATTGCACGTTGAAATGTTGCCGGCGCCGTTTTTAAGCCAAAAGGCATCCGAAGAAATTCGTAATGGCCATTTTGAGTAGAAAATGCAGTTTTTTGTCTATCTTGTTCCGAAATTTCTATTTGATGGTACCCGGATGCAAGATCTAGCGTAGTAAAGTAATTACTTTTTCCGAGTTTGTCGAATATGTCACATATGTTTGGAATTGGGTATCTGTCGTCAGTTGTTATCTCATTTAGTCGGCGATAGTCAATGACCATCCTATATTTCATCTGACCAGAAGCGTCCAGCTTTTTAGGGACCAAGTGAACAGGAGCGCTCCAGGGTGAGTGTGATTCTTGTACCACATTATCCCTGAGTAATTTTTCTACTTGCTCTTTGATCTCTTGAGCTTGCGCTGGTGCCTGCCTATATGGTTTTATATAGATAGGGTCCTCGTTAACCGTCCTTATGTGGTGTTTAACATGATTAGTAAAGGTAAGTGGTAATTCTTCACAATAAAATATGTCTTTGTACTCCTCACACAAGTCACGTATCGCTTTATATTCTTCTGTGTTAAGATGATCAAGTCGCAGTTTAGTCAAGTTATTTTTTAGTAGTTCGTCAATGTCAATGTCAGTCATGTCGGTGTTGTAATTTAGGTCACATATATCAGTTTCATTTTTAATCTTTAAAACATTAAAAGGTTTCTTGATTGTCATAACAATATCGTTTTCTGATGTATTTTGAATAATCGTCGTGGCGAAATAATTCTCACATCTTACTATAGCCGATGGCATACGGACATCATCATGAAATTGCTTGAAATTTAAAATGGCATCACCGTCTTTAAGATTCACGGGCAATTTCACTCGATGTTCACTGCGTGCTTCTAAGTTAATCGTCTGTTCCTGGTCGTATATAATTGGGACAATTGTTTCATTAGTCTTTAAAGTTTTATCTCCAAGATTTATATTAGCTTTGAGCTTTGACATCAAATCCCATCCTATCACACCATCGTATTTTTTATCGACATCGTATATAAAGAATTTATGATAGCCTTCATTGTTGAAAATCGCAAAAAGCGGAATGTTGACAACTTCATTATGGGTGCTAGAAGCATGTGTGCTTGTTACTGTGAATGGTTCATAGCTTTTTAGTGTAGCATAATATTCATTTGCTTTTATTGGGCTTATGAATGATCTAGTGCTTCCCGAATCCAACATGAATTTTCCGTCAATTTCGGGGACAAATATATATGGCAACTTTAGAGTAGCATCATAATTTAGCTCAATTATCTCGGGACTTTTGGGGACTCCACTAAACAAAAATTTTCGGTATCACTTACTTCATTCATGTTGTCGTACATGGGTGCTTCTTGATTTTTGCAGATCTCCACGTCTGCGGTGACGTCATAAGGTTGAGGCTGTTCGTCATATGTGTAGTATTCTAATCCTTCGTAGTTGTACGCGTATTCAGGGTTGTACACATATTCAGGGTTGTACTCACCTTCATTCATAGTGTACATCTCGTTTACAGGTACCTTTTGTGGGAGTGCTGCAGTTCTCATGGACACATCATTAGGATATTGCTGAGGAGGTTGGTAACCTTGAGGCTGCGGTGCTCTGTAGCCGAACTGTCCGATTTGAGGTCGGAACCCAAATTGGAGAGGTCTATAGCCAAATTGCCCTGCCTGAGGCCTGTAGCTATTTTGACTTACCTGCATCTGAGGTCTAAAACCAAACTGTGCAGCATGAGGTCTCGGGGCAAACTGCTGAGCCTGTGGAGGTCCGTTGTTAAGATTTGGTTTATAACCAAATTGATTTGGGGGTCGATAACCTAAATTGATAGGTTGCACTTGCTGTCGCATAGGCTGTTGGTTCGTAAAATGTGGTCGTGACAGAGACTGGTTCTCTGGTATGCCAAATTTGAACTGGGTTTGATGTAATAATGGCTTAAAGTTATTAGATGGTTGCTGTATCTGATTTTGAGGACGACCTTGTAACATTTTTGAACGTAAATTATATTGTTCCTGGAAGTTGACTTCTTCCAGGACATGTTTAAGTGCGTCTTCTAACTTATTGGGATTTTTGAGTCTGACGAGACGTACCATGTGTTCAGGTAAATTATATAAAAACACATTTAAGGACGTGTTGTCATAAATTGTATGCTTTGCTAGTTTCATTTCCGCCGAATTATTTTGATTGACTTTGGATAAGAGGATTGCGCGGACATCCTGGATCCGACCACAAAATTCCAAGTAGGATTCGTTTGGTTTGATTTTTAAAGTTTCCAATTCGATGGCTACACATTCCTCACTTCGCGGATCACCGAAATGTTGGACAAGAACTGACCTCAGCTCGTCGTAAGTCTCAAATTCACCTCTTTCGCTAATTAATGCCGCGGCTTTTCCCGTTAATTTACTGGTTACATAATGCATTAAGAATTCATTGCGTTGTAATGTGCCTTGATAATGGTGAATTACGTATTCACATTTTCGCAAAAACAAATTAAGTAATTTGGTATCACCGTTAAATTCCGGAATAAGCCCGAGTATCTCCCGTGGTATATGCAGGTCGGGGTTATGATGAACAGGTGCCGCTGCGGCATTTTGTTCATGTGCCATTTTGGCTGATAGTTACACACTTACACAGAATAGATATTTGAAATATACAGTAAATTTTATACTGCGCGTAATTCGCAATAATTACCTAAATTAAAATAGTCAGTTATACGACGTAATTTATTTTTAATATATGTATTGTATACCCAACTGTGCAATTTCATTCACTAAGGTACCTATCTAACTTAATCATACTTAAAGCTAAGTGCAATGTTCGTCACGCAATAAAACTAGTTTACAAACTTCAAGGATATTATGGCAGGGAAGAAAGTAGAAGGATTTCACTTTACTCACAGTCCGATCGCCATCATCCAGTTGTCCCGTGTTTCACTTATTTATTTGGTTCGTAGTATAGCCGACGTACGATTTTACTGGTTTTAAGTAGAAACCGCACTTTTCGCTGCCACTCGCGAGTTTTTCACTAAAATTCTCGGATTTAACGAGCGCGAACTCTCGCGACAGCAGCAGCCAGCTATCCTACCGGCTGCGCCAGTTAACTTTCGGGAACGACGAAGAATGTTTTTAAAAACTATTAATTAAAAATACAAATTGAGGACTAACAAGATTTTATTGTTAATACCTCCGAGTTCAATGTAAGACTAACTTAAAACTAACATACATTCATTATTCGAAACGCTTATCTATTTGCTTGCGCTGCGTCTGGCCACCTGCACCGGCCCGTCTTGGACTCTGAACGCGTGCGTGGGCAGATGCTACGCAAGCATTATGGGTACTCTACAATAGAGACGGGAATATAACGAGGTAGACGCCCTATCTTATATACGAACAAACAAATACGTAAACACCGATCTGACTGAGTGGAGGTAGACGCCCTATCTTATATACGAACAAACAAATACGTAAACACCGATCTGACTGAGTGGAGGTAGACGCCCTATCTTATATACGAACAAACAAATACGTAAACACCGATCTGACTGAGTGGAGGTAGACACCCTATCTTATATACGAACAAAAAAATACGTAAACACCGATCTGACTGAGTGGAGGTAGACGCCCTATCTTATATACGAACAAACAAATACGTAAACACCGATCTGACTGAGTGGAGGTAGACGCCCTATCTTATATACGAACAAACAAATACGTAAACACCGATCTGACTGAGTGGAGGTAGACGCCCTATCTTATATACGAACAAACAAATACGTAAACACCGATCTGACTGAGTGGAGGTAGACGCCCTATCTTATATACGAACACACAAATTCGTAAACACCGATCTGAATGAGTGGAGGCAGACGCCCTATCTTATATACGAACAAACAATGAAATACTCACCTTGAAAAACTTAAAGCCATTTATTTATTACACATTTCAAGTGTGCTCCTACACTTGGCCTCTGTTGTCTATTTTGAAAACACATTACAAATCTATTATGTGTATCAAGGCAGCCTCAATTTTTCAAATTTATTTGACAGCTGCCCACAGCATATCCCACGCCTCGATAAACAATAGCGAAGATAACATCAAAAACGAGCCGACGTAATTTATGAAATATACTAGATTATGCATACATACATACATATATGTTTCTTTTTGAGGTTTTGTATATTGGGACTATATAAAATAAAAAATTGTAATGCATTTAAGGCCTGGTTCTAGCATTTATAGCAATTTTCGATCATTTTCGAACGTCCGTATCTTGTTTTATAATGAACCCAGAACTATAAAATTTGTACTCGTATCACATCAAAATTTTATACATTATCTCGTACTTTGTAAACACAGAAACATGATTAGTATGAATTCACTCGATAGAAAATAAAATCAAAGGTATCTACTTTATGCTTAGAACATTGATTGGAAAGAGACCCCGTCACTGAATGATATCAAAGATATACCAAGAGGAAGAGCTTATTATGATTGAGAACATGCCTAGACACTTTTTAATTCAAAGCTTTAGTTTTCCTACAAATAAATAAAAACCTTAAATTTTACTCCCGAGATGCATCATCTTTCCCGCTCTACTTAAGCACAGATAAAAAAACGGCTGCTCACATTTTCGTTAAATTGGTTCTAGAGTGGAGACCACCTTTAGGCAAACGTAGTTCGGGGCACCCACTGGCCACGTGGACTGAAAAGCGAAAAGCGACTGGTAGAGACTGGATGAGGAGAACCAAAAATCGGGCTCAGTAGCGTTCACTAGGAGAGACCTACGTCCAGCAGTGGACTAGTGTATAGGCTGATGATATGATATATACGTAAAGAACACTTTAGTACGTCACTCTATTATTCGACCTACCGCAACGTCGCTTCATTTGCCTTCTGACTTCAAATTAACCAACTAATCAAACTAGGGTATCAAATTTCCAAGGTAACCCAACTGCGTAGATGTATCGTCCCATTAGAAGTGATTATCTACTTCATCTAGTTGCCAGTGACACAGGTTCAAGGGTAATTTGCATTAAGGACGTTGTCAGGAAATTATAACTGGACTTGTGAGACGCAAAAGATATAATTGTACGGACTTATTGTGACTTCTTTAAAAATGGTGAGAGAATGAATTGCAATTCGTTCTCCCCCAATTTTTCACTTGGCCATTTTGAAAATTCTAATAATAGGTACCTCTTAAAATATCTGTATGCTGCAAATGATTAAAAGAATTGAACAAAAAAGATAGTTTTACGATTATCTTCACTAATATCAAAAAGATTAGTTATCTGCTTGTTTGTATAAGGGCTATTTCAAGCCAAAACGACTGGACCGAATTTGATGAAAGGGTGTATGCGCATTTTGTACATTATAAACACCAACTTATGATACTTTTTATCCCGCAAAATATAACAAGCGGGTAAGCCGTGGGACACAGTTAGAAGAGATCACGTCAACGTGCAGTCCAAAGGGGTTTATAAAAAAACGTTTTTTCTCCAATACTTATATTCAGGACATTCAAAATGCTTAAAAAAAACTTTCAATTCATCGAGTATAAAAATAGACAAGATTCATGCTGCATTTATCGAAATTGTTACGAATATAACTATATTTATTCCCTTGTAAGCAAAATAAATTGTATATTATCTTATTTCAAAAATCCAAATACCTGGCTTGGATTTCATTTGAGAGCTTTTAGAGTTTGATCGGATCGTGCGATCCTTCACTACAAACAAACCCGTTAACGTGACTAAAAACAAAACAATTCAAACAGTTACGTATTAATATCACTAATCCTACTTAACTTAACAGATTGATGGATAAGTTCCGGGTCTACTTTCTTTATGAACCGATTACTGCTTTGTGACCAACTGGTCCGAAGTTATTCGCTGAGATAAACTTGATGTTGCCGTAGCAGAAACACTTTTACTAACAATAACCGGTTTTAGGGTACGGCAAATACGCAGTAAAATCGGATACAATCCACACCAATTTATATAATTGAAACGTTGTCTGTTCGTTTGTTTGTTTGGCGAGCTTTCACGCGATAACGGCTGGACGGGTTTTGATGAAACTTGGAATGGAGATAGTTTATACCCTGGAATAAAACATAGGATACTTTTAATCCCGGAAATTTTTAATTTTCCACTTTAAAACTGGAAAAACTGGAAAAAAATTGATTACTCTCTGTAAGAAACGGTTGCCATGGAAACGAAATAACAAATATGTCAAAAAACATTAAGAGTGGTGCTACACATACTTTTAAATTGGTTTTTAATATCCTAGAAGAACATAGGATGCTTTTTTTCGCGATAAAAAGTAGTCCGAGCGGACGAAGTCGCGGGCGGGAAAACTAGTTAATAATAAAATAAAAAATGTATTCTCAAAAATGATTCACTTGTTCTTATATACAAAATACTAAAATTGCCCGCGGCTTTGCCCGCGTGGTAAGTTTTCTGGTATATAACGATCCTATGTGTTATTCCAAAATCAAAAGTACCAATAGATCAAACGTGAAACTTCGTTTCGACATGTAAAATGCCACAGAACCATAAGCACACGAAGCCATTCACTCTTCGAAAACGGCAACCGAACGTCCTCAATCCACATTTGCAATATCCGCTGCAAGAGCTTCAGTAATGAAAGTGGACATACTGGATTTACAAACTTTGTCTCATTATATTTTACTCGATTTATCAACTAGGTATTCACGTGATTTTGATGCAGCAGCCTACACCGCTGGACCAAATTCAACAAATTGTAGGTAGGTAGAACTTTTAATAGTTTCGTGAAAAAAAGTGGGAAAAGCTGGAAAAGCCCTGAGAAATGTTCCATCAAGACTGTTTTAAGCTCTTTATTGACTGTATTATACTCCGTTATCCATAGTAGCACATAAGGTTAACACGGAGAGTTTGAGGTTCCATTTCAAACGTAACGTAAACTTAGAAGGTGGAATCCAGCTTCTAACTCCTAAACATTATGGCGAAATATTATGGAGAAAAGTACATCGCAGCTGTAGAGCATCATCATGTAAACAAACCTGCTATTGCCGAACACTCTCTTGAATCAGGAATCAGGAACAAACCATAAACCCTGTCTACACTAAATCGTCTTTTATATCCCAGAAGTGCTCGTGAAGCGATTGAAATAAAAAATACGTAATTTCAATATGCGAATATGTCTAATGTCTGTCTGTAACAGATTTAAATTTAGTCAAGGGTGAAGTGACAATATTTTTTATTCATATTTAATTTAGCTTTATGCACTGGCGGCACATCTTTGAGAAAAATGATTAAACTTACTGGCTTAAACCATAATTGTGAAGCTTTTCAACAAGAACTATGGATTCATGGACCCGATTACACTAACCCACTTATGTATTTATTGGATTCCTAGAATCTTATTCAATTGAATCAGTTAGCAAAAATATTAATGACCAAGTTTTTTCATTTCAAATGAAGCCTATTCAACAAAATAGTAAATTTTCAATAATTTTTCCTCACAATGTAGTACCTATATTATGTAACACACAATTAAAAATCTCGGCTTCCTTATTGCGGCACGTCTACACAGTGATTAAAACATATTTTGGTTGGTATTTGTTGGATAACAAAGGTTGATTTCTATAATTAAATGAATTATTTAATTGATGTATGTAAATCCATTAGTAATAAAAAAACAAACGTTACAAATCGAATTTAAAAAAAAAACGATTGACGTAAGAATTTTCAAAATCAGTCCACGCATTTGTCTATATAGTGTCAGAAAGGAACAGACATATATACATATAAAGGCTGATAAACACATTACACGGTCTTTGCGTTGCGCAGTCTGGTAATTTTTTTTGTGATGTAACTTGTTTTCTTTGACAAGGATTGTGGTCGGATTTTGACAAGCGAGGTATCAATAATTGATTAGACTTCAGGTAGAGTCATAGGCAATACTTGTTTTTGTCTACTGTGGTGCTTAGGAAGGGTTATGTTTTCAAACTAAAAACTTGGTCCGATTTGGACAAGCGAGGTATCAATAATTGATTAGTCTTCAGGTAAAGAGTGTCATAGGCAATATTTGTTTTCGTCTACTGTGGTGCTTAGGAAGGGTTATGTTTTCAAACTAAAAACTTGGTCCGATTTGGACAGGCGAGGTATCAATAATTGATTAGTCTTCAGGTAAAGAGTGTCCTAGGCAATATTTGTTTTCGCCTACTGTGGTGCTTAGGAAGGGTTATGTTTTCAAACTAAAAACTTGGTCCAATTCGGACAAGCGAGGTATCAATAATTGATTAGTCTTCAGGTAAAGAGTGTCATAGGCAATATTTGTTTTCGTCTACTGTGGTGCTTAGGAAGGGTTATGTTTTCAAACTAAAAACTTGGTCCGATTTGGACAAGCGAGGTATCAATAATTGATTAGTCTTCAGGTAAAGAGAGTCATAGGTAATATTTGTTTTCGTCTACTGTGGTGCTTAGGACGGGTTATGGTTTCAAACTAAAAACTTGGTCCGATTTGGACAAGCGAGGTATCAATAATTGATTAGTCTTCAGGCATAGAGTGTCATAGGCAATATTTGTTTTCGTCTACTGTGGTGCTTAGGAAGGGTTATGTTTTCAAACTAAAAACTTGGTCCGATTTGGACAAGCGAGGTATCAATAATTGATTAGTCATCAGGTAAAGAGTGTCATAGGCAATATTTGTTTTCGTCTACTGTGGTGCTTAGGAAGGGTTATGTTTTCAAACTAAAAACTTGGTCCGATTTGGACAAGCGAGGTATCAATCGTTTCGTCTTCATTGCAAGCGTCATAGGCTATTTTTACCCGACCGTAGTCGGGTTTTAGTTTTTAAACTCATGTCTTGTTTAAAAGAGTTTTGTTTGGCGCCGTTTCACTATTTCTATGAAACGCAATGTTTAGACCGAAACTGTAAAGTTTGAACGCATGCACTCGTACTTTGAATTACCTTTATTTCGGCCATATAGTTTTTACACATTTATAAATATTGTAAAACACTTTTTATAATTCAATATTTTGTGGTTTCCGCATCCTGGTACACCCTGAACTTAGGAAAAAGTCAAGGCTGCGCGATTACAATCTTCGAGCCACGTACACTGCACTCAACATAATTGTGGCGAAATAGATTTCGTGATATAGATTATGTTCATTGTGACCACGAAAGCAATTGTTAGAGAGAACTTGTGTTTAGTAGCAGCTCCGATTATGTTGAAGGTTTTGTGGTATTTTAAATTGTAGTTTAAACCTAAAAGCCCGGCTCGTTCATGACGAACCGATTAAGACACTATGGGCTCCAAATTTTTGACCTGCTCGTGCATGGTGCAGGTTAAGCAGGAAAGGTGATGCATCTCGAGAGCCAATTTTAGTTAATATTTTCAAAGTAATTTAACTTTTTTTTAAATTATCTTAAGATATTTCTAAAAACTAATTCCACATAAGTGTTTAAATGTTTATTGGGATTACAAACATTTGATTTTTGTAAAAATATCTTTGATGAAAGTATGAAGGAATGATGTAGATTCATTCCATCGACGGGACCGTCAAAACGGGTGATTTTTAGGAAACATTACGTTTTTTTTTCTAGAGAGCCAAATTTATTTAATCGTGTTTCGGTGACCACACCCGTATAAAGTATTTTGTGTACATATATTACACATCAATAAATAAAGTGAATTTACAGTTTTCAAATGTCTAGTTTTAAATTTGGAGCCAATTTCGCCTTAATAACAGATGTTTTTACGACTAATAATTCAGTTTTTCCAAAATTACTGCTATTTTTTCCTTAACGAAAAAGATAATTTCTTTTTGAAAAGACATACTGACTGCCTTTCTTATTACTCAAAAATGGCTTGCTATATACGCAGGCACCCATTAATTTACATTATGATACTACGCTCGAACACACATAATTTCCGGTTGTCCAGTTCCGCAACAGTTTTTTTGCCTTTAGAAAGTTATACATAAAACTGGCAAATCACGATTTGTATTGTTCACCATACACTTGCGTGTTTCTACGGAGTCAGACTCAAGGGAACAGTGTGGAGGCATCGTTGGTTGTTGAACAGACTGTTCGGCCGAGTGAGTGTGGTTGCGGTTCGTGTGAGGAATTCCAAGTAATGTTTAGGTGTTTACGGTTAACTGGACATTGATAAACTGGACGAGGTAGAGTTGCACTTTTTATCAACACGGCATAATATTGTTTGTGAAGAGAGTTTGCAACTGCGCTGAAACTTTGCAACTGATAAATGGGTTTTGATGCCAAGAAGGACAAAAGAAGAGATTATGGAGAAGATTTGAGGTGTAAGTGATTTTATCTAAATAATACCGAATACCGATCGTGTTGAAAATACCGTGTATATCATGAGTTTAGGACATATAGAAAAAGGAGAGAATGAATCTCAATTTCATTAATTGCGCATGATTAAAATACAATAAAATGAATATTATCACATAATAGCTTTCCAACCCGCGACTTCGTCCGCGTGGACTATTGTCTATCGCGAAAAAAACATCCTATGTTCTTCTAGGATATTAAAAACCAATGCAAAAGTAGGTGAAGCACCAATGCTCTTGATGTTCCATGGCAACCGTTACTTACAGGGAGTAATCAACATTTTTCCAGTTTTCGCGTGAAAACTTTCAATTTTCAGGAATAAATAGTATTCTATGTTGTATTTCAGCTATCTCCATTCCCAGTTCCATCAAAATCCGTCCAGCCGTTATCGCGTGAAAGCTCAACAAACAAACAAACAAACAAACGATTCAAAAAACGACAACGTTTCACTTTTATATATTGGTATGAATTGTTTACTTGACTGGTGGGTAATGCTCTTAATATTAAGTCCAACATTTGTAATTCTTTACAAATTGTGCAATAAATTTGGCTAACAAGGATCTCTAATACATTTTCGGGTCATCTTAATCCGCATCTTGAATTATATAAACAAAAAACAGAAACGGCTATACTTATGTAATTAGAACCTGATTTACTATTGGCCTTTTGACCAGCCGCGAGCTTGAAGCTTGTTTGTAAATTTGCAATTTAAACACCTGTGTCGCATTATCTAATTCCGATTGCTATCGATTGCAATGAGATTTTCATTATTTATTTATATAATCGTTAATTGACAACTTTAAATTGGTAGTAAGACAAGTTGCATAATCTCATTTAAACATATTACTAAACCCAATAAAATAACTAATGTTCATTGCAATTGTAGGTTAAAATTTAAGTAATACCAGATAATACGGGCACTGTATTTTTTAGAATTTTAGATAGATACATCATCTTATGTTTACGTTCCTACTGGACTAGACTTTTGGGTTAGGGCACAATATCTCGAAAAACGACTCGTTTCATGTTTATAGGAAAGGGGGGGGGTTAGTCCAGTGAAATTTCAGGGGGTTTCAGCTCGGAATGTGAGATAATAAGCTGGAAACTTGTATCTCAAAAGTCTCATAAAATCTCGTGTCTGCGCCTTAAGTCATTCAAGGTCAAGGTCGCAAAAATCGATTTTATTTTTTCTCTATTTCTCTCTGAGAGGATGCTTATATCCCAGATATTTTATTACTACGCTGGTTTCACAACGTTTACTCCATCATATTTTAGTAAAGTTTTGTGCAGCTCAAAGAGTTCCATATATAAAAAGAAGGTTTCCACTTTCTGAAACCGTCTTTCTTTGACAACGGGTTGGTGTAGTGGCTAGAGACCCTACTACGAAATCAAACGGTCGTGGGTTCGAATCCCGCAAGGTGCTTGTTTCTGAATCATGGACCGTACCTATGTATTATGTTTATTCGTTATCTAGTGCCCTTAGTACAAGGGTATCCTAGTTTGGGCTAGGTAATTGGTGTGACTTGTACCGAAAAATAAATATATAACTATTATATACAGAAAAAATTAAAAGAGTATCATATGATAGAGAAACAAAATGGAGTTCTTTTTTTTTTAAATTCTGTCCCTTTTTGTCAAAATTTTCACGCAGTCAAAGCTGCGTGACGCTGTTAGTTAGGTATATTTCCTTTTGGTCGAACAAAAATACTGCAGAAGTAGTTTAGAGTCGGTACAAAATCTTGACTCAGGTAGTATGACGCAATTAAACCCCAAAATCCTGTATCATTCATGTCAATACGATATAAACAAAAGGATTATTAATTCCACTAAGATTGTGTTCGTGAATATTTGTGCATATTAATTTATTATTATCAGCCTACACGGTCCCACTGCTGGGATATGGCCTTTTCAGATGATGGACCATCACCCACATCGCTGGACCAGTGCGTGTTGAAAACATCAACATTAAATTATTGGACGGCATTCCAACTGACCTTTAATTTTCAGTATCACAAACGCTACGTACCTAGTACATATAAACGCGAGATCATCGTGTTTGTCACGTACTAATAATATAAACTTTTTAATTACTAATAAATTTTAAATTTATTTTCTTTCAAAGTATCCCTACTACCTTCCACATACACATCAACGTTTTTAATCAATAATAAAGTTAATAAATACTTACAAATCAGTCAAGAAAATAAAACCATACACTTGGAAACAAATGTTCAATGTTCGATGTTTAGTACACATTATTTCACATCACATAGCACTCAGAGCGAAATTGAAACTAGGAGTTTGTAACATAAGCACTAATCTTGAATTATAATGAGGCAAAATCATGAAATATTGAGTTATTTACATACATTTCCCATAAAAGAAACATTGAGATGTATTATTAATACGCTACAAGTATACAAGAGGCGCCATTTTCAATATCGAACACTCCCATAAAATCCGACAGATGCAGCAAGGAAATGGGCCATCAATTTGCAACTACTAGGATATTGAAAGCCACATAAAGTTAGAATCTAAAAACGCCCTGACCCCAAACTAGGTTTCCCTGTGCTATGAGTAATTACTAATAACTATGCTTTAAGCTGGTGACCGACGTATCGTAATATTCACATCGAGCAAACTAGCTAAAAATTCAGCTCGCTGTACCTACTGACTAGGCGAATACTGACATTGTCACGTTCAAACGATATAGGTCAGTTGCCAGCTTTAGGTCTTTAGAAGTTTTTAAACTGACATGGTCGCTTACACATTAAGGCTGTTAGGAATAATGATCCTAATAAATCGGCCACAGCACAGCATCTGTTAGAAGCAGTCACGAACTACTGGACTGACACACTAACCTTAGGTCATTTCGACAGAACGCCATTATACACCAAGATTGGTAAGGGAAGCTATTGGAATTACTAAATACTGGAATTTCAATCGCGAAAACGTGTTCCAATTGTCGCGGGCCTGTTGGCTCACTCTCGAACTCCATTCCGATGCAATCACGATCCCAACAGTGCGATTCAGCAAGAAAACCTAACTGCACCTAACTTCATTGCAACGTGGGGGGATGTCGGGGAAGGTTTGGGGAAGGTGGGGAAAGTGGGGGGAAGGTAGGGGGAAGTGGACGAATGGTGGGAGATGTGGGGAAAGGCGCGAGAAGTAGGGCAAGAAAGGGGTGAAATTGAAAAGTGGTAGGGGAAGTGGGGAAAGAGTGAGGGGAAGTGGAGGAAGGTAGGGAAGAAAGAAGGGAAGGGTAAGAACAAAAGGGGAAAGTGGGAGAAAGGTTGGGAAAGGGGGAGCTCGTAATTTTTTTAAACAAAGATGGCGGATAAGTTGCTACACTGAGGGGTAACGATCACGGTTAGGTTTTCTAGCTGAATCGCACTGTTGGGATCGTGATGGAATAGGAATGGTGTTCGAGAGTAAGGGGCTGGAATCCAGTGGTACGGCTTTGTAATAAGAACAGAAGAACAGCCGACAAGAACGCGCAAGCTCTTACTCAATACTTTGAATTTCGTTTGTCGCGATATGAATCTAGTTGGAAGTGATATTGTGAACAATGATAACATTGTCAATAACAAAAACGAGCAAGCAAGAGGGTAGACTGTTTTGTCTGCATCTAGAAATTAGCACCCACCCCGCATTCATTTCAGTTATTCCGTAATCATGGCGCTTGCAATAGTGTCTAAATATCAGAAACTCAAAACAAACTATATAAATGTAGGTATATATTTATACATGGTTAATATCACGTTTATAGTATTAATTTTAGTTATTTAATTATGGGTCAGGTATTGGATCACAGAATGTTGCAAAAAAAGGCGAAAAGAGCTTCTGAACTTTACTTTCGATAGGGTAAGTTGCCTGTTAGAATGTCGTTTATATGTAATACTAGATTTCCCGCCCGCGACTTCGTCCGCGCGGACTACAGTTTATCGCGAAAAAAGCAACCTATGTTGTTCTAGGATATTAAAAACCAAAGCAAAAGAAGGTATAGCACCAATGCTCTTGAAGTTTTTTTGTCAGACTTGTTATTTCGTTTCTATGGCAACCGTTCGTTACAGCGAGTAATCAACATTTTCCAGTTATCCCGTGAAAACTTAAATTTTTCCGGGATAAAAAGTGTTCCATGTTTTATTTTAGGGTAGGTATAAGCTAAATTCCAAATATCATCAAAATCCATTCAGCCGTTATCGCGTGAAAGCTCCCCAAACAAACAAACAAACAAACAAACAGACAACGTGTCACTTTTATATATTGGTATGGATAAATAATATCTTCACGGTATATTTATGCTATTGGGTTGTGGTTTGGGCTTGTCTCAAACTCAACGGACGGTAAATAAATAAACACAAAATAACAACAAAGTTTTCTGAATTATAAGAAGTTGTCATTTAATAATACTCAATTTTGTTAATCCTGAGTTTAAAATGAACATATTGTTTGTGTTTTGGTGTGTATATTAAATGTATCTGCCGTTTCAATTCAAATTCAACACTGCAGATACTTTTGCTGTTTAAATACGAATTTTCTTATTTAAAAAAGCTTTTACTTTATTAACATATAATAAGCATAAATAAAAAAAACCCCGCTAAATTTAATCTACCACTAAAACACATTGTTTATTTGCGCTTAGCTTTATATATATTTGATCTATATGCGCAGTAACTTTCGAGTAAACAACTAACATTTTTGGTTACATTATTCAAAGGACACATGTTTTAGAAAATAAATCAATTCTTATTATTTTTCCCGAAATCGATTCGCTTTAAATCTCCCTATATTCAATTTTAAACAAACGCTACATCCCTACCACGCCAAACTTACAATAAATTTAACTGCCAAAGAATATTTTCTGTGTCTAGTTCATTTTATACTTACTTACAGAAATCGGATACCTATTTTAGTTAGTAGTTTAATTTTTGTTTGCTTTGTACTAGGTTATACAAAGTTTAGTATAATATAATGATGTTAGAGTTAGTGATATATACTGAACTTAATCTGAGGATAATGCATTTTTGGCGTTCTTGGGCTTTTTTGAAATATAGAATGATTAAAAGGTTTGCCCCGCACGCAATCTGCATTTGAGGATGTAGATGAACCGAACGTCTAAAACTTTTTTTAATATTTGTGATGATCTCAAAAAAGACGCGTTTATCATGTAAAGGGCAAGTAAACGCGTGTTAAATGATGTAAGTACCTAACTAATGAGTAACAAAAAAAAAACGATTCCAACATCTATCTGTTAGTATGTCTTTCAGGATTTTCCTAACAACCGGTGATGCACATTAATACATACTTAACATAATTTAAAAATGTTAAATAGATACTAAAATTTAATGTTACCTATCATTACGTTTTTATTGTGCTTCTTTTCGATTGTTGGTTTTAGATCCGGAATCAACGGTCGGTCGACATGTCATGTTTTATGATGATGCCGATATTTTTGTATACTCGTATGATTTGTTACCAAGATTTGTAGCATTCAAAACATAAGTGGAAATTTCCATCAGTTCTCTTTTTTTTGTTGCTTTCTTTTCTAACTTTTTCAGAGGTATGTTTCCTATTTTATAAACGCAAAAGCTCGGATGCGGAATGTTTCGATGTTTTTTTTCAAGCGCTTTAACGGCTGAACATATCAAATCGGAACTCAGTGACTCTAATATTAATCCAAACCAATAAATAAAAGTGAAACGTTGTCTGTTTGTTTATTTATTTGTTTGGGGAGCTTTCACGCGATAACGACTAGACGGATTTTGATGAAATTTGGAATGGACATAGCTTATACTCTGGAATAAAACTTAGGATGCCTTTTATCCTGGAAAAATTGAGATTTTTCACTGGAAAACTGACAAAAACTGGGAAAATGTTGATTATTCGCTTTAAGTTGCCATGGAAACGAAATAACAGGTATGTCAAAAAACATCAAGAGCATTGGTGCTATACCTACTTTTGCATTGGTTTTTAATATCCTAGAAGAACATAGAATGTTTTTTTCACGATAATCAGTAGTCCGCGCGAACGAAGTCGCGGGCGGGAAAGCTAGTTCAATATAAGAGTTATCTTAAAACGCTCAATATGTATAGTGAGACAAATATTGCGAGACTTCGTGTTTATTCCGCCAGACAAAATTAGAAGCCAATAAATATATTACAAATAAAATTACCATAATAAAATATATTCCATTTGTTCCAGTTATAGGAAGTCTGATAAAAACTAGTATATATAACACAAATTTTAATGACTGACCAACTTATTAAACGAAAATAACTGTAAAAAAATACAAGCGCACGCTAATATATACATACGAGCTATTTACTTATTTACATAACTCAATATCACCCAAACTAGTTGAGTAACGTAACTTTAACGTAATTGTAGCAGCCAGCGTTCCAGTTTATACATATAGGTAATGGCTATACACTATTTGTGTAACGCGTTGCGCAACAAGTTAATGTAGACGCCGTTGATGTCTTTTATATGGACTTTTTGAAGCGCACGCGCATGCCTTCGATTGGTGCTTTATTTTTTTTGAAGGTGTGCCTTTTTTGAAGGTTTACACGACTGCCCAAAAAAAGGAGAGTAATGTTTTTAGAATTCATTTATGTTTGTATGTATGTGAGTTTTTACACGAATGCCCAAAAAAAAGGAGTGTAATGTTTTTAGGATTCATATATGTTTTTATGTATGTGAATTTATTCCACCATAACTTTTAAATGTCTGAACAGATTTAGACATTTGGGGTATCGTTAAAATCCTTACATCCCCCGAGTAACAGAGGCTATATTTTCTTTGAAAAAATACTTTGTGCGGCTGTATTGCTCAATTTTCAAATGCGTTTTTTTTTCTTCTAATTTTACAATTTGGGTATCAAGCACATTCCAAGAGTATATAATTTACTGGCATTAATTCTTTTTTGGAAGGATGTTTTTTTAGCTTTTAAGCTAGTTATTATTTCATATTTTGTCTGTGGTCTTTGTTGTTGGAATATGTTTTTCTTTTATTATTACCACAATAGTTATTGCTAGGTTTTTTCAGTAACTTGGATTATTATTTTTATGACGTGTCGTTGAATTATGTATTCTTTGTCAAACGTTAATTCTATGAACTCGATTCAAATGCTGGTGCAATAAAACAACAATTAAATAATAATTCTTTTGTGTGAAATAGAATAATAAAAACACATCATCTTATCAGATAAATCGCGTGTAAGCTATTATATTGATGCTTAAAAAAATGATCAGTTTTTATACATGATCGGACAGTGCCCCTCTTTTTATAGTTATGTATCGCGCGAACGGCGATAATTGTGCGTAAGCGCAGTTTAAATACAGTTATTGCCACAAGATTTACAATTTAAAATGTCATCGCGACGTAACGAGCGATGAAAACGAAACTATACTGATATAATTACAACTGCACGAGATCACGGTATTCCAACGTAACTTAATATGTCAGATAATTTTTTTTGCAGAAAATTCATAAAATTTCACTCACCGTAAGAGAGACAACGTAGAGCCACCACTAAAACTTCGTTCCAAAACTCCTTAAAAATATCCTTGATTTTTCTAAACGGCAGCACCGTTTTTCACGACTCACTTTCTCGGAGAAGGGATTCGATATTCGAATCGCGGGTTGTTAATCGAGATTGCGTGTGGCGGTGTGAGGAACGCGAGTGGCTGCGTTCCGTTCGGAGCGGCGACTGCGAACTTCTGCGTGAAGAGGTTTGTTCCCCCGCATCGGTCACCGCAGGTCGACAGCTGTATGAAAACCCGACTCTACAGAAACTCGGCATACACTACTTTCTACCCCAAACACGTTATCCCCTCACATGACAATCACAAGCAATGTATACTAAACACTGTATTGAGACGGGCCGGCATTATTGGTTCGATTAAACGCATCTGATGAATATACAATGAACGTTCGTTGATCGGTGATTAGATTCTGGGAAATAAAAATTGGTGAATATCTTCCATTACGGATTCAAATTCTATGCTGATTATTGACGATATTGAAACATTTGTAATGACATTGTTTAGGTACCTACAACTACTCAGAAGTTTTGTTTGAATTGCTCTCCTTGTTATATTTTTTTTGACAATTTTGCTAGGTACTCACGGAGCTACCATGTGGACTTTGGACTACAAGCAAATGCATTTTGCAGTTCATCTGCTCATTTTCAACAACCATTCAATAAATAAGCAATGAGACGATGAAAAAAATACCGTATTGAAAAAGAAGTAACCCATGAAGTTTCGACTTCCAGCAAATAACCAACTCCATTGACGTTTGTTCGAAGAGTTTTGATTGTTAAATATTCATTATGTTTTATACACATTAATTGAAAAATAATAAAATAAGTTTTGATAATACTAAAAATTTAAATAAATTACACTTGCTCGCAATACAGCTGGGCTGGGCAGTATTTGGTCAATCTCGGTGTCTGCGCGTCACCAATTCCCCAATGCCGGAAGAGGAAAAACATCAACATGTGCGTCCTACCTTTTATGACATACGGAGCTGAGACGTTGTCTCAGGGTACGACTAGTTCACCAATTCAAAGTCGCTCAGCGTGCTTTAGGCTATGCTTTGAGTTTCTTTGAGAGATTGTATCTGGAGCGCCGGGATTCGGGAACCAAAGTTATCGACATAGCCCATAGGATAAACAAGCTGAAGTGGTAGTGGGCTGGTCATATTTGCCGAAGGACCGATAACCGTTGGGGTAGACGTGTTCTTTAGTGGAGACTGCTATTCGGCAAACATAATGTAGAATACCGTCCAGCTATGTGAGTGACAATATACGCAAGATGGCTGGTGGCAACCGGAAAGGAAGAGCCGAAGATCGGGCTCAGTGGGATGCTTTGGGAGAGGCGTAAATCCCAGTAGTGGACTGATCGGGCTGATAACGATGATGACACTTGTAAGTCAAGAAAACAATTATTAAAAACCTATCAAATTCTAAACACGAAAGGGGATAGAACCTATGTGGCATATCGACCCGCCCGCCATTTTGTTTTATTTTTAAAGCTTCCGCGCACTTCTGTTTTAAGTAGTATACATGAGAGGACACTTATACGACCAAAAAATGTCAAGTAGATAATATGTTTCCCTAAAGTGTCCGTTCCCGATATATTTGGAGGCAAAGATCGCCATATGAGAATAATTATTTTTAGTAAATTGTTAAATGAACCTGGAAACTATTATTTGAATACCATTAAATGCGTATACACACGTAATTACGGCATTTTAAGTATTGTAATTGTTCTCTTAATTATGGCTATTTTTATCTCAAAATATTTCGGTATCGTGACACTTTAGAGTACCATATTACTTGTCATTTTTTGGTTGTAAAAGTGTCCTCTACATTACTTTGTACATATACACAATTTTTTTTTTCTATATACTACTTTAAACGTGCGCGGAAACTTTGAAAATAAAACAAAATGGCGGGCGGGTGAATATGGTAGCTTCCATACAAAAATGTTCGAACCCCTTTGAATCCATCTGACGGTAGAACGCCCATAACATTTTCAATGTCAAATTAGTCTCATTCCAGATGCATTAGTTCACATTTGATATGTTTACGCTACTCTATTTCTTCTTATTTATTCATTTCAACAGAGCTGAGAGCTTTAAATTATCCGGCCTTGTGT